>SJYV01035994.1:0-42384 GCA_006410875.1 Neotragus pygmaeus
TAATTTAGGGATATAAGGTTGATATACAGAGGTCAGTCATTAACCTATATACCAGCAATAAACAAGTGGCATCTGAAATTAAAAGCATAACAACACACTAAATCATCATTCTCCAAAATGAAATACTTGGTTATAAATGCAACAAAATACATACAAGATCAACATGTGAATGACTAAAGAACAAAATAAAAACTAACTGAGAGAGATTCAATGTTCATGACTAGGAAGACACAATATTTTCAAGATGTCTTTCAAATTTTATCTATACATTCAATGAAATCCCAATCAAAATCCAAGGAAATAATTTTTTGGCTATTGGCAAATTTATTTTAAAATTAAATGTAAAGACAAAAAGAAGAGCCAACAAAATCTTGAAGAAAAACAAAATAAGAGTATTAAAACTATTCAACTTCAATATTTAAGTATGAAGTTCTAATAATAAGGATAGAGTGGCATTGGTAAGAGACAGAATAGATCAATGGAACAGAAAAGAGTGCTCACACGTAAACTCTTTAAAATATGGTCAACTTACATTTGAAAAAGGAACAAAGGTAATGATAGAGGAAAGGAAAATCTTTGCAACAAACGTTGCTGAAACAACTGGATATCCACCTGCAAAAACATGAATCTAGACTCAGACATTACACCTTTCACAAAAATCAACTCATAATTAATCACAGATCTAAAATGCAAAAAATATAAGACTTCTAGAAAATAACAAAAAATTCTTGATAACAGTGGGATTGGTTATAAAGATTTAGATACCACACCAATGACACAATCCAGGAAAGAAAGTATTCAAAAAATGNTCAACTCATAATTAATCACAGATCTAAAATGCAAAAAATATAAGACTTCTAGAAAATAACAAAAAATTCTTGATAACAGTGGGATTGGTTATAAAGATTTAGATACCACACCAATGACACAATCCAGGAAAGAAAGTATTCAAAAAATGACCTTCATTAAAAAATAGGCTAAAGAAAAGATGCACATCACCACAAGTTATTAGATACATGCACATAGAACCCACAATGACATATCAACTCATAGCAGTCAGAATGGCCATCATAAAAATATCTACAAAGAGTAAATGCTGGAGGAGGTGTGGAGAAAAGGGGATCGCTCCTACACTGTTTGTGGGAATGTAAATTGGTACGGCCAATATGGACACTACAGAGGTTCCTTACAAGACTAAAAACAGAACTATCGTATGACCAAGAAATCCCACTCCTAAGCATGCACTGTGCTGTGCTTAGTCACTCAGTCATGTCCAACTCTTTGCAACCCCATAGACTATAGCCCACCAGGCTCCTCTGTCCATGTGTTCTCCAGGCAAGAACACCAGAGTGGGTTTCCATGCCCTCCTCACCCCAAGGCATATATCCAAAGAAAATCATAATTCAAAAAGATAAATGTACCCATGTTTATTGCAGCACTATTTACAATAACCAGAACATGGCAGCAACCTAGATTTCCATCTGTAGAGGAAGGGATAAAAAGTATGTGGTACATATACACAATGGAATATTACTCAGCCTTTAAAAAGAATGGAATAATGCCATTTTACAGCAACACGGATGGACCTAGAGATTCTCATACTGAGTGAAGCAAGTCAGACACAGAAAGACAAATATATGCTATTGCTTATATATGGAATCCTAAAAAAATGGTATAAATAAACATTTAAAAAACAGCAGAGTCACACATGTAACTTATGGTCACCAGAGGATAAAGAAGGGGAGGGAAAAATTGGGATACTCGGGCATATATATGTATTATCATATATAAAACAAATAACTAATAAGAACCTGTTATATAGCACAGAGAACTGTATTCAATAGTCTGTAATGGCCTATACAGGAAAAGAATATTTTTTAAAAAGTGGATATATGTATAACTGATTCACTTCCTTTACACTGGAAACTAACACACTGTAAATATACTATACTCCAATAATTTCTTTAATAGGCTAAAAATATGAACAGGCAGCTAACCAAAGAAGATAGACAGGTGACAAATAAGCATGTAAAAAGATGTTCATCATCACACGTAATTAGAGAAATGAAAATTAAGACAACATTATGAGATCATTAAGACTTAGAATGGTGAAAATTTAAGACACTGGTACACTAAATACTGGGGATGACATGGAGACAAAGGAAGTCATTCATTCCTAATATGAATGCAAAATCATACACATACTGTGGAAGACAATATGGCAGTTTCTTATAAAACGAAATGTACTCTTACTATGTGATCCAACAATCATACTCCTTGATAATACTCAGTTCAGTTCAGTCACTCAGTTGTGTCTGATCTTTGTGACCCCATGGACTGCAGCACGCCAGGCCTCCCTGTCCATCACTAACTGCTTTAGTTTAAACAAACTCATGTCCATTGAGTCTTTGACACCATCCAACCATCTCATCTTCTGTTGTCCCTTTCTCCACCTGCCTTCAATCTTTCCCAGCATCAGAGTCTTTTCAAATGAGTCAATTCTTCACATCAGGTGGAGTTTCCGCTTCAACATCAGTCCTTCCAATGAACATTCAGGACCAATTTCCTTTAGGATGGATTGGTTAGAACTCCTTTCAAGTCAATAGTCTTCTCCAACACCACAGTTCAAAAGCATCAATTCTTCAGCACTCAGCCTTCCTCACAGTCCAACTCTCACATCCATACATGACTACTGGAAAAACCAAAGCCTCGACTAGACGGACCTTAGTTGGCAAAGTAATGTCTTAACATGCTGTCTACATTGGTGATAACTTTTCTTCCAAGGAGCAAGCCTCTTTTTATTTCATGGCTGCAGTCACCATCTTCAGTGATTTTGGAGCTCCCCAAAATAAAGTCAGCCACTGTTTGCACTGTTTCCCCTTCTATTTGCCATGAAGTGATAGGACTGGACGCCATGATCTAAGTTTTCTGAATGTTGAGCTTTAAGCCAACTTTTTCACTCTCCACTTTCACTTTCATCAAGAGGTTCTTTAGTTTTTCACTTTCTGCCATAAGGATGGTATCATCTGCATATCTGAGGTTATTGATATTTCTCCCAGCAACCTTGAATCCAGTTTGTGCTTCTTCCAACCCAACGTTTCTCATGATGTACTCTGTGTATAAGTTAAATAAGTAGAGTGACAATATACAGCCTTGACGTACTCCTTTTCCTATTTGGAAACAGTCTGTTGTTCCATGTCCAGTTCTAACTGTTGCTTCCTGACCTGCATAGAGATTTCTCAAGAAGCTTGTCAGGTGGTCTGGTAGTCCCATCTCTTTCAGAATTTTCCACACTTTATTGTGATCCACACAGTCAAAGGATTTGGCAGGATAATTATTTCTTCAAAACTACTATTAATTAGCTAGCACTCATTTATATTCCAAAATATCATGTGCTTTTTTAAGGGATGCCATTACTATCTCCATTTTAAAAATAAGGAAACTGAGGCATATTTAGGGATATTGAATGCTTGACCAACAATTGCAATATGCCATGGACTTAATTGTATCCTCCCAAAATACATATGTTGTTGCCCTAATCCCCAGTGTCATGTTATTTGGAGATGAGGCCTTTGGGAAGTAATTAGGTTTAGTACAAGATGGAATTAGTACCTTTATTTGAAGAGTTTGTGCTCTTCTCTCTTTCTCTCTCTCCCCCTCCCTCTCTCCCCATCTGCAAGACAGGAAAAGACTTTCACTGGGGAATCAAATGAGCTGACACCTAGATTTTAGACTTCGCTAATTGTGAAAAATAGTATCTGTTGTTTAAGCCATCCTGTCTGTGGTATTTCATTATGCCAATCTAAGCTAATATACAACTCTTTTAAATTTAGTAGTAACTATATGTCTTGTGAAGGAAGATGCAAAGAATATTATCAAACCAGTTAAGCTTGCAAAGTATTTTGGCCTGAATCCTTTTGTCATAATAGAAATATCTGAAATGTACTAAATATAAATCAACCTTCTACTACATTTTAAAACAAAAAGTCTGGAATTGTATTCTCAAGGTGAAATCTGTGTATAACTTGCATCAAGTTTCTTGGAAAGCTAACTAAAATTTTAGATTCCTAGAACACAGCCCAGGCCTAGGCTTTTGTGGCAGATCACTATACATTACTATATTTATAAACACTTTCTTCTTCTTTTTTTTAATGTAGTCTAAAATTTGAAGTCTATCCATTTGGAGGGCTAAGTTATAGATACAGAAAATAAGAGCAATCAGAAAACAAGTACCACAGCAAACAGTCTTCACTTGAGCTCTTTTGTATGTGAGAAAAACTAAAGGATATGCTCATCCGTAAACTACGTAGTTACTTGATCAAAAATCCCAGTGGTAATGGCCCAATGCTAATATACCTATCTATTCAATCTTCTACTTTATCTTTTCTAATTTAACAGGTAAGTTCATCATTCCCCCAAAAAAGTGAACCCTTGTTCACATTTAAGCCTTTGTTCATAATGCCTCTATTTTCATCATTTCATTCACTCATTACTTGTTTACTGTTTTGCTACCATGTGCCAAACACTGTTCTCTCTATTAGGGACAAAAGAACTAACTGGACAGTGAAGGGCCATAACTTTATGCCACTTACATGAGGGGGACAGAAAATCAACACAAAATCAAATAAACAAATTTATGATAAGGCCTATGATGAAAATGAAACAAAGTATATTATACAGAGTGATTTAATGGACATAGGATACATTAGCTATAGTCATTAACAAAGTTCTTCCTGGGATATTGAAAAGTAGTTAATCTGAAAAATAAATAATGAAAAGGAACAAATAACAAAAAGGTCTAGAGGGAAAGCATTCCAGGCCAAAGAAACAGTCATTGCAAAAGACTTGAGATAGAAACAGTCTTGGGGTGTTTCAGGTCAGAAGGAAATACAATGGCTGTAGAATAGTAAATAAGAATGGGAATCATAAATAAGTGGGAATTGTAACAGATGTGGAAGGAAAGGGCGTTTTCTTCCCCAGAACAGAGGGCAATCCTTCCAAAAATGCAAAGCTAATGCAAAGCATCAGTTATCCAAAAGCTTATGTTGATACCAAATTGTACATAGAAGAAAATAAAAACTTCTCCCCCTTCTTACCAGCCTTTTTCTCTCCTTCCTTTTTTCTTCATAAATATTTCTTGGGAAATTACTATGTGGCCTGTAATCTTCTAAGCACTAAGGAAATGCTAAGGAAAAGACAAAGATTCTAGCTCACATTGTAATTTATAATCCAGTTTGAGGATTAAGACAACAAATGTATAAATACCTACAATAAAAGGTAAAATACATCAGACTGAGATATGTGGCATGGAAGAAAACAGTTGGAAATAGGAAATACAAATTATGTCAGTGAATACAAACTTAAATAGAATGGTCATGAAAGATGACTCTATAAATATGACATTTGACCAAAGTTCTAAAGAAGCTAAAGGACACGAGACATGTGAATATCAGCAGAAGAAAATGCCACATAGCAGCAACAAGTTTGCATGCCCCATACTAGAATCGTGCCTAAAATTATAGGAATACAGAGCCAATACGGATGGAGTATTGTGAGCAAGGATAAATTTAGAGAAATAGCTTGTGTTTCTTTAGTGCCCTTTGGGGGGATTCTTGGGTGGGGTTTACCCAGGGGCTTTTGCCTGCACTTCCCATTGTAGTTCTGATTGCATTCATCCAGAATCGCTTCCTTTTAATGCTCTCTAGTATTATCTGCCTCTTTCTCCATCTCTTCCTTCCTGCTACCAGCGAGGAGGTCCCACTCCAATACTCAGGGAGCTGTGGAAGAAAAACTGATTTCTCCAGCAGCATCCTGTGCAGTTGAGTAAGCCAGGCACTTGCTCACCACTCTTCTTTTCACTAGCTAATTTAGCCCCACGCTCTGCCACTGTGGGGGAAAGTCAGAATTGGCAAGGTTCTTAAACATCTCCACTGCACTAAACTTATAATTTTTTTCTCCAATGGAGTGCTGGAATCTCTCCTCAGGAAACCTGAATTCCTACAAAGACTCTCTCATCCATGCTCATGAACACCTGCTCAAGTCAGCACTCTCCAGGTGCTCCCCCTCCACAAGTGTGAGAAGCTAAACCCATTCCACAGGCTCCTGCTGTTTCTGTTACAGGGAAGAACAAAATCAAACTCCATGTTGGATCTGTTTCTTTAACTTTAACCTTTGCTTTCTGGTGCTTCTGTTCACTGAAAGGATATGGTCAATACATAGAGTTGCCTTGGGGGAACTCCGCCCCTCCTCCTTAACTTTAAAGGAAGTGCCTTTGAAACCAAAGTGCCTTGTGTTCAGGGAAACATTCTGACCCTCTCCACCTGCTGTTGACTTCAGAAAGGAAGAGATAAACACATCCCCTTCCAGAGGCTGGCCTTTCCAGGAGATATTTGCAAGACTTATGACCTTTTTACTTTACTTCATCACCTCCTCCCCTTCTCTGTTCTACAAAAGAAACTGGAATCCAGACTATGATAAGATGGTTATTTTGAGACATTAATCTGCCATCTTCTTGGTCTGCTGGCTTTCTGAATAAAGACTACTCCTTACCTCAAAATCTCATATTGGATATTGCTCTGATAACCTGCTATGTGGTGAGAAAAGCAAGCCTGGGCTTGGTAACACTTCCACAACTCAGTCTGAGATCTATTACCTGATACACAAGTGGGGAAAACTCCTCCCAGGTCACTTGGTTTATGCTACTAGATCCCACAACTGCCACAGAGGAACCTTTACCTTGGTGGCTGGATGCCAGATTTCAGTTGTTAAAAGAGAAGGATAAAAGGAGGAATGTCTTATGCTGCTATGATGGTGATGTTATCTCTTAACAAGTAATTATTATTAATTAATATTAGTAGTAAAAATACTTTAAAATAGGCCTATTTTGTGTCACTCCATCCTCTGCTCAAACTGTTCCATTGCTTTCCTATTGCACCACCACCTCCAATGCCTTTCAGACTTCACTGTTTACCACTCCCCCTGCCCAATTAATTTTTGCTCTAGGGTCCCTTATTTTTGTTCCTCAAAATTTCTAAGCACATTTCCATTTCAGGATATTCATTTTGATTCTTTGTCTGGAATACCCTCCCTGAAACGTATACATAGCTCCCTCTTTTACTTCAATTCTTCTCGAAGAGTCACTTTTTCAAAAAGGCATATTCTAACTTTCCAACACACAATATCAATCTTTCCTACCCACTCCAACCTGCCCAGCTCTCCTTATCTCCCTTTGTCTCAATCACCTTGTATTCACTCCATTGGTGAGGGAGGGAGTCCTGCCCTAGGGTTTTACAAATGGGTTGTCACACACCACCAGAGACTGAGAGATGAAAACAACAGCAATTTATTAACCACATGCATTAACATACCCAAAGAGAACATCACACACAATGCAGTGCCATGTGGGATTGTGCTTGGGACAGAGTGAACAACCAGGGACTGTGGGAAGCTGATTTTTAGTGTCAAGAGGACAAGGTGTCCCTCTGGTTTCTATGGGAACATGTGATTGGCTTATTTGAATAACTCTGGACTGGCATGGAATTAAAACTCCCTTACAGGTATAAGCAAGAGCTGTGCCTGGACCCACTGATAAGGATGATTGGTGGGCTAGGGGACTTTATCCACAGGAAAGGAATAAGGAGGGGAAATTCTAGTTAGACCATATGAGATCCTAACAATTTCAACAGCCTAAATTTTAGATATTACACCATGCCACTGTATTACTTTTCACCACAGCCCTCAGTTGTACCATCTGTATTATTTAGTTACAAAAGTCCACTCTGTGTGTGTGTGTGTGTGTGTGTGTGTGTATTGTACTGTGATGGCTGATTTCATCTGTCAACTTCGGGCACGGGCAGTTCAAATGCTTAGTTAAATGTTATCCTAATTATTATGGGTGTCTGTGAAGTTGTTTCTGTTTGGTAGACTGAGTAAAGCAGTTTGCTCTCCCTAATGTGATGCTGTAAGAGCAAAATTGCATAGGAATGTGGAATGTCAGGTCCATGAATCAAGGCAAATTGGAAGTGGTCAAAAAAGAGATGGCAAGGGTGAACACCAACATTCTAGGAATCAGCGAACTAAAATGGACTGGAATGGGTGAATTTAACTCAGATGACTATTATATCTACTACTGCAGGCAGGAATTCCTCAGAAGAAATGGAGTAACCATCATGGTCAACAAAAGAGTCTGAAATGCAGTACTTGGATGCAATCTCAAAAACGACAGAATGATCTCTGTTCATCTCCAAGGCAAACAATTCAATATCAGTTATCCAAGTCTATGCCCCAACCAGTAACACTGAAGAAGCTAAAATTGAATGGTTTTATGAAGACCTACAAGACCTTTTAGAACTAACACCCAAAAAAGATGTCCTTTTCATTATAGGGGACTGGAATGANCAAGGAGCTCCGGACAAGAAGCCCAGGTCTCGCTTGGGAGCTTGTTGCACGCAGAATGTCAGGCCCTGCCCCAGGCCTATCATTCACAATCTCCTCTTTAATAAATTCCTAGGTGATTTCCAGACACACGGAAGTTTGTGTAATGTACTTAACCTTTCTCTAACTCCTTTTCATCAGTGTCCTGTCGAGTCAACACATTACCTTCAAAGTTTGTGGCCAAGTCACGGCTTTTGGAGGAGTGGAACCCTGCTCTCAGCTAAAAGGCTGCATCAGTGGGATATTTAGCAGCAGCTACAGTCCCTGGGGTCACAAAGAATCAGACACAACTGAAGAGACTTAGCATGCATGCACTGCTAGTAATCGCTGAGGGGTAATAAATGGATGGAAGGCAGAGCCTCCTATACAGTCCGATCTGGAAAACCTCAGAGACTGCATGGGGAGCCAAAACCCAAACAACTTAAATAACTATATGAGATAATATTTCAAGAGGTTACACACGGCGGGATAATTCATGTGTGTGTTAGTCACTCAGTCGTGTCCAACTCTTTGCAACCCCATAGACTATAGCCCACCAGNAAACCTCAGAGACTGCATGGGGAGCCAAAACCCAAACAACTTAAATAACTATATGAGATAATATTTCAAGAGGTTACACACGGCGGGATAATTCATGTGTGTGTTAGTCACTCAGTCGTGTCCAACTCTTTGCAACCCCATAGACTATAGCCCACCAGGCTCCTCTGTCCATGGAATTCTCCAGGCAAGAATACTGGAGTGGGTTGCCATGCCTTTCTCCAGGGGAATCTTCCTGACCCAGGGATCAAACCCAGGTCTCCCACTTTGCAGGCAAATTCTTTACTGTCTGAGCCACCAGGGATGTTCCTGAACAGCTTAAACACTAGAGTTACATATTTAGTAAATTCTGTGTACTACAGCAGTCCCCAACCTTTTTGGCACCAGGAACTGATTTTGTGGAAGGTAATTTTTCCACAGACAGAGTGGGGGGATGATTGGGATGATCAAGTGCATGACATTTATTGTGCACTTTATTTCTATTATTATTACATCAGCTCCACCTCAGATCATCAGGCATTAGATCCTGAAAGCTGGGGACCTGTGCTGTACTAAATTTACTGTACCACCAATTTTGTATATGTGTATTCTTTAAATATACAGNTTTATTGTGCACTTTATTTCTATTATTATTACATCAGCTCCACCTCAGATCATCAGGCATTAGATCCTGAAAGCTGGGGACCTGTGCTGTACTAAATTTACTGTACCACCAATTTTGTATATGTGTATTCTTTAAATATACAGATTCATAGATATAAATGTATATATGTATATATGTATGTTATATACATAGAGAGGGGAACAGGGAGACTATTTATTCTAACATACTGCCTCACACAGAGTAGGTGATCAACATTTATTGAATCAGTAGCTGGATTCTATTACAACATACTCTCCTGGAAAGAGAATTTTGTGTTTTAAACCAAACCAGCATGGATCTGTTTTTAAAATCAAGTGTATTACCACTAAGCAACAGTCCATTTAATATGCCCTTTAAAAACACTACTTATACACATATCCACCATAGATAGATACACGGCCCCCGTTTGAATTCAGTGGATTGTAGGTGTCCCAAGGGCTTCTTTGAGAATCCTGCTACAAGTTGTCGCAATCAGAATAACCCAACATGCCTTCTCATGTCCATGAAGCCCTCCCAGGTCACAGCAGTTCATAGATCATAGACTGTAACTCTTTTTTTCAGAGTTGTTTCAGACTTATGAGTTATTGATCTGCAAGCCAAACATTTTCAAACTGAGGCCTCACTGAACGACCTCCAATAATAGCTCCAATTTATTCTGTCAAGTACTCAAAGTTCCCTAATGAGGCACTTAGTTGTGTGCAGTGAGTACCAGAGAGAAGCAGAGTGGAACGTCCCTCATCTGTTGGTGGAGAGAAGGAACTTTACAATTTTTCAAATCCATTTACTTTTTTCCTTACCAGTGTTTTGTTGGCATTAACCTACCAAGAGATGAGGGATGCTCTCCTGCATCTCACCAGTACTATGCAGAGCTCACATGATGAAATGCCTAGCTAAGGAACCAAGTACTTGATGGAATAAATTGGAGCTATCATCACAGGCCATTCTGGGATCTCCTTGAGATACAGGCAAAGAAAAGGTGATTCTACCGAGCGTAGTTGCGGCCGTCAGTGTGAAAAAAAACAATCTTTAATGTTTATGTTCCAACCAAACTAGGCTTTTCAGTTTTACAAAAGTTAACACTTGTTTCATAATGAGAGTTCAGCACAGCCTATTTGGATACACTATTAACAAACTATGTTGGGTAAAAATGAGTTGTCAAGTGCTGGTGAATGATGAAAAAGTATTAGGAAATGATGTCTACATTGTGAAAAGTTTCTTTGCCTTCACCATTACATTAAGTGTGAAGTTGCTAAGTCATGTCCAACTCTTTGCGACCCCATGGACTACACAGTCCATGGAATTCTCCAGGGCAGAATACTGGAGTGGGTAGCCTTTCCCTTCTCTGGGGGGTCTTTCCAACCTAGGAATCAAACCCGGGTCTCCTGCATTGCAGGCAGATTCTTTACCAACTGCATTATCAGGGAAGCCACCATCACATTAAAACAAAACCAAAATTTCTTCCCAAAACTTCCAGGAGAGCTGAGAAGCAAATATCCAAACTGGGAGAGAGTAATCCTTTTTTGGTGGCAGTCCACACAGTGACTTTCTCTGGTAACATTTATTTTTAAATATTGGGAATCTTGACATTGAAAGAATTCAAAATCTGTTTCAAATGAGAACTCTCAAAACTGAGATTTGAAGAAATTGCTGCAGGGAACGTTGTTGGTAAACTTTACAAATAACATTATTGGTTTATAAAAGTCACCAACATATTTTCATGATTTTGGTAAAGCCAGGCACCATATCCAACCAAAAAGCAAGCTTTCATCATTGACAATGTTGAGAAGCATAAAATCAGTAATTAAATTTAGAGAAAAAAAAATCAGTGGGAGTTAAAACCACAGTAATGCAGTCAGCTAATCTGGAGCAGGTTAAAACTCTGGCATAGCATGGGCACCAGTTTCCATCTTTTGCTGATAGAAACCAAAGGAAGAAAAAACAAACACAAATGACAATAGATAATAATAAAGATGTCTATTGTCCTTTCTTAGTGGCTTTTCTGATCCTTGTTTTCCAAGTATGCCATGAAGAGAATTTTTATTGCTCTAATAAAGGAAAATATTTAACAGAAAATATGTAGGAAAAAAAAAATCTATGAGACATTCATTAGAAAACATTGAGATTAATAATGGGGTTTTTTTTTGTCCCAAGCAGAATTTAATTTTGTAAACAGAAAAAGCAACAAAGATACAGCTTTGAAATTTAAAATATCTAAATATTTATTCTAGGAGAAAGAATAAGGAATCGAGTGAACATATTTATAGACTTAGTTCTGTTGTTGTTGTAGACGGATGTTTGTCACCCTTCTTGGTTACCCACCATCTGAGCCACTTTCCAACGTTTGAAGAACACCCGTCCCCAGTCCCATATCTGCTCCTGAGGAAGAGCCCATATACAATGGAACATTACTCAGCCATAAGAAGGAGTGAAATTGGGTCACTTGTAGAGGTATGGATGGACATAAAGTCTGTCATACAGAGTGAAGTAAGTCAGAAAGAGAAAAACGATATCATATATTAATGCCTGTATGTGGAATCTAGAAAAATGTTACAGATGAACCTAATTCCAGGGCAGGAATAGAGACACAGACATAGAGAGTAGACATGGACACGGTGGGGGAAGGGGAGGGTGGGGTGAACTGGGAGGTTATGTTTGACATAAATACACTCAGTCAGTTCAGTTCAGTCGCTCAGTCGTGTCCGACTCTTTGCAGCCCCATGAATTGCACACCAGGCCTCCCTGTCCATCACCAATTCCCATAGTTCACTCAGACTCACATCCATCGAGTCAGTGATACCATCCAGCCATCTCATCCTCGGTCGTCCCCTTCTTCTCCTGCCCCCAATCCCTCCCAGCATCAGGGTCTTTTCCAATGAGTCAACTCTTCACATGATGTGGCCAAAGTACGGGAGTTTCAGCTTTAGCATCAGTTCTTCCAAAGAACACCCAGGACTGATCTCCTTCACAATGGACTGGTTGGATCTCCTTGCAGTCCAAGGGACTCTCAAGAGTCTTCTCCAACACCACAGTTCAAAAGCATCAGTTCTTGGGTGCTCAGCTTCCTTCTACCATGTGCAAAATGGATAGCTAGTGGGAACCTGCCATATAGCAACAGGGAGCTCAGCTCGGTGCTCTGCGATGACCTAGTGGGGTGGGATGGGGGGTTGGGCAGGAGGTCCAAGAGGGAAGGAATATATGTATACATGTAGCTGATATTCACTTTGTTGTACAGCAGAAACTAACACAACATTGTAAAGCAATTATACTCCAGTAAAAAAAATAAAAGTTAAAAAAAAATAATTTTTTTAAGTTAGAATTGCCAGGCTCTGGATTTCTCAACCTTCCTATGGCTCTATTTATTAGATTCATCCCCCTCAGACTCTAAATAAAAGAAGAAGGACTGTCAAAATTTATTGTGGAGATGGGTGTTGGTGGCAGCAACATCAATATCTGATTTTCATAGGCAGCAAGGACAAGGGTTATGATGGCAGCTGGGAGAGGAGCCGCACAAGCTGTCAGAGCTGGTGTCCAGAGAAGGCACTTCTGCAACATAATTGCACGTTCTTCTTGACCTGTAGCTTCCCCACAGATTATGTGAGCTGCTGGATATTTTTTAAACGAATTATTTAGCTTTTGAAATCATCTATGTTTCTTTGACCCAATTGTCACTTTGGAAAACTGTGAAGTGATTTGGAGCAATCGCATCCAATAGAAAGAAGTGAAAATGGAATTTCATCAAATCCCCTTTGGGATAAGGCTCTTCTAAAGGCCATCCCTTTTGCCACCAAGAAAAGTAAGAGAATAAACTAGGAGAGTAAGTCTGTATATCTGCGAATTTAAGTATGGAAGATAACAGTGCCAATTTTTATTTTTAACCAAGTGCTAATGCTCAATAAGAGATGGTTTAAATGATTTTTCAGAATTCTCTTTTTGTAATTGGTGGGGAAAATGGCCATAGAAAACTGAGGAGTCAGAAAATTCTGAATCCATCACTAAGTATGATATTTCAAGCAGACCATGAAAAGCTTGAGTGAGAGCCCCTAGGAAGCTGTGCGTGAGAGCAGGAAACAAGCAAAGGTCAGTTTAGTTGGATGAGATTGAACAAAATGCTTTTCAACATGAAATCCATTTGATCAAAGAAAAATTATCAAAACCGTGCCTGGGAACGGTTAAAAATCAGTTAACCATGACACTTACTATCCCATAAATTATAACACAAGATAATAGTTAACACGAAAATAGCAACAGGAGAAACATCTTTCATTACAGGATCAAGGTTCAAGCAAACATTCCCTAATTAATACTTTCAACAGCATCATGAAGTTATTATTTGGCATTTTCCTAGATAGCATTTAATGTTTTCAAAGTGTTTTACCAACAGTAATTAGTTGTTCTTCTCATCAACCTTTTGAAGTAGGTCAATATCATTATTCCCATTTTAAAGGAAAGCAAGGCACTGAATAAATATGTACAGAGCATGAAGACCACTAACAGAAATCCTCATGTTGATTAATTTACATTTTTCTACCGCTCCCACGAAAAACTTAGGTTCATACATACTCCTCACATCAGAGAAGTGGTTACCTATTTTGTTTGCTTCTAAGTCCTAAATCAACCATGGTCCCAGAGTTCCAGAGGACTGAAGCTGCCCAGACAGACAACCTCCAACTCCTGAGATAATTCCTTTCCCAACGGAAAGAAGTTCCCAAGTATCTGTGCCCCATAGAAAATGGGCTTTGTGAGATTTGTTCTTACCTTGAACAGTTTTGAGTTTATTTTGTTAGTAGCAGATCTATGGACCACTAATGCCCTCAGACAACTATAAGGCCCATTTTGAACAAAAAGCTGGCACTTGTAACATATGAAAACAAAACTATCAAATTCCCTGATGGGTTTAGGAAAAGCAGTCTTGTTGAGAATAATATAAGCTGAAGAGTTGACTCATTGGAAAAGATGCTGATGTTGGGAGGGATTGGGGGCAGGAGGAGAAGGGGATGACAGAGGATGAGATGGCTGGATGGCATCACGGACTTGATGGATGTGAGTCTGAGTGAACTCCGGGAGTTGGTGATGGACAGGGAGGCCTGGCGTGCTGCGATTCATGGGGTTGCAAAGAGTTGGACACGACTGAGCGACTGAACTGAACTGAACTGGTCTTTGAGAAGAGTAATTCAAAACTGGACAGCCATATTTAAGTAAATAGTTTGAACAGAATCAAACCTTTTTTAAAAGGTTTTTGTCATATATGGTATTTCTTCACAAAAACACAAAAATTAACTATACAAGTATGTCTTTTTTTATTGTCTGTAATTTTATTGGACTTCACATTTTCCTTTTGTGAGAATAAATGTCAATTGTGATTTTTGTTTGTAATTTAGTGGGACCGTTAGCTAAATGTTAGCAATTACAGCAAAATGTGAATAATAAAAAAAGAAAAAGTTGCTAGATCATAATCTGACCTCCTTTTTTCCCCCACTGCATGAATTTTGACTATATCAAAGCAAAATAAATTGGAATTAGTAACATGCTATTTTCCGTTCATCTAACTGACAATTAAAGCTTAAGTGAAGCAAATTTGGCCTTGAAGTATATAGAATTATTCCACATTAAACAAAAATGAGCTAGAGTCAGTCAGTGTATCTTCAGTCACCACTCTGCAAATGATGTTTTTTTTAATCTTGGAAAAGCTACTTTTGGAAACTTACATTCTAATACACAATATTTCTTAAACCTGCCCTTTCATTACAAGTACATTATAGTAATTCCAGTCAAATGTTTATTTTCTTTAGTTACATCTTACTGAAGCTTCATCTAAGGAAAGCACCAGTTGGAAAGGCCAAACGTGAGCTAGGACAGAATTCTACAAATAGAAAATGACTTAAAAGTTTACATGGGGGAAATTCCAAAAACAAGGACATGCCAAAGCCGAACAAGTCAACAAACAGGAATTTCCCTTTAATACCTTCCAGGAGTCTTTGTTATTTAACTCCAGTTAAGAATTGAAGCCAAAGGCCTTCCATGATCCCCTCTTAAAATTATTTTTCTCCCTAATTCAAATACTCCAACTCTAAACAGACATATAACCAGAAAAATCCTCCCTTTGAGAGAGTTCTGAGATTAATGCCACTCTGTCCTCATTAGATTCCCTTCTGTGGGCAGCACCCTGTATGGGGCACCACTTGAGGACACCAATAAAGAGGTTGGAAAGGGGCTCAAATCCCAAGAATGATGAGTTACAGAAATCGACAAGAGTGAGGAGCCATGCCCAAGCCAACGGTAGGGTCTGTTTCCACTGTATCACCCAGGGAGACGCTGCGTGCACAACCTGATTACTCACACTCTTAACCTTGCCTTTCTTCTCATTAAACTGTCTACACTTTGCAGACCAAGATTTTTAGAAATAGGTGCTAAGTCAAGGTTCAGGCTTCATCTAACTCACTGGGTTGGGAAAGACTGAATGTGATAACACGAGGTTCTCAGAAAAGGATAAACCACTGCTAAAATTAAGGCATAAACATCACTATCTTAACATTAAGGATCATTTATTCCACTCCAGTTTGGCATGGGTACAAAATAATACTAACAGCCACTAGTTGAATGTGTAATATATCTGCTACTACATCAGTCTCAATACTTTATGACACCAACCTGAAGTAGGTTATTATTTTTCACAGACCATAAAATTGAGGCATGAAGAGGTTAAATACCTTGCTAGGATTAAAGTCTCATTTTTCTGACCTCAGGGCCCACCATCTAAACATATCCTAATTAAATGTGCATATCGTCTTAGTCTGAGTTCCTCAGAAAGCAAAGCCCAAGGGCAAAGGATTGTGTGATGCCATTTTATTAGGAGGCACAATCCCACAGGGTGGGGGGAGTAGGGGGCGAGGGGAGGAGGGCTGGGAAGTAAGGAGAGTCAATTAAAAAGAGGTTGGGATTGACATATATACACCACTATGTGTAAAATATAATAGATTACTAATGAAAGCCTACTGAATAGCACAGAGAACTCTGCTTGCTGCTCTGTGGTGATCTAAATGGGAAAAGATGAAAAAGAGGAGATACGTGTATATGTATGGCTGACTGACTTTGCTGAACAGCAGAAACCAACACAGCAGTGTAAAACAAGTATACTCCAGTTTTTTAAAAAGGCTGCATTACAGAACTGACCACGGCTAGCTGCTGTTGATTACTCTGCCTGTAGGACCTGGTCCTGCAGAATTCACCTTAACAGCATCTCATGGGTAGGAAGGAAAAGGGGAGGCCTCCGGCACTGGCTCCTACCCTGTATTGCTCAAAAGGTGGCATTAACACCCCTCTACCTCTAGGTTGTCCTTGGCTGGGTATGAACCCTAAGTTGGGTCCCTTGGTGGGATCAATAAGCAATCCCAGAGTTGGAGATGAGAGGTTCGTATGTAAGCAGAAGGTCAAGTGCTGTAAGCTTGCACCTGAATCAGGGTCTGTGCAGAAAGAGGGGATCTGAAGTGGTCTGTGAGAGGGGTCTCATACACATCTATTCTATCATAAGAGTAGATTTCCAAATGGAGAAAAAATCAGAAATCCCTCACATGAAAGCCATCATGCCATCTACAATTCAGAAATCATTGATTGTTTCTGAAAGAACCATTTCAACTCTGGCACAGGATGTACACTTGTCCAGGGCTGTGTATACTCACACTGAAGTGAAATCATCTCAAACAGGGATGAAATACAGTTTTACCCTATACTATTCAGTAGTAAAACAGTTCAGAAATCACCAAAGTCTTCCCTAGCTCCCTACTTATCACATATGAAAACAAAAAAAAACAAACAAACCCCAAACTATCAGGTTCCCTGACGGCTTTAGGAAAACCAGTCTGGCTGAGAATAATATGAACCTACACAGGTCTTTTAGAAGAGTAAGTCTGAAGTGGGCAATGAGATTTGAGAAAATAACTTTGACCAAAACAGAATCAACTTAAACCTATTCATGAAGGTCTTCCAGGTTCTGATCTTGTCCTCTGCAAAGAGCTCTGCCAGCGCCCTTTTCAGCTTATATTATAATCCTCCGCTTGTGTGTCAGTCTTCCCCACCACGCTGTGAGATCCTTAAGGGGAAGGCTTGGTCTCAAAGATATTTGAACCCCCAGTAAGGAAGGAGAAGGAAGGGGAATATAGGAGTGCAAAAGGACAGTGAGGGCCTGAAACAGCCCCTATGGGGTGTGGAGATGTGAGCAAGCCAAGAAAGGGGAGGAGTATTCAGATAATGCTGAGGGCCCGCCTGAGCTTTTGAAGTTGTAGTGACAACTACTCAGTCACCTGTGTGACTTTCTCCATTAGCACCTAGCTAGAGAGTGAAAAAGTTGGCTTAAAGCTCAACATTCAGAAAACGAAGATCATGGCATCTGGTCACATCACTTCATGGGAAATAGATGGGGAAACAGTGGAAACAGTGTCAGACTTTATTTTGGGGGGCTCCAAAATCACTGCAGATGGTGACTGCAGCCATGAAATTAAAAGACNAAGATCATGGCATCTGGTCCCATCACTTCATGGGAAATAGATGGGGAAACAGTGGAAACAGTGTCAGACTTTATTTTGGGGGGCTCCAAAATCACTGCAGATGGTGACTGCAGCCATGAAATTAAAAGACGGTTACTCCTTGGAAGGAAAGTTATGACCAACCTAGATAGCATATTCAAAAGCAGAGACATTACTTTGCCAACAAAGGCCTGTCTAGTCAAGGCTATGGTTTTTCCAGTGATCATGTATGGATGTAAGAGTTGGACTGTGAAGAAAGCTGAGCACCAAAGAATTGATACTTTAGAACTGTTTTGTTGGAGAAGACTCTTGAGAGTCCCTTGGACGGCAAGGAAATCCAACCAGTGCATCCTAAAAGAAATCAGTCCTTAATATTCATTGGAAGGACTCATACTGAAGCTGAAACTCCAGTACTTTGGCCACCTGAGGCAAATAGCTGACTCATTGGAAAAGACCCTGATGCTGGGAAAGGTTGAAGGCAAGAGGAGAAGGGGACAACAGAGGATGAGATGGCTGGATGGCATCACCGACATGAGTTTGGGTGAACTCCAGGAGTTGGTGATGGACAGGGAGGCCTGGCATTCTGTGGTTCATGAGGTCTCAAAGAGTCGGACACGACTGAGCGACTGAACTAAACTGACATGAATCAGCCACAGGTGTACATGTGTCCCCCATCCCAAACCCCCCTCCCACCTCCTTCCCCATCCCATCCCTTTGGATTGTCCCAGTGTACTGGCTTTGAGTGCCCTGTTTCATGCATTGAACTTGGACTGGTGATCTGTTTCACATATGATAATATACATGTTTCAATGCTATTCTTTCAAATCATCCCACCCTTGCCTTCTCCCACAGAGTCTAAAAGTCTGTTCTTTATATATATCTATGTCTCTTTTGCTATCTCACATATAGGGTCGTTGTTACCATCTTTCTAAATTCCATATATATGTATTAATATATTGTATAGGTGTTTTTCTTTCTTACTTCACTCTGTATAATAGGCTCCTGTTTCATCCACCTCATTAGAACTGATTCAAATGCGTTCTTTTTAATAGCTGAGTAATACTCCATTGTGTATATGTACCACAGCTTTCTTATCCATTCATCTGCCAGTGCAGATCTAGGTTGCTTCCATGTCTTGGCTATTGTAAACAGTGCTGCAGTGAACACTGGGGTACACGTGTCTCTTTCAATTCTGGTTTACTCAGAGTGTGTGTCTAGCAGGATTGCTGGGTCACATGGCAGATCTGTGTTCAGTTTTTTAAGGAATCTCCACACTGTTCTCCATAGTGGCTGTACTAGTTTTCATTCCCACCAACAGTGTAAGAGGGTTCCCTTTTCTCCACATTCTCTCCAGTATTTATTGCTTGTAGACTTTTGAATAGCAGCCATTCTGACCAGCGTGAGGTGGTACCTCATTGTGGTTTTGATTTGCATTTCTCTGATGATGAGTGATGTTGAGCATCTTTTCATGTGTTTGTTAGTCATCTGTATGTCTTCTTTGGAGAAATGTCTATTAATTTCTTTGGCCCATTTTTTGATTGGGTTGTTTATTTTACTGGTATTGAGCTGCATAAGCTATATATTTTTTAGATTAATTCTTTGTCAGTTGCTTCATTTGCTATTATTTTCTCCTACTCTGAAGGTTGTATTTTCACCTTGTTTATAGTTTCCTTCATTGTGCAAAAGGTTTTAAGTTTAATTAGGTCCCATTTGTTTATTTTTGCTTTTATTTCCATTACTCTGGGAGGTGGGTCATAGAGGATCTTGCTATGATTTATGTCAGAGAGTATTTTGCCAATGGTTTCCTCTAGGAGTTTTATAGCTTCTGGTCTTACATTTAGATCTTTACTCCATTTTGAGTTTATTTTTGTGTATGGTGTTAGAAAGTGTTCTAGTTTCATTCTTTTACAGGTGGTTGACTGGTTTTCCCAGCACCACTTGTTAAAGAGGTTGTCTTTTCTCCATTGTATATTTTTCCCTTATTTATCAAAGATAAGGTGTCCATAGGTGTGTGGATTTGTCTCTGGGCTTTCTATTTTGTTCCATTGATCTATATTTCTGTCTTTGTGCCAGTACCATACTGTCTTGATGACTGTAACTTTGTAGTATAGTCAGAAGTCAGGCAGGTTGATTCCCCCAGTTCCATTCTTCTTTCTCAAGATTGCTTTAGCTATTCAAGGTTTTTTGTATTTCCATACAAATTGTGAAATTATTTGTTCTAGTTCTGTGAAAAATGCTGTTGGTAGCTTGATAGGACTGCATTGAATCTATAGATTAGTAAGCATCTTCTTTTATTTATTTTTTGCTTTTATTTTTATTTATTTTTTTTACTTTATTTTACTTTACAATACTCTATTGGCTTTGCCATAGATCGACATGAAAGGCATCTTCTTTTAATAGAGTTAATATTTCTGGGCAAGCCAAGGAGCCTCACTGGCCTCATGCTATATCTTACAGCAACCCAATGAAATAGATCCTGCTATTATCATCCCTATTTGATAACAAGGAAAGCGATCAGGTGGTTAAGAAACTTGCTCAGGGTCCTGGGGCTGGTAAGCTGTGGATCTGTGAATCAGGATTTGACCCAGGCAGTATGAGTCTATAACCATTACACTATCTTGCCTACTCAGACTTATTTAAAAATATTGCAAGAGCTGTTCAGATTAACTAAATAATCTCTCTCTCTCTCTTTTCTTTTTAAACATTTAGGTCATTCCTAAACATCTTGATGAGAAAAACGAATCCACTACATTTCAAGTTAGGAATTCCCTATGTTAAATGTAAAGTGAAAATGGTGAGACAGGTTTTATTTCAAAATGAGTCATGTGTTTTGCATAATTTTAGACAATAAAATGAGGAAATTTGTTGACTGTTTCAAAATTAGATACTTTAAAGAACTGCTTAGTGGTCTTATCTGTGAACTTAGCACAGATATTCTCCCTTCCTTAATCATCAAACTTCAGATTAGAAAAGTGCAAAGTGATAAACAAGTTTTGAGTGACTGAACTTTGTATTCCCGAGAAATGGTGAGTTTTAGGTTTTTAACTTATAAGAGTATTTACTGAAGAGGACTAGTAGAATTTTGAGATGTGGGTTTCAGTCTTTGCCACGTCAGCCTTCAGGCTCTGACCTCAAAGGACATGATTTTCCACATCTATAATATATGAGAGTTGGAGTGAGCTCTCAGGCTCTTTTTAGCCCTAGATTTCTTTGATTTTAAGGCTCTTGGGTTCACTAGAGCAAGTTTCTAACTTCAGAAACGCACATATCATACCCACTATCTCCACCTACTGGTAAAAAGAGAGATTAATCCTCCTCAGCAGTGTGTGCTTGACAAGTTGCAGGAGCTGCTTGCTGTGAGGCTAGGAACTTGTTGAGAAAGGAATGTGACTTCGACCTTTTATTTTGAGACGTTTAATTTGCTCAGAATCCTCACACCTGAGACTTTTGCAGCTTGCATACGTTGGTGACAATTGCACAGAGTGCAGATGGAGGGGAGGGGGAGGTCGACAGCAGAGGAGCTGAGTAGTTCCTGGTGCTCCAGGGACTGGAGTCCAGGTCTCCGGGTACTTTGGCTAGTTTTCTGCCCATAGTCTTATGACTCATTCATCCCCTATTTTAAAAATCTTTGAGAAATCTATATTCTTTTTATATTTTGAATAGGAAATCCTATTCTAATTCCCCATATCCTTGCCAACACTGGTATATATTAGATACTGAACCATTTTCAGACATATGAATTTCAATAGAGAACACACATATCCTAAGCCAGGGATTGTGAGTTCATGTCTCATCTGGGGTACCAAAAAATTAAAAAACACATGTAATAAAGATGTTTATAAAAGTGGGAGAATAAGTAAATAAAAATCCTTCAACTTTTCTAATTGAATTTGTATACCACTTTTAGTTAGAACCAAAGACTTGAAAATCCTGAATTTCCTTATTCTTACAACTTGACTTTATTTGCTACAAAATGTTCATTACATCTCTGTACTCCCAGTTCACATTTTAAGTGTGGCTGTCTGTTCTCGAGTCGACTTCCCCACTAGGTTGCCCTGGCTGTCTCTGATGCAGAGAAGCACCCAATGTTGAGCAACTAAATGAATGACTTTGCTAAGCGCTTTAACACTTGTGTGTTTCCTGAAAGAGCTCACTGTCTTAACTGCGTAGGGTTGACAGGTCATTTCTAGTGCCCTGGCTTCCTTTTTAAGAAATTAAAAGGATGAAAGGGTCACAAAACTGGTAAGCCTTTATAGAAGCAATTCCTTCTGGGGGAGAAAAAAAACAGAGTAACTTTGGTCCTCACCTGGGAACATTCTTACCTTGGGAACTGAGGGGGCCACTCCACCAGCAGTCTATAAACCTTGGCAGAGGATAAAAGCAATGAAAGATGATGCCAAGGTTTCATTCTTAAGGGACCCATGCCACATTTCTCTTCATCACGTTGATAAGTGGACAAGACACTTTCACGCCGTTTCACTCACGCCTGTAGCAGAACCTTGGACAGGAAATCTAGGAAGGAGGCTGTGTGGGAGCATGGTGGGTGATATCTGACTTCTGCTTCTAGTTTGCTTTAAGCATGTGAGCAGGGAAGACCCCACGGCTGCAGGCAGAAGAGGGCGTTGCTCGCCGCGGTGTGGAATGAGGAAGAGGTTCCGTCTAGGCAGGCTCTTACCTCGCGCGGCTTTTCCGCGCTGCCTCATTCCTCGTGTCCCGTCTGCCCAGTCTCGGTCAGCCCTGCAAGTGCATGCCCCTCAGCGTCTCCTGTCCCTGGTCGCCTCTCCCTGACTCTAAGAAGTGGGGCAAAGAGGAGTCAAGAGTTGGAGGAAAGGGCCGCAGTCTCAGGAAAAGTGGTCACACATTGCCTGCCTGTGCTCGTCGCTTCATCACGTCCAACTCTTTGCGCTCCTATGGACTAGAGCCCACGAGGCTCCTGTGTCCGTGGGATTCTCCAGGCAAGAGCACTGAAGTGGGTTGCTGGGCCCTCCTCCAGGGCATCTTCCCCACCCAGGGATCGAACCCATCATTCTTACGTCTCCTGCATGGGCAGGCAGGTTCTTTACCACTAGCGCCACCTGGGAAGCCCAGTCACACATTAGGAGTGTTCATCTGACTTACTTCCCTGGTGGCTCAGCTGGTAAAGAATCTGCCTGCAATGCAGGAGACCTGGGTTTGATTCATGGGTTGGGAAGATCCCCTGGAAAAGGGAATGGCTACCCACTCAGTATTCTTGGCCTTCCCTGGTGGCTCAGCTGGTAAAGAATCTGCCTGCAATGAAGGAGACATGGGTTCGATCCCTGGGTTGGGAAGATCCCCTGGAGAAGGGAAAGGCTGCCCACTCCAGTATTCTGGCCTGGAGAATTCCATGGACTGTATAGTCCAAGGGGTCGCAAAGAGTCAGACACGACTGAGCGACCCTCACTCACTTATGACTTATTGCTGAGGTATCCAAGGAGTGAGCCGTAAGAGGAGCGTGTAGTCCAGAGGCCACTGGGGCCTCCGAAGAGAAAGCACTTGCTGGTCTTTATTCCTGTGCTCATTTGAGGGGAGGAGTAAAGGATGCATCCGCTTCATACTGACAGACAAGACGGCTGCCCTCTACAACAAACACATCAGGGCTTCGTTGAAGGAAGGGGAGGGGGCGAGGAGGGGGGATGACTTGCTCTGATGGGTCTTTTTTTTTCATTGAAGCCGTGTTCTTTCTAAGCCTAGTCTGAGCCCAGAGGCATTTTCCCAAGAGGGAAGGGGCATCTGGAGTCCTTAGTCTGCAAATGTTGAAGATATATTTTTTTAATCTAATTTTTACTTTTTTAATTCCCAAATAATGGGAAAAGAGGGAATAAAAAGTTCAGAATTGAGTGGAATATGAATCATTGACTTACGGGACTTTTAGGTTGGTTGATGCTTGAAGTTTGTTATTCCAAGAATCACTCTGAGCATAAGGTGTTACTGTCTGGTAGCTCTGTTTCCTTATTCGTATCACTTTTCTAAAAATTCTTTTTCCTCCATATTGTCCTTCCTTTTCATTCTGGGCTCTTGACTGGATTTATAATTTAAACAGGAAGGCAGTGAAACAGCGTTTGCCTTGTTTATTCCTTTTGAAAACAACATCCCTTTGTGGTTTAGTCAGGGATTTACACTCTTCACTAATCAACACCAAAATAAATAGACCCTCAAAGCTGTCAGTGACGCCAGCCAGTTCTGCAGCCGAATTCTGAAGGACTGGGCCGGATGGCAAAGCCAGGCCCCCAGCACACATAACGTGTGTTCTGTCGCTCTTGGTGTCTGCAGTTCGGGCAGCTGACTGCTTTTTAGAAGGCTAAGTGGGAGGGAGCAGATTCGCCACTATCCGTTTGTTCAGGGATAAACCCTAAGGTGGCGTGAGTGGTCCTCAGCGATGGTTAAAGCCTGTAGTGCTCTGGCCCAGGCCCGGGCAGGCACTTCTGAACTCCTGGCTGGCCCCCAGCATGTCCTGTGATTGTGTTCTGGTCATGAAGCTCTCCTTTAGGCTCCCTGGTGTATAACGTGGAAAAGCAGAGCTGCCCATTTTTCCAGAATTTTCAAGTATTGCAGCAAGAGGTGTTGCCCAAATACAGGGCTGCAATGAGTTCATCATGCTCAGGTCAGACTGACAGGTAGAATCCTGCTCTGTTCCCTTGGATGTTATCTCGACACTACTGAAGTTCAGAGAAATAGCATCCATTGCCAGTACACACACACGCAGGAAAACTTTGCTTTTCATGTCAAGTTTTGACTTTAGACTTCCACCTTGTTCACCTGCAAAGAGATTTTTGGCTCTTTGAAAATTCATAACTGCATCGTCAAAGTGCTAATTCGGTAAAACAAACCAAATATCCTTCCGTCATATGGAGAATGGAGTAAGAAATGGCAACCCACTTCAGTATTCTTGCCTGGAAAAATACCATGGGCAGGAAAGCCTGGCAGGCTGCAGTGCTTGGGGCTGCAAAGAGTTGGGCACAGCTGAGCACACACGCGTGCCATGTATGTAGCAGGGTCTCCCTGGCCCTTGGGAGAGCTTATTATAAGAGTAACTGAAATCCAGTGCTTAATCGACAGACTGCCTGAGATTCTGATGTGGGAGCCATCCTCTCTCCTCCCCTTCCAGGAGAGTGTTTTTTTTTTTTTTAATTCTCAAGAGACCACCCTGATAGTATCAAGGTCTACATGGGACAGAATAACTTACAGGGTCAAATACATTTTTACATGCAGCAAAATATGTAAACAAAGATTTCTCATCAGTTTTCTCATAGAAAGCACCCAGAGACAAGCCAGGTCCTTGACTAACTCTGCAGATTCTTTGCCTTTGTGGAGGGAATCCTTGACATTCAAGTAAAATCTTAGGAGAAGCTGTTTTTTGAGGCTTTGTTTAATGAAGAAGAGACAGCTACAGAGAGAAAGTAACCTCTTTGGACTCTCCTATACTATCTGTAGGACCCTCTCCATTCAATGCCTACTCTCCAAACACTGAAGGCAAATGTTAGAATGGAGTTGTTTTAGATGCTGTTGTGTTGCCAAGGGGATGCTTATTTTTTCTTTCGATTCTTCTTGGTGCTTTATTACCATCCTGCCCCGTGAAGCATGGTGTGGCTCTATAGTTCGGTGCTAAACCCAAGCGCAGTTCTGTGTTTGCCTGTTTACAACTTCTCTACACACTACAGCTTCCTCACTTCAAACAGTGTGTGAACAAACCAAAAATATGTTTTTGGCTGTGATCCAGACTTTGGCTTCCGCTCCCCGAGTCATGCCATAAAAATGCTCTGTCGAATAAATTCTCAGGAACCGAAAAGAACGTTCCCTGCTCCATAGGATTTTAGATGATAGAGGAGGCTTCAGCTGACCACCTGGTGTGGTGCCCATGGTCTTGGAAGAACAAATCACACAGCATCCCCTGGCAGTGCTTTACAGCGACTGGAGATCAAGTGATGGATGAACTTTCCATTTAAAGAAATTTACACATAATGTTTATCTCCACTGGGTCTTTTGAACTCCGTAAAATGTTATCTTTCCGTATCCTCTGCTGTTGCCAGTTAGTATAGATTATGAAGTTTTTGAAACCAGGATTAATTTGAGTAAACTTCTAGTGTTAACCATGGACAGAATCTTATTATTTGAGGGGTGTGTGTGTGTCTCTCTGTGTGTGTGTGTGTGTACATGCTTGTGTATGTTTAGAGAACAATGTCTCCCTTTCCCAGCCTGGATATAGTCACATCCTTATTATTCAAGATCCTGGTTGGAAAGAGATGGCATATTCCAATTAGGATCATTTAGGGAGAGTTTATTCACAAAGGGACTATTTTTATTTTATTTTACTTTTTTGGTTTTTTAGTTGCAGCATGTGGGATCCAGCTCCCTGACCAGGTGAACCTGGGCCCCCTGATGTGGGAACTTGGAGTCTTAACCACTGGACCACCAGGGAGGTCCCAGGAGCTATTTTTAAAAGGCGCGAATGTGTTGGGGAAACAAAGATGTAGTATATGACTCATTGGAGCTGTTACTACTCCTAGACCAGAAGGGAAGGAAAGGAAGAGGAGAGACCGAACTTGCAACCAGAGAATCCTGTGGAGAAGGCCACTTTCAGAATGGCCTGAAGGATGCAGATAACCTGGCCACTCGGGGCCATTCATCTCTTCCCTCCCTCCAATCCCTGTCTGGGCTCCCCATTGACTGAACCCAGTCAGAATCAGGAGGTGCAGAAGGTTTTTGATTTGGTCCCAGTAGGTCGATTTCCCAGGCTGAAAACAAGACAAAAGGTGAATTGGGGATTTGGAGGGCAAATGAAGGGCATCTGGAACATATCCCAGTGTAGAGGTCCAGTTATTCCTAGGGAGGGCACAAAATCTGAATAGAAAATTTAAACTCGCTTTTATATTTAAATAGCTTTATTGAGGTACAATTGACATGCACTAGATGTTAGTCGCTCAGTCGTATCCAACTCCTTGGGACTCCATGGGAAAAAGTAGCCCTTCATGCTCCTCTGTCCATGGAATTCTCCAGGCAAGAATGCTGGAGTGGGTAGCCATTCCCTTCTTCAAGGGATCTTCCCAACCCAAGGATCAAACCTGGCTTTTCTGCACTGATGCAGATTCTTTACCATCTGAGCTACCAGGGAAGTAACAAACTGCATATAATTCAACTATACAGTTTGATAAGTTTTGATATGTATATGCCTGTGAAGCCATTATCACACTATCAAGTTAGCAAACATATTATCACCTTCAAAATAAACTCACTTTAACATTTATGATATTCCACATGGTCCTTTTAGGAGGGCATGGAAAGATATCATGAAATCAAGCAATAGCAAATACATTTCCAAAAGGATTGGCTCTGGACAGGCACACAAAAAAATGAAATTCAAGACAATGTCAAAGTTTATGAGAAAGCTATTTAATAGTAAGTAGTTTGTAATACATTTTAAAAAATTGTTTGAAGGTTTTTGTTTTGTTTTTGTGTTTACATCATATCTGTTTATTGCCATGAATGTAAAACAAAGCATGTACCTGCTTAAAAATTGAAGACCTCATAGAGCTTATGTTTATGTGGTTATCCCTTTCAAACTTTACCATATTAAAAATTAAAATTAAAATTTTAATTTTTTTATTCATTGAAAAATGACAATAATAATTCTATTACATATTAATATAAATAGCTTTGGGGAAATAGGCTATTTTATGTTTTCTAAAACAAAAGAATTATGCAAGAAGAGTGATCGTTGCTTTATATTTTTGTATGTTTTCTATGAATAGAAACTAGCTAGTTTATGACATTACATCTGCTTCTATGTTCAGCCAGTGCAATAGAGTTGACCCTTGAACAGCATGAGTTCAAACTGTAATGGTCCACTTATATGTGGATTTTGTTTACTAAATATGTACTATGATGCTGCATGACCTGTGGTTGGTTAAATCCCTGGATGCAACCGACTGTAAAGTTATATCAGATTTTTAACTGCATGGAGGTTAGTCCCCCCAGTTGGTGAAAGATTAACCATGTCGTTTTGGTAAGTTGTTGAAGAACATCTAGCCTCACATAGACATATAGTTGGCAAGGGAGGGTTATTTTAATGGCCTTTTCATATAATTGTAGACATTCTATTTTAATATTACTCTAAGACTCAACATACGATCATTTCTTAAAGTTACTTGTGTGGTACTTGCCCCCTAGGCAGACTTGTATGAACCACCCCTAACCTGTTGGGTGGGTGGCCATTTTCTTTTTTAAAGAAAAATTGGTCACTGTCTTTTGAAATTATGGTTTCTATAAGGTAGAATAAGAAATTCAAATCCTCACCTTCATTATACCCTTTAAAAACCTCAAGACTTGAAAAATTTTAGAAGCTTCTTCTAATCAAACACCAGCTTTTCACATGCATAGGAATTAGAACACTTTTTCCTTGATAGATCCACACTTCATATTATAGCTACCCTCTTGAAGTAGGAAGAGAAAAGTTAATGGTTTCTAACATAATTCCTGGATAAATATTTGTAGATACTATCTAACATTTGTTAGAGTGCTTTTATTCATTTCTTTCAAAATCTTATTTATGTCTATTACCTTATTTGAATAAGTGATAAAAATGCCTTTTGCTGTTAAGTCACTTCAGTCGTGTCCAACTCTGTGCGACCCCATTGACAGCAGCCCACCAGGCTCCTCCGTCCCTGGGATTCTCCAGGCAAGAACACTGGAGTGGGCTGCCATTTCCTTAGAAATGCCTTAAACTGGTACAGAAACAGAATTGAACATTCAGGTCCACAGATATGTCCAATACAGTTCAGTTCAGTCGCTCAATTGTGTCCGACTCTTTGCGACCCCATGAATTGCAGCACGCCAGGCCTCCCTGTCCATCACCAACTCCCGGAGTTCACTCAGACTCACGTTCATCGAGTCAGTGATGCCATCCAGCCATCTCATCCTCTGTCGTCCCCTTCTCCTCCTGCCCCCAATCCCTCCCAGCATCAGAGTCTTTTCCAATATGTCAACTCTTCGCATGAGGTGGCCAAAGTACTGGAGTTTCAGCTTTAGAATCATTCCTACCAAAGAAATCCCAGGGCTCATCTCCTTCAGAATGGACTGGTTGGATCTCCTTGCAGTCCAAGGGACTCTCAAGAGTCTAATAAATTAGGCAACCATTTTATCTGCTTGTTTAGAATGTTTCAACATCATTAATCCATAATTTTATGTTTATCTCTTTTAAGATCCACACAGGTTTACAGCATCAAATAATCTGGCCCTGTCAGCCCAGCTGCATTCCTTTGGATGAAAAACTCCTGCCCCAGCTTCTAAAAGAAGCAGGCTACGCTACCCACATGGTTGGAAAGTGGCACCTGGGAATGTACCGGAAAGAATGTCTTCCAACACGCCGAGGATTCGATACCTACTTTGGTAATGGAAATGCACATGTTTCTGTAACAACGCAGACCAACTGCAGCTGTCTCATAAAACAAGTGAAATGACCAGACACTTGACGGCAGGATGCATCAGTCAGTAGCGCTGCGGGGCCCCAGACGTGGTGGGGCGCTCAGGGCGCGGGGACAGCAGCCCCCTCCCCGGGGTTGTGTTCAGCACACGGGGCCCTTTGAAGTCTGCGGTCTCCATGTCAGAGGCCGCTGTGCTGTCAGAGAACTCTATGACTGAAAGGGGATACAGACTTGAGTTTTTGAAAAAAAGTTTCAGGCAAAACTCAATACAAGAATATTTCCTTCACAAAAGTTCAGAATATTCTTTTCTCCTCATGGACTGTGTTCAAAGGTTTTGTTTAGTTTTGTTTTTCCTGGAGATAAAAAGATTCTTTTCCATTGGTATCCTTTCTCCATTCTGTGAGATCTGTTTTTGAAATCACTACATTGGGGAAGATAGAGTAAATAAAATGGGAGGGTAAATAGCAAACGTTAACAGAAGAGATAAGTAATAAATATTTTATGGGTGTGATAGCCCTGTAAAAATAAACGTAAAACCTATAGTTTGTTTTAAAATATGCTCTTTAAACCTATTACAAACCATACTGTAACAACCTGTTTATCTGTTTATCTTGCCAAGGCCTATATATCTTTCTACCAAGTTCTTTTCATATTTTGCTTTCTGTCTAGCTAGAATATTCTGTTTTATCTGTCTAGCCGTTTAGCTTGCTACCAACTTCCCACTTGTCTCTTCATTTATTTACAACCTGCTGTATCCAAAAGAGAACACACAGTGAGTGTAAGTTTTTAAGAAATAAATAGAATAAAAAATCAGGGTGAGTAGAAAAAGATGGAATAGTTGCATGGCACTGAATTATTTAAAAACAAAACAAAACAGAACAGCTGCATGGCTGTAGGTAGACATCACACTGAACTCTGAGATTTGAGACTTCTTATGTCCAAAGGGGAGGAAAAAAGCAGTCTATAAGAGTCATATTATTTATAAGTTAAATGGAAACCAGATGTTCAGGAAGAGTAAAGCATTTTCTGGCTCTTAGACCTGAGAGAAATTTCTCCTTTGGGAGAAAGTAAGGTGGATAGCATCCTCAGATACATCATTTTTGTAACAAAATAGTGGTTGTCTTATAGATGTTTCTTGAAGCATTGTCTTTTACTCAAGCTAGAGCCGGAGCACCCGAGTCCATTTTGGTTAAAGGGATGATCCAGGGCCATATCAATGCAATCAGAGCTCACAGCTCTGTAGTGCCTCGTTGGGACCAGGGTTAAGTTCGAGATGCAAGGATCCAGACATGAATCCCATCTCAGTCCTGTTCCCATCTCAGTTCTCTAGCAGACATTGCTAATCACCATGCCTTCTTTCTTTCTGTCTTAAATATGTGTTTATTTATTTGGCTGTTCCTGGTCTTGGTTGTGGCATGTGGGGTCTTAGTTCCCCACATAGGGATTGAGCCTGGGTCTCCCTGCATTGGGAGTGCAGAGTCTTAACTGCTAGATCACCAGGGAAGTTCCTCATGCATTCTTTCTTAGTGAACCTGGATATATCCTCAGTATCCTTAAAGAGCCATTAAAAAATAGGACATGGATGTAAGACCTCTTTGTCATCTTGGATATCTAAAGGGAAAAACAGCCTCTACGTCCTTTGACAATTTTCACTCAGGCCTTTGCAAAATGATGGATCGATACCTATACTCTGGCAACTGGAAGAATTATAGATATTAAATTGTTTTTATAACTGGATTTAGGCAAACAGAGTGACACCTCACATTCCTATGGAAGGGAGACTCGCAGACACGGAGGGCATGGCGACCAGGAGCTGTTAGCACTAGGAAGACTTAGATGTCCCGGTAAAAACCAGTCAGATGATGGTGGGCCTGGCTGCCCGTCTCTGGGAGTAACTAAGAACCATTGAAGTGTACACTTTATCTGGGAGATTTGTATGGTGTGTGAATTATATCTTAATGAGGCTGTTAAATACAGCAGTCAGAAATTTTAATTGTTCAAAAAATAGTTTTTCATTTTTCCCAAAAAAGCATCAGCTGCCATCTTCTTTAGGGTCAGCCCCAAAGGTCAAATTTGTGGATTTGGAATCTCATCCTAAGATGAGAACAGCTCCATGTGACTGTCCACATGGTTGCAGAGGATCAGTTTAGTCCAGTCTGAACAGATCTATTGTGTGAATAAGGAGTCCAATTTCTAGAATCCTTTCATCTGTACTAACTTGTTAATATTTACAATTCATACATCTTTTAATCAAATATATCCTTTGCATGTATCTTCCCAAATGATGGAAAACAGTTTATACTTACAAATAAAGAATCCGAAGTGATTCCTCAAGGTGTTACCAATAACCAATAGTTATTAATATAGAACACCAGCGTCCTGACCCCTCTAATTACCCATATAAGGGCTGAAATTATTTTCATATATATATATTTATTTTTCTATTACATCAATGCAGTTGCTCAGTCATGTCCGACTCTTTGTGACCCCATGGAGTGCAGCATGCCAGGCTTCCCTGTCCATCACCAACTCCCAGAGCTTGCTCAAACTCATGTCCATTGAATCGGTGATGCCATCCAGCCATCTCACCCTCTGTCCTCCCCTTCTCCTCCCGCCTTCAATCTTTCCCAGCATCAGGGTCTTTTCCAATGAGTCAGCTCTTTGAATCAGGTGGCCAAAGTCGTGGAGCTTCAGCTTCAGCATCAGTCCTTCCAATGAACACCCAGGACTGGTTTCCTTTAGGATGGACTGGTTGGATCTCCTTGCCATCCAAGGGACTCTCAAGAGTCTTCTCTAACACCACAGTTCCAAAACATCATTTCTTTGGCACTCAGCTTTCTTTTTGTTCCTAGTCTAACATCCATACATGACTACTGGAAAAACCATAGCTCTGACTATTCTATTGCATATTAATTGACAAATAAACTAGCTTTCCCTTTCTGTTATACATGTAGGATAAAAGGTTACCATTTACAGAGTTATCTTTTTTTTTTTTTTTACTTTATTTTACTTTACAATACTCTACTGGCTTTGCCATACATTGACATGAATCCACCACAGGTGTACACGAGCTCCCAATCCTGAATCCCCTTCCCACCTCCCACCCCACAACATCTCTCTGGATCATCCCCGTGCACCAGCCCCAAGCATCCTGCATCCTGCATCGAACATAGACCGGTGCCTCGTTNAATCCACCACAGGTGTACACGAGCTCCCAATCCTGAATCCCCTTCCCACCTCCCACCCCACAACATCTCTCTGGATCATCCCCGTGCACCAGCCCCAAGCATCCTGCATCCTGCATCGAACATAAACTGGTGCCTCGTTTCTTACATGATAGTATACATGCTTCAATGCCATTCTCCCAAATCATCCCACCCTCTCCCTCTCCCTCAGAGGCCAGAAGTCCATTCTATATGTTAAAGAGTTATCTTGAGACCAAGATATTTGTTATATTCAGGACTTTGAATTTACTGAACCATGAAAAAATTAATTTTTTAAATTAATTCATTTGCTATGTAAGGTGTGTAAGGCTTTTTAATTTTTTTTTAATTTTTTAAACCTACACTTTATTTTTAATTATTTTTTAATTTAAATTTATTTATTTTAGTTGGAGGCTAATTACTTTACAATATTGTATTGGTTTTGCCATACATCAACATGAATCCACCACGGGTGTTCAGGATTGTGTAGGGCTTTTAATTGTAATTATAGGAAATATTCAGAGTTGAGGAAAGGGTTAGATCAATTATATCATCTTTAAAGCTTTTTTTTTTTTAATGTGGGCCATTTTAAAGTCTTTATTGAATTTGTTATGATATTGCTTCTGTTTTATGGTTTGATTGTTTGGACCTGAGACGTGTAAGATCTTAGTTCTCCAACCAGGGATCGAACCTGCAGCCCCTGCATCGGAAGGCAAAATCTTAGTCATTGGACAGCCAGTTAAGCCTCTCATCTTTATTTTAATATTAGTAAGCAGTGTTTGTCAGGAAATAGCTCAGAGTCCAGCACAATTATTTCTTTTGAATAGCTTTATTGAGGTGTAATTCACATATCATAGGTTCACTCAATAGAAGTGTACAATTCATTAATTTTTAATAAATTCACAGGGTTGTGCCACTGTCATTACAATCCAAATGAAGAACATTTCCATCACCCCCCCCCAAAGAAAACCCATACCAGTTATCAGTCATGCGCATTCCCCCCAACCCTGAGAGCCCTAGGCAACCACTAACCTACTTTCTGTCTCTATAGACTTGCCTATTCTGAATGTTTCATAGAAATAGAATCCCACAACATGCAGTGCAACTTATTTTAATATTTTTGGAAAATATGGAACATTTGCAGAAACAAGTAAAGTTGAGAAAACCCATTTTGTTCTGCGTGTAAGTCTACATTGTGGGATAGATGTCACTTAAATTTGGAACAAAATTGAGATCCCTGTAGGTAGAAAAACCTAATTTCAGTGCTGTACATTAGTTTGCTCTTTTGGTTCGGTTCTGTTTAGAGATCCTCCGTTTAGAAAAGTTTGTGTTTCTCACCAGTGGGTGTCAGCATCTGACTAAAGATGGTTCCTCCAAGAGCTCCTTCTATACATAACCTTGAAACCAGTAGGCCAAGGTCAATATCAATGCTGTTTGAATCCTGCATTCATTTACGTGATCACCTCAGAGTAAAAACCTGTAACAAATCACATTAACCACATGCTATTTTAGCCGTTTGATAGCTTTAAATGATTAAGATGTCATCACCTTTGCTGAATTTGACCTCTGATTTTTAAAACCATATTTACTTGAAATCACTCGCTTTGACAGTTACACAATAGAGCTTACGTTCTAAAGATTGAAGGATGGATTTTAATTTTTTTTACAATAACATTTTAATGCCTATGCTGGCAAATATAGAGATGTTATGAATGGTGCTCTGATTAGCCTTGTCATTTGATTAGCCTTGTCATGGGTAATCAATTCCATTAGGCAATTAAATGCTGAAGCCTCCATTTGTTTAACAAGTTTTATCCTGTGCTGACTACTTCCATCTCCCATTCCCGTTGTAGGATATCTTCTAGGTAGTGAAGATTACTACTCCCATGAACGCTGTACCGTAATTGACGCTCTGAATGTCACACGGTGTGCTCTTGATTTTCGAGATGGGGAAGAAGTTGCAACAGGATATAAACATATGTATTCAACAAACGTGTTTACTGAAAGGGCTACAACTCTCATAACCAACCACCCACCAGAGAAGGTAAATGTTGCTTCTTTATTGATTTCAAAATCATGTGAAGATAGCATCTCTGCTCAGGTGAACATAGGAAGAGGCCCCTGTCTTTTAGGAAACAATCTAATAAATTCTATGTTGGTAAAGAACATGCCTGCAGTGCAGGGGGCCTGTGTACAATCACTGGGTCAGAAAGATCCCCTGGAAAAGGAAATGGCAACCCACTCGTTTTCTTGCCTGGAGAATTGGACAGAGAAGCAGAGCAGGCTACAGTCCATGGGATCGCAAAGAGTTGGACACGACTGTGCGACTAACTTTCACTTTCAGATGTTAGAGTAAATTAGTATCAGCCTGGGAAGTTTGTTAGAAATAGAAATTCCTGGAGCTCACTTCTAAAAGTCTGATTCATTAGGTCTGGGGAAAAGTCTGTCAGTATCTTAAAGAAGCTCTTTAAGGGTGATTCTGTTGCAGGTGGTCCCCAGATCACACTTTGAGGAATGCTGTGAGTATAGTGTTTTGGTACCAATAGAGTTTTACTGTTTTAGTGTGTTATGTGCATGAGTTGTAAGTCATTAGTAAGTTGCCTTTATTTTTAAAAAGATAGGCTTATGTGCAAAATGAGGTGTTATTATGGCAAATTTCCTGTTAGAGACCCACGAACTTTAGATCCAGGGCAAGTTCCCGCCTTTGTATTTCTCAACCCCCCAAGATTATCTTGGCTATTCTAGATATTCTGTATCCCTTTCTTAATTTTAGAATGAGGTGGCCAGTGTCCATCAAGAAAAAAGAGGGGTCTGCTTGGGTTTGGATCTCATTGAATCAGTAGGCCAACTTGAGGATAACAGACAAGTTAACAATATTGAGTCTTCTAATCTATAAGCATGGTACACGAATGAGCCTGTTTTTCACATTGGCCATACTGAAGCTATTTGTATATGTCATATGCTTAAATCTTTTGATTTACTTACTGGGAAAAAGAGAAAAGAGTCTCACTAGCCTTAACATTTTTTTTCTTTTTGTTAAACTAAGGTTAACCTCCTGAGGTGAAGTTTAAGCTGACTTCTCTAGCTTTAGCTTATAAATGCCTTTAAAATTGGGTCACATGCTTGTGTTGTCAGATGTTAGGCTCAAAATATGGCTTCATTAAGAACTGTATTAACATGCCCTCAAAATTAGAACTTCACGCAGTAGATTACAAGATGTGTAGCAGTACCTGGTTTTTCTAATTGCCTCTATTCTGCCTCTTTGGCAGTTACTGAAGGTTCTCAGTACGGATCACAGTTTATCTGCCCGTTCAGTCTTGGTACCTGGCTGCTGACCCCCTGTTTGGCATTGTTTTCTTCCTGGCTCTGTGTTTGTCTCCTCTAACTCAGTACTAAGTATCTTTCCTGATATCTTTCCTGTCCTCAGCCTTGCCCCACTTCTGAGTTTTTTTATTATTCTTTCATGCTGACCAATTGGCGTGGCCATGCTTCCTGTGGATGATGGAAGAAATTGAAACATTCTCTCAAACATGTAGACATATGCATGTTTAAACTCTAGGTCTGTAGCAATATTCAGATAGTTGGAAAGATAACTGCTAGATAATTGGCTTCAGTTCTCAATTTTCTTCGGTATGCTTGGCATGTTATGTATACGGTTGAAGATTGAAAGAATGAGCTAAAGTCTTGAGGGAACTGTGGTCCTTGTCTTGTCGTTTGAGGTGGGGCATTGTTTTACAGATAAGCCAACTGGCTTTGAGAAGTGAGGGAACTTGTTCAAGGTCACAGAGTTAAAACTGAAAAACCATGGTGTTTAACTCGAGAGCTCAGAGCGCTGACAACCCTCCGAGGTTCACAGTTCAGATTCCAGACCAGAGGTGATGACCCCCAGTGTGATTCAGCCTGACGGTTCCAACATAAAGTGCATTAACAGTGTGCTGGGATCCTCTGCAAGGTTTGGAAGAAGTACCACAGTTCCAAATACTGTGATTTACTGGTCTGGGGTGGGAGCCTATCAGTTACTTACTTTCTCTCCACCTCCAGCTCCCATCCGTGGTTCTGCCATGACGTCACTGTTGATTGCTCTCAAGCACAGAGGGGCAGGCAGAAGCCAGCTGCCCTCTACAGGTTCACAGTATGTCGCTACTTTAATGGCGCAACAACTACAATATGCCTACAGTAAAAATTAGTTCCCATGAAGGAACAATAGAGTGTTCCCTCCCAGTGCCCCTAACAGTAAGCAGACAAGAGGAAGCACCTGGGCTGAAAGCGTTCCTGGTGGGTGGGCTGTTTTAACTGGTGCTGTGGGTGAAGGCGCAGGAGCAGAGGGAAACTGGAGGTGCTGAGCGCTCACGAGCCTTGCAGACTAGTGTGATGAGTCTGGTGCTGCTCATGGCAGCATTATGGAAATTGCCAGGTGAGAGGAGGTCCTTTTCCTACAATGACTGAAATATTCCTAAGCAGTAGCCAGCCTTTTGGGGATCCTCATAGTCAAGTGTGAAGCGCAGAAACAAAGGAATGAAATAATCAATAGCTGAGTAGTAGCCCCTGGAAGTTTAAGACATAAAATGCAGGTGTTTACATTTCTCACGCTCAATAAAAGGATGCAGCCCACCAGTTCCAGGATTTTCATTGTTTTATTCCAACATTGAATCTAATCCTGTGCTAATTTCTCTGTGCAGTCTACAGACTGCAACATGGACAACTTGCTCTAAGATGGAAATCGTTAAAGAAATACAAAGTGTCCACAAGCTGACTTAAAAATGTGTCTATTTTAAAGAGCCCTTGAGGAGAAAAGAGCATCTGGAGCTGTTTTATAACAGAAACTGTGGTGTTGGAATCAGGGAGAAATTGCTAATAACCATTGCACAGTGCTGGGAGGGAATGTCATTTTTCCCCCCCTGCAGGATAATTCCCTTAGTACTAACACCACAACGTGAAAGTAACACATTCACAAAATATCATTTTGTTAAAAATAGCCACCCCCCCAAAACTTTGCAGAATAAAAATAAATGTTTTCTCAGACACCTCATCTACTAGCAGTTTCTTAAAGCAAATGTGAATTTCTAGTGGTAGACACTCATTTTTCCTGCCACAGTTTGGGAGGAAATGTCTTAATTTGAAAGTCAAAGAATAACACTTCAAAAGCGTATCATATGCTTTTTAAAAAGTGATACTTTAAATTAGAAAAATATACTAAAGAAATAAAAATAAGGCTTTCTTCCTCACTGAAATTAGCATAATGAGAAAGATAAATGAATCCTTAGCACCATTTTAATATGCTAATAACTTTAGGCAATAATGTCATACTGTTACTTAATACCTAAACATCGGGTTGATGATTCGCATTTAGGATACCGATTTATAGACCTAAGAAACCCAAAAAGGGTACCAATTCTTTACCACTGAGCCACCAGGGGGGCCCATGCAATATTGGCTGGAAACACTCTAAACTGTGGTCCCCTGGGCCTCTCCTCATTAAATGGGGTGCACTGTTTATCATTCTGCCTCCTTCTGATGACCCAGAGGCATAGTGATGCATGCAAGGCTGTTTGCCAACACACTAAATGGTCCTGGATCACTGCTGATGAAATGGGAAAAAGACAACTTCTTTTGTTCAAGGATCACCTTTATTTTTACTCATTAGTTAAGATCTAGCTGACAAGTGTGTGGTGTGTGTGTGTGCACGCGCGCGCGCGCACGCATGCACGCATGCTCAGTCACCCAATTTTATCCTACTCTTTGTAACCCCATGGACTGTAACCTACCAGGCTCCTCTGTCCATGGAATTTTCCAGGCAAGAACACTGGATTGGGTTGCCATTTCCTACTCCAGGGGATCCTGGGTGAGGGATCAAACCCTCATCACTTGCGTCTCCCGAATAGGCAGGCAGATTCTTTACCACTGCGCTGCCTGGGAAGTGCTGTTGGTAGGTAATGGGGGGCTTTGCAGGGCCTGTAACAGTCACAGGCCAAGGCAGACTGCATCTCCCAGGGGTTGTTTTCACTTTTTTGTCTCGGATTTGTCTCTTCTGTTTGAACTAACAGGAGCCTGACCACTGGAAAAATGGGGAAATAGTTGTAGTTTTATCATTTTATCCCTCAAGAGTAGTGGCCATGTCTTTAGCCACTAAGGAATAATTATGGGAAAGATTTTTAGGTAATTTTTTGCTACATTTAACCAAGTGAGTAGAATGATTTCCATTCTAGCTTTTGATAAGACCCTTGAATGATGGTCCCAGAATCATTGTTTTTTTTCCCTGGTGTGGTTATGAGAACTCTCTTCCACCAGCCTCCCCAGCTGTTGCCACCAGGGATCACTTTCTGGATGGAAATGACCTGCCCTCCTTCCCCTTTCTCTCCTTCACTCTGGGTTCTGCCACATTGACCATAATGATGTGGGCAAGCATGTTTTCTCCTGAAACACTGGGCTCCCTCCATAGTTTTTCTACCCCTGGCCACTGCAGAGAATCCAGACCAGAGTCACAAACAAAGGCCAGGCTGCTACCCTAAGAAAGTGAAGCTCAGTGGAGAGACTGGAAAGTTGGAGAGCCCTTGTGGGTGGGGTCTCTGTTCCTCACACTCCAGCCATTTGTTGTCAGATGGAGTGTGGGCCTGGACTTATCAGATGTTCTGATTTTTGAAGGAAAAAAAAAAAAACAACAGGTTTTTAGTGTGACATTTCCTGGCTCTTAAAACTTGATGTGGGTTGCAAATTATTGTAGCCTTCCAGTTTTTAATCCTTCCCTATCCAGACCTTGGTTGCTGGCATGGGCTTGATCTTATGCTGAAGACTCAGACCCTAACTGCACTGCCAAGTCACAGGGGTCCCTGCTCATTCTTTCCTCTCTAAACATCTTAGCTCAGGGTCCTTCCTCCCCAGCCAGGCAGAGCATCTGCTGGGATTCCCTTTACCATGGTCTGGAGGAGCACGGAGTTTGGGTGGGACTTGTGTGGCTGGATGAGAATGCTTGTGTTGAGGGGCAGCAGAGGCAGAGCTAAAGTCGTGGCAAAGCTGTCAGTGTTTTGAGGGCTGGAATTTAGAATGTCTTCGCATGGAAATAATGTGCAAATGAGGCCTAGGGTCTCCTTATCATGGTTGTCATTCCATCACCTGCCTCCTATTGAACAGTCACTTTGAACGTTTTGATTTGGGGGAAAAGGTATTTCTAAGTTCCAAAGAGGTGAACTGAAAATACTCTCTTGGCTGGCTACTTGAGTTCTATATATGTATACCTATTACTATATCACAAGGATGTATAATATATAATTTGAAACATTTTTTCAACAGTAATGAATGAAATATGAGCCAACCTTCCAGTCTGTGTTCTAATATTCCCCCATTCTTTAGGAGATTTAAAAGCCTCAAGTATATCAACAGAATTATATTTTTTTTCTTGGGTCAAGCCAGTTGTCTCTTTGAGAGTTTTCAAGTCATTAAAGAATTCTGTAGGAACACAGTGAAAAGAGTACCTTCAGAAAGACTCGTTAAAAGGAAGAGGCTAAACCTAGAATACCACTAATATTAAATTCTGTAACTTGATGTCAGAGGTAAAATAGAATCAGTGTATCAACTCCCTCAGTTTCCAGAAATTAAATTGGTCTTGTGGTTCACTTGTTTTCTTATGAAAATATAGACAATGCTGAAACCTCTCCTAAAAGGTGGTCATTTATTTTTCAGCTAAAGCAGAAAGCTAACCCATCTATTGGGACATGTCCACACAGTGATATAGGAGTTTCCGATAGGAAATTGCTTTGCAATTAATATGAATTTGTGCAAGCCATAAAGCTTGTCTAAGTCTCAGTTAGCTTGCCTGTAAAATGGTTGTAACAAGGTGGTTTTTGAGTATTACATGAGACAGAATTGTTGGTATTATTATTTCCATTTGTTTGAATCAGAGCTTTCTAGGCCATTTTAGAACTCAAGCTGTTTCATAAAATTCACCCATTTAAAGTATACAATTCAATAATAAACTCACAGTTGTGCAACCATCACCACAATCTAAGTTTCAAACATTTTCACTGCTCCCGGAAGAAGTCTTGTAACTGTCAGCCATCACTCATCACTCCTCTCCCTCAGAAATCCAGACAGCTTCAGGCAACCACTAATCTATTTTCTATCTCCATAGATTTGCCTGTTCTGGACATTTTATATGAATGAAACCATATCAATGTGATCTTCGTGATTGGTTCCCTTCACTTAATGTTTTCAAGAGACATCTATGTTGTAGGATGTGTTGCTACTTCATTCCTTTTAGGCCTGCATTATATTCCTTTCATTGCTGTATCTTGCTGAAAATATACCACATTTTGTTAATCCATTCATCAACTGGTAGACACTTTGCTTCCACTTTTGGCCTATTATGAATAATGCCACTGTGACCATCCATGTACAAGTTTTCGTGTGGATATATGCTTTTGTTTCTCTAGGGAAATTGATGGCTCATATGGTAACTCTATGTTTAACAACTTCAGGAGCTGCCATGTTGTTTTTCAAACTGGCTATACCATTTTACATTCCGAGCAGCGGTGAATAAGAGTTTTAATTTTTTTGCATCCTCACTCACATTTCTTATTTCCCAGTTATGAAATTAAAACCATCCTAGTGAGTGTAAGAAATTGCAACCCACTCCAGTATTCTTGCCTGGAGAATTCCACGGACAGAGGAGTGTGGTGGACTAGAGCCCGTGTGGTCACAAAGAGTCGGACACGACTGAGTGACTAGCTTCCTTTCTTTTCTTCAGTGGGTATGAAATAGTATGTCACTGTGGGTTTTGTTTTGTTTTGTTCTGTATTTCCCTGATGACTAATGATGTTGAGCATCTTTTCATGTGCTTATTGGCTGTTTGTATGTCTTCTTTGGAGAAATATCTGTTCAAATTCTTTGCCCATTTTTGTAATTGAGTTAATCGAGTTCTATTATCCAGTTGTAAGAATTCTTAGTATGTTCTGGATACATATCCCTGATTAGATATATGATGTACAAATATTTTCAACCCAGTTTGTAAGTTGTCTGAATATTACTTTTATTAACCAATGAATCTGGACTTCTCTCTGTATATTTCATGCTTCCAAGCCCACCTAACTGATTTGTGCAAATTCTCTTTCCAGCCTCTGTTTCTCTACCTCGCTCTCCAGTCTGTCCACGAGCCCCTTCAGGTCCCTGAGGAATACCTGAAGCCCTATGACTTTATCCAAGATAAGAATAGGCGCTACTATGCAGGAATGGCCTCCCTTATGGATGAAGCAGTGGGAAATGTCACCGCAGCCTTAGAAAGCCGCGGACTCTGGAACAACACGGTGTTCATCTTCTCCACAGGTAAGTCTGTCAATAGGAAAATCATCTCTTGGCAAAGCTTAGGATGTGGTATTCGATAAATGGAATGAAGATAAATTGGAACATTTAGCAGTTCCTTATTGAAATAAATGCTACCTGCAAGAGTGGAGACATGGTAATAATGGATAGAAAAATGTGTCTAAGGAAAAAAAGAGTTATGAGCCTTCTTCCCTCTCCCTTCAGATATCAAACTGTTCTTAGAGTTTACTTGCAAACAAGCTCTCAGTAACTGGGTAAATGTGAGTGGGTATCCTTCCTATGCAGGGCAGCTGGGCAGT
>SJYV01035995.1:30-17965 GCA_006410875.1 Neotragus pygmaeus
CCTCTCTTGTTCTCTCCTCTTCTCTCCAAAGGTGAATTTCTTTTCATAAAGAGAAAAAAAAAATCAACCTTTAAATTGAGGTAGCTCTAGCGTTGTGATGACCATTATCAGAAGTCGTGTTTAAGCCACCCACGGTTAATTTTTTATTTATAAAATTGCACCATTCACCTCCAATTCCCCTTAGAGAGAGAGCACAATATAGGCTATTTAATAAAATCCAAAGTAATACAACAAGAGCAGCAGTGGACAGGTGGTGTTTTCAATGCCTTCTCAGTACGGTCCACCTGGCCTTGCCCCTCCCCAGAAGGCTGAGGTGAGGGGAGGGCCCCAGGCTCGCTGACCAGGGACTCTAACAAGCAGCGTGATCAGCGCGGGCAAGGGCCCCCTAAGATCCTTCCTGGGCTGGCGACTGCACTGCAGCAGCTTGTACGATGCCAGATAAATCTGCTCTGATCATAAACAAGAGGCCAGCACCAGCACTGCACATTTGGGAAGACACAGAGAGAAAAAAACAAAGGAAAGCATGGATGCTGGGGAGCTGTGTGTCATGGACTAAACATTTGTGTCCCCCCGCCCCACCCCTAATTCGCAGGTTGATGCCTTAACCCTCGCTGTGATAGTGTGCGGAGGTGGGGTCTTTGGGAGGTGACTAAGGTGGGATGAGGTCAGGAGGCTGGGGTCCCGTGATGGAATTACTGCCGTCTTTAGTATCTTTCTCATCAGAAGCAGCACCACAGCTCTCTCCCCAGCCATGCAAGGACACAGCAGGAAGGCAGCCAACTGCAAGTGGGGAAGCAGGCCGTCACCAGACCCCAACCATGCTGGCACCGATTCACAGACTTCCAGCCTCCAGAACTGTTTAAGCACCCCCCAAGCTGCAGTACTTTATTATGCAGCCCAAGCTGACTCAGACACCCAAGCTTCCTCTTTCAGAAATGGGTCTCTGCTGTCACCAGCAGCTTCCTCATTGCCTTCAGCGTCAACAAGCTCTTCCTCTCTCAAACACCCCTGCCAGGACAGGCCATCTTCTCTTTGTCCCCGAATGCAGGTGTCTGTGGCCAGCTTGGTTATTCTTACCGGTCGAGCTAAGAACACAGGTGTCCCAGTATGATGGATTCTATAAACCCTCTCCCCGCTAAACATACAGGAGGGTGTGGTAAGGCAGCTGGGATTTAAAGTGAAATGGACCTGGATAAAATTTTCACCATCTTTTTTCTTATCTCTAAATTAGGGATAATAATGCCTAACTCGTGGGCTGATAGGAGGCTTGATATGTATAATCAGTGTCTGGCACAAGAGAAATACTTGATAAATAAGAGCCAAGATGACTACTGGTAAACTGACTTTAGCAAATAGTTGAGGTCACAATCAGTCATAATGACGTGTTCTGCTCTCACCACACCGTTCTCCTCCTGCCCCATAGTCAAGAGACGAGGCACCTGGCTGGGGCGGGAGTGAGGCAGTCCAGGGTGCACCGAGGGAGAGTCACCTGCGAATGGGTCTGGACCACAGCAGAAGGCAGGTCGTATGGCATGATGCACACTCACGATGGGTTTAAAACAAGCTTTTATTGAAGTATCTTTGATTTACAGTGTTGTAGTAATTTCCGCTGTACAACAAAGTGACTCAGTTATACATATATTTTCTTTTTCATATACTTTTCCATTCTGGTTTGTCATAGGGTATTGACTATAGTTCTTTGTGCTATATAGTGGGACTTTATTATTTATCCATCCTAGATATTCTAGTTTGCATCTGCTAATCCCAAACTCCCAATCCTTCCCTCCTTCACCCTCACCCACTTGGCAACTACAAGTCTGTTCTCTTTGTCTGTGAATCTGTTTCATGGGTGTGTTCATTTGTATCATATTTTAAATTCCACATGTAAGTGATATTATATGGTATTTGTCTTCCTTTGTCTGACTTACTTCACTTAATATGGTAATCTCTAGGTCCCTGCACATTCCTGCAAATGGCATTATTTTACTCCTTTTTATGGGTGAGTAATATTCCTGTGTGTGTGTGTGTGTGTGTGTACCACATCCTCTTTATCCATCTGTTGATGGACATTTAATTTGTTACCATGTCTTGGCTATTGCAAATAGGACTGTTATGAAAAGAACATAGGGGTGCAGGATATGTATTCTTTTCATCCCAAAGGTGATACAAGTATATTATTTTCTTTAAAAAATCCACTGCTTTATGGACAGAAGAGAACACAGGTTAAAAGGAATGACCTCTGTCATTTGAATGGAGTTGAATAAAGACAGATACTAATGCTGTTAAGGACATCTTTTTTGGGTGTTAGTTCTAAAAGGTCTTGTAGGTCTTCATAAAACCGTTCAACTTAAGCTNCTCCCTACTGGACGGTGTGCTCCATGAAGGCAAGGACACGTAGGTTGTGCTTCCTCTATCCTCATCACTGGCCGACGCGAGCTCTGTGATGCACAAGCAAAGAGCAAGGGAAGGGCCGTGAGCGCCCCCACCGCCTCTGCAGCGTGCACCCCTCGTCTCTGTAGCCTGCACCCCCTAACCTCGGCACCATGCTCCCCCCATCTTTGCAGTGTGTGGGAAGGAAGCTGCCTGGGTTGCATCTTGGGTCAGCTCCCACCATGTGACTGAGGTCACTGCCCTCTCTGGGATTCACTTCATCCATCAAACAAGGATAATAACAGCAACCACATCATCAGAGGATTGTTGAAAACATGAGTCAAGTATTCAGTACAACTGCCTGGCACACAGTAAGTGCTTGATAAATGCCACATAGGATTATTTTTTGCCTTTTCATACTGTTCATGGGGTTCTCAAGGCAAGAATACTAAAGTGGCTTGCCATTCTCTTCTCCAGTGGACCACATTTTGTCAGAACTCTCCACCATGACCCGTCTGTCTTGGGTGGCCCCACACAGCATGGCTCACTACTTTGTGGACAAAAGTCCAACCAGTCAAAGCTATGGTCTACCCAGTGGTCATATATGGATGTGAGAATCAGACCATAAAGAAAGCTGAGCACCAAAGAATGCATGCTTTTCAACTGTGGTGTTGGAGAAGACTCTTGAGAGTCCCTTGGGCTGCAAGGAGATTCAACCAGTCCATCCTATAGGAAATCAGCCCTAAATATTCATTGGAAGGACTGATCCTGAAGCTGAAACTCCAATACTTTGGCCACCTGATGAGAAGAACTGACTTATTGGAAAAGACTCTGATGCTGGGAAAGATTGAAGGCAGGAGAAGGGGACGACAGAGGATGAGATGGTTGGATAGCATCACTGACTTGATGGACGTGAGTTTGAGCAAACTCTAGGAGTTGGTGAAAGACAGGGAGACCTGGCGTGCTGCAGTCCATGGGGTCGCAAAGAGTTGGACACAACTGAGCGACTGAACTGACTGAGGATTCTTACCAATGCTATTATCCACTCCACAAGAGGCAGGAGTCTTTCATTCAGGAAAACCACGATCCAGGTGGTTTCTGCTGCAGGCCATTGACTGGGGCTCGCCTGGTAGAGTCAGTTTCCTCCCACAGATACGAGGAAGCTGCACACTGCTCCTTCCTGCTCCGTCCCCACTGGCTTCTACGAGCACAGAGCATCGATAGATAGTCCCTGCACTGATGGACCGTGGCTTTGGCCGTGCTTTCCCCAGCAAGCACGGCAGGAATAATCTTGGTCTCTAATCACACAAACTGGAAGAGAGAGCCTTTGGAGATTCCAGTCACTCCACAGTCAAACGCTGTCATCGTACCCCGGAGGCTGCCCAAGCCAGCATGGAAAACGCACCCCGAGAAAGTACGGAGATCATTCCCTCGCGTTCTGCTGTTCAGTTAGGGGCAGATGAATGAGCGAATTGTTCACAGATCTAATCATGCATTAATACAACTGTCTTGATAAAAGACAATTTTCCCAAACACAGTCACTCCAGAGAATTAACCATCCGCCACCCTCCGCCCAGCAAGCAGGCTTTTTAGCTTTGCAAAACATCCTCAGACAGCCAAACAGAACAATTACACCCTACTTACTCCAGGGCCTCAGCGTCAGCCCCTTTAGAGAACTCAGATCATCAATAATTATGGGGGAGATGGGGGCCTCATATTTCCCGAATGTTACAGACAAGACGGTATATATAAGACGTGGCTCTAAAATATTGGCAACTAGTTGTTTTTATAGGCCCTGTGATAGGTTCGCCTTATCTGGTTACTATCGATCAGACACGAGATCTTCCAAGTCAGCGTCCAGCCAAAGGGAAAAGGTCTGCCTCTTCATTCAATTTACAGATGTTCTTGGGGATGTTTCTTGGCATTTCAGTGATTGTCAGGCTGGTAATTAAAACTGAACCAATCCTTTCCTGACAATCAATTCTGTAATTGTGTTTGAGTGGATGCTTTACTAAATTGTGTTGGATGCTTGTCGATCTCGACACAGAAGCAGGACAAGTGTTCTCAGCACCAGAGTCGGCTCTGTGCCAGGGCAGAGGCACGCCAGCGGTGCGGGCTGGAGCGGTTCATTTCACCCCTCTGAGCTCCTATTTCTGTCTTTAAAATAGAAACAAAAACCCCTCCCGCCTTGTGGCTATTGTGAAAATAAGATGATAAAAGGCTGGTGCTTAGTGCAAGGCCCAGAGCAAAGTAAAGTGAAAGTCACTCCGTCATGCCCAACTCTTTGTGACCCCATGGACCATACAGTCCATGGAATTCTCCAGGCCAGAATACTGGAGTGAGTAGCCATTCCCTTCTCCAGGGAATCTTCCCAACCCCAGGGATCGAACCCAGGTCTCCCGCATTGCAGGCAGATTCTTTACCAGCTGAGCCACCAGGGGAGCCGGGGCAGGGCAGAGTACACTTTCAGTAAATGTTACCTCCCTTTTGCCTTCCCACCCCTACTTGATGGAGTTTGACTTTATGCAGAGACAAGACTGGGAGGCACAAGCCACTGGTGCCCACGTCAAGAAGGGTGGGTTGAGGGTTGGACTGAGTGATGATGGTTACAGTCGGTGACTAAAGGGCTCAAAGTGTGTGGCACTCTCTTCCTGTATTCTCGTACAGCCTCTCCCCAAAGCCATTTTTAATGGGTCGATGGGTGGAGGATGAATAGTGAATTGGAGGAGGGAAGGAGGCAGAAAGGGAGGGAGGGGAGGAAGGAAGATTGAAGGAATGGCTAGGTGGATGGATGGATGAGGGATGGATAGATGGATGGTAGATGATGGATGGATCGGTGGATGATGGATGGATAGATGGATGGATGGATGATGGTTGGATGGATGCATGCATGGTGGATGAATGGATGAGGGATGGGTAGATGGATGGATGGATGACGGTTGGATGGATGCATGCATGGTGGATGGATGGATGAGGGATGGATAGATGCTTGGGTAGATGGATGGATGGGTGGGTGGATGGATGGATGAGGGGTGGATAGATGGATGGTAGATGATGGATGGATCGGTGGATGATGAATGGATAGATGGATGGATGATGGTTGGATGGATGCGTGCATGGTGGATGGATGGATGAGGGATGGATAGATGGATGGGTAGATGACGGATGGATGGGTGGATGATGACAGGATGGATGCATGCATGGTGGATGGATGGACGATAGATGGATAGATGGATGGACGATANCGTGGAGCAGGCTGGCCGGGCTGCGATGCGGGCGCGGGTCCCAGTGCTGCGCGGCGCCGGCTGGGTGCGCTCTGAGTCCGCGGCTCCGCTCGCGCCTTTATAATCCAACCTGCCGCTGATGTCATCCTCCCGCCCACAGGGCAGTCCGGGCCAATGGCACGCGCGCCGAGGGCCGGGAGGGGGCCGCGGGGGCTCCCCCTCGGCCCCCGCCCTCATCCCACCCTGGAGGGATCGGCGGGCCCTCTCTGGACTGCGCTCCAAGCTGCAAAGCGGCGCGTACAAGGGACCACAGATTGCAGGGAGCGCGCCCTAGCATGCCAGGCGTCCATGCACCCGGTACCCTGCGCACAAGCTTGGCCTTCAACCCACTCGCTCGTCCTGGAAGGGATCAGTTTCCCTCTGTGCAGGTGCAAAGATGGGCTCAGAGGAATTAAATCACTTGACCAAAAGCACACAGCCAGAAAGTTGGCACAGTCCGAAGTCCACTCAGAGCTGCCTTGTTGCCAATCTCTTCCCCGGGGCACCTGACGAGCGAGAGGCACCGATGCCTTGAGACTGAGGAGGCGGATGGTGGAGCGGGAGATCGGGGAGGGAGGCGAGGGATTTGCCCGGGGCCGCGGGGAGGAGCGCAAGCCCTACACCAGAGAATGCAAGCTTTTCGCCTGCGGGTGAGAGCAAAACCCAGAAAACTGCGGGTGTGTTGAGATGCGAGTGTTCCTGCGTGTGTACCGAAGCCCCGTGTGCCGGACGCGGTGACTCTAAGTGCGTCCTCAGCCCGGGTCGGCTGCACAGAACGTCCCCGGGTCTGACCCGCCAGATGGCTCCCGTCTGCACCGGCGGGGGCGCTCCTGACCCAGTCTGCACCCACGCGAGGATCCGCAGCGTGGGGCTGTCGCTCCAGTGTCCTGTGCACCTGCACAGTCTGGGGAGCGAGCTTCGCCCGACCCCGAGCCAGGTCTGGCTTCTGTGAGCCGTAACAGGTGGTCGCGTTCGCGTTCCCTGCAGCTGAGTGGTCCCCGTCGTAATTGTCGGTACATGCTCAAGTATCCCTGACGCCCACGACTCCTTCTCCTGGAAAGGGAGTCTCCGCAGGCTGAGGAGTTATTCGGGATGGGCGGCGGAGACGAGGATCCTAAGAACTGAGCGAGGTGACTCCGTGACTGCCTCCGAACAGGACTCAGCTGGAGAGCAGAGACCAGGGGAGGGCGCGCTGGCGCACCCCTGCGGCCAAGACGACCGGAGGGTTGGAGGCACCCGGATGACCTTTTTCCGGGGAAGGAAGCTGCTCCCCAGGCCTGAGGGTTACTGGAGTCAAGAGGGACGGGGAGAACCAGGTGTCTCCTGGTGGATCCCATAGCAGAGGCTGATGCAAAACGATATGCTTTCTCTTCCCACCCTGGCGTTCTGTGCTGGAAAGTGCAGGTCCCTTTGTTTAGGAAATAACCTACGTTTGAGGCCTGAGCTTGGGGTAGCAGATCTCCTGAACTCCAAGATGACCATCAGCAGTGTGTCCTTTCTGTTTTGATGAGTTGGCTCACCACCTCCAGGCAGCCACCCTGATTGCCTGTCTATAGTTATAACCGGTACAGTGGCACCACTCTTTTCATTTGAAGAGAAAAGAAGAGAGATTGAAGAGGAAGAATGAGGGATCTCCAGGTGGAGGATGGAAGTTCCCTCTCCTTTTTGTCTATTGGACAATCAGGATTGTTGCCAACCTGGAACTCCTTTGAGATTTGCTTTGTTTATATAGGCTTAAGGAGCCGGCAGATTGGGCCAGGCAGGGGGTTGGTTTCCAGGGAGCAGCAGCTACATCCTCTGAAACCCCTTATTAAGGACAGGTTGGGAGCTTCATGGGCACCTCCTTCTGTCTGAATATCTGTAGGCTGGTTCTTCCTGTCTTCTGTGTCCCTTGTTTGTACTTGGTGACAGCTGGGTAACCATCTAGATAGGTCTCCTCTCTCTTTGAGCTTTGAGATTACATGCAGTAAATCAACCCTGCCCCACCCCCATCCCAGGGTGGACAGAATCAACACCTTGGGCTCTACCTGCTCCCGTCTGTGGAAGAAGTTTCTGGTGAGCCCTCACTTCTGAACACTGGCCTGAGTTCCTTTGGGACAGGTCAGATCCTGGAAGAGTTACTTGTGGCATGAGGCTTCCCTGGGACAGATCAGGGTGCGGTTCCTGCTTCCCTGGGGCCTGAGAGGTGGGATGGATAGACGTGGGAGGATGGTGCTGGAGGGACCTTCAGGGAAGGAGGTAGTCAGCACATGACTGCCTTGGCGATGGAAGCTCCCCACCCCTCCTCCCCGTTTCCTTGCTCAGAAAGCTGCAGAGAAGACTCTCTCTGCTTCCTGGGCTAGACCTGGGACTCAGAGTCCTTCTTCCTGTTTTTTCCTCCATAAGGTCTGCTCCTTCTTGCTCTGGCCCCAGAGGCCAGATCTGGGAAAGTTGGAACCACTGAGCAGCTGAACCTGAGCTGTTTCTGGCCCTTTATTGAATGCCCAGTGTGATAACTCCTCTTGACGGCAAAGGAGAGAGAAAAGGTCACTGGGCCTCAGGAGCCTGGCCGTTCTGTAGGGAGTCTTGTCATTTGTCACTTCTCCATCCACTGATTCCCCCAAGTATTCACTGAACATCCGTGCAACCTGTAGGGGTCCATCCTGGCAGGGCCCCCTCCTCCCAATCCCCAGGCATAGCTTTGTGGGCTGAAAAGGACAATGGCAGGGAGACAGGCAGTTTCCCCAGCTTGGTTAGGAGGGCAAGCTTCCCGGAGAAGGAAAACTGTGTTCTGAGCTGGGAAAGGACATCTGGCAGGCAGGAGGAGAGGAAGGAGAGGAGGGAGACATAGATGGAAAACAGAGTGACTCCCTTTGGGTTAATGGAGGGCGCGTGCACCCAGGCTAGGAGGGGGCAATGAAAGAAAAACAAGAGTACTCAGACCTAGGGAAAGAAAGTCGGGGAGGTCTTTGGGTAGGAGTGCCCAGAGAAGGGCAAACTTAGGAGAGAGGCAGGTAGAGACAAGGAGCTGGGATAAAGAGGGGGAGTGGCTTGTCTTCCAATGGTTGGGGGTGTTGTGCTCCTTAGGATAAGGAGGGCAAGCAAGCTTAGGGGGTGGGGGTTGATCGATGGGGCCAAAGGAGAGTGATCAGTTTTGGAAGAGTCATAGAGAAGGAGTAGGAAAAGTCAGAGCCAGGATGAATTGTGCCAAGCTCCAGGCACCCCAAAGTAGCATGCCTGGGACCTCTTCTTCCTCCTGAATCTCTGAAAGGTGGGGACATGGAGAGAAAAGACTCCATTCTTATTGGTCCCTCTTCCTTTTTTCTCCTTCCTCCACAAGGGCAAGGTTAGATCCTTAGGCCTACCATGGGTCAGCCCTTCCAGGGGGCAGTTAATGTTCAGTCCTTTACGAGGACCCTGTAGAAATGGGTGACTCAGTGGTAAAGAATCCGCCTGTGATGCAGAAGATGCAGGACACCCTGGGGATCAGTCCCTTCAGTCCCTCCAGTGGAAAGATCCCCTGGAGGAGGGCATGGCAATCCATTTTAGTATTCTTGCCTGGAGAATCCCCATGGACAGAGGAGCCTGGTGGGCTACAGTCCAATCCACTCCAGTATTCTTTCCTAAAGAATCCCATGGACAGAGAAGCCTGGCAGGCTACAGTCCATAGGGTCGCAAAGAGTCGGTCGCGACTGAGCACCCACGCGCAGAGATGAGAGGGGGCCTTGATGAGGTAAGAAATGTGTGTATAACCTTTTAGGAGGCTGGGGAATGTGTGGCTGAGAGGATTGTCCAGCCCCCTCCCCAGGATGGGGAACAAACGCCCCCTCCTGGTCCTGCGGAGGATTCTCAGGCACACAGAAGAGAGAAAGATTGCTCCAGAGGCCCATCTGTTTTTCTCTGCAATTATTTCATCCCGAGGGGGCCCCCTTCCAGTTGCATAACTTCCCAGAGAGGACACTGAACAGGCGGTGAGCAGATCTCAAGGAGGCCGGGCCGAGAAATTGCAGTGGGACCCTCGCCAATCCCATCACTGCATGGGGCCTTCAGTTTCACCACCTGAATCAGGGGGAAAAGCTTTCCTTGCCTCCTAGATGGGGGCAGATGAGTCTGGAGGCCCTGTCAAGAAGTTTCAGAGTCCTAGATGAAGGCAAGAGGAAGCAGCCNAGAAGAAGGGGATGACCAAGGATGAGATGGCTGGATGGCATCACGGACTCGATGGACGCGAGTCTGAGTAAACTCCGGGAGTTGGTGATGCACAGGGAGGCCTGGCATGCTGTGACTCATGGGGTTGCAAAGAGTCGGACACGACTGAGCGACTGAACTGCACTGAACTGAATGCTGTTAAGGAGAATTGTAGAGAAAAGCCCCAGAGGAACTCGGCATTGGAGGGAGGCGGGGGTGAGGGTGACAAGTTAAGCTGTGAACTAATGGAATCTGAGGTGAAGGAGAACGGAGCGGGGAGACCATGAGGAATGGTCCCCATGGGGGATGAGTGTCCCTTTATGATGGGATCCCCAGGAGCAAACCACTCTAGAAGGACCCAGGCCTGCTTCTCAAAATGGTCCTCTGGTCATGATCCCTCACGGCAGACCCTTGCCTGCTTGTTCATTCATTCATTCCTTCACCAAACATCCACCGCCTCCATCTCTCTCTATTGGCCCTGTGCCAGGTTCTGGGGCCTCTGAGATATGCCTCTGCGGGGTGGGGGTTGGGTCACAGCCTCATGAGTGGGCGCCACACGGAAGGGACTTCCTGGCCCATCAAACAGAGAGCAGCTCAGCTCTGTGTAACTCCTTGTCATCAAGGAAATCCACAGTTTGTAGCTCAGCAGACTTCACGCAGAGGCTGTAGCAGTGCAGGCTGGGCTGGGTGGAGACCCCCTGAGCTTGGTAAATGCATCTTACTCTGTTTAGACTTTGCTAAAGAGTCTTTCCAGGGCTGTGCTTGGGAACTTCAGCGCCCCTGGTCTAATGAGCTGTGCGCCTCCACGAACCTGATCATGGTGGCAAAAATCTCCATAATTGATTATCCCACTGGGTGGCTGAGAGCAGTGTTTGCTAACTGTGAGGCTGAGAGTCAGCCCCATGGTTCCTGACCCACCGGCACTCCCACGAGTGGATGTTGTCAGCAAGGCCCGTGGAGCAGGGCCCGGGCTCCTCCCTCCCTCCTCTCCCAGATGGAGTGGTGGGACAGGTGGGTGAGGTGAGAGAGTAGAGGGTAGGAGATGCTGGGGTGTGTAAGAGGGAAGGAGAAGCCAGTGTTGGTCTCCGAAAGCAAGGCAAGCCCCTTCGGAGTGAGCCCATCCCAGCTGCTCACTCCAGGAGGGCAGCTGGGCCACAGCGGGACGGGTCTGCACAGGGCCCACTTCCTTTCCTTCCAGGTAGCAATAACCTCCAGGGAGGCACAGGGAAAGCCTTCTTTACCTTGGAAATTCTGTACCTGGACAGAGGACCATGATGAGCAGGAGGCTCAGCCTGAAGCAGTAGGAGAGCAGGCTGGACCCCCGTGAGGACTTGGTGGTGAGGACCTGGCCCTGGTGAGGCGTCAGGCTCACCAGGGACTCCCAACCGTCCCTCTGGTTCTGGGCCTTTTAAAGTACAGAGGAGATGGACATGGGCCCCTGCCTCTGAGTCTTCTGACATGGACTGAATCAGTGTAACCCCTGGATTCAAATGGCATGAAAGGGTTAGTTGCTCACTCATGTCTGACTCTGTGACACCATGGACTGTCGCCCACCAGGCTCCCCTGTCCATGGGATTCTCCAGGCAAGAATACTGGAGTGGGTAGCCATTCCCTTCTCCAGGGGATCTTCCCGACCCAGGGATCGACCCTGGTTCTCCTGTATTGCAGGCAGATTCTTCACTGTGTGAGCCATGGGGAAGCCCCTCAAATGGCGTAGGTATCAGATATTTCTCTTTGGCCAAATGAGGCCCCTGGTAAGCATGGGAAACACTGGGCCCCCCTTGCGGCTGAGCTGGTAAACAATCTGCCTGCAATGCGCGAGACCTGGGTTCAATCCCTGGATTGGGAAGATCCCCTGGAGAAGGGAAAGGCTACCGACTCCAGTATTCTGGCCTGGAGAATTCCATGGACTGTATAGTTCATGGAATATGTGCAAAGAGTATGCACTCTTTGCAAATATGCAAAGAGTCAGACATGACTGAGCGACTTTCACTTTCAAGGAATGACTCGGGACCTTAGGACCAGTGAAGGCTGGTGGGGTGAGGGTGGGGCTGCCTTGCCAACCTTGATCTGGGCTGATGTTCCCCAGAGATTGGGAATTCTGGGCCAGCAGACTCCCTGGAGCCTAGAGGAAATCTGTGGGGTGGACACAGTGGATTAAAGAGGGTGGTCATGGAAGTTGTTTGGGTAGAGGAGAGACTAGGGCAGGGAGGGAGGAAGTGCCCATCTCACATCCTGGACCAGCCTGCATTTTCCTGCCCTGCAGCTGCCTGCCCAGCAGAGCAGACTCCTCCTATCCGACTCCCACAGGCTTGGCCCAGACCCGTGCTCCAGCTAGTGCATATGCCTGCTCACTGGGGCTGGATGGATTGAATTAAATGGAACTAAATTGAATTGAACTGGCAGGAAAACTCACTTTAAGGGAAAAAAAAAGAAAAAAGAAAAGAGTCAACAATAAGAAAATCCCCCAAATCAACTGAAGGCAGCGGTTGATGCAAGTTGATTGATTCAATCCGTCTCATTTTGTAATGACGCCTTCATTCGACAGTGCCTTCCAATCTCATCCAGTCACTTTGTGAGCCGCATGTGGCCATGTGCCAAAATAGCCGCTTTTGCCAGTTGACTGGGGGTGGAAGGGATGCCAATCAACAAACAGTGGCTGTTGGGGGGAGTGAGGCACATCCGTGATGGCCTGTTCGTTTGTGGTTCAAGTTCAGCCACACTTTGGCCCACCGCTGTCTCTGCTGTGGCTGGTATCTGTGGGCGTGGGGACGTGGGGCGGGTGGGAGCAGGTTTCCCATGAAACAGTGCCTTGTGGTTTGCACAAACTCTTAACGTGTGCCAAGCAAATTCTGTGCATTAAACGTCCCCTTCCACTTTTAATTCTTATTTCTTGCAGANGCGTGGGGACGTGGGGCGGGTGGGAGCAGGTTTCCCATGAAACAGTGCCTTGTGGTTTGCACAAACTCTTAACGTGTGCCAAGCAAATTCTGTGCATTAAACGTCCCCTTCCACTTTTAATTCTTATTTCTTGCAGAGAAGGGTGCCTCCTTCCATGTGTGGAAGAGCAGCACAATGGAAACCTGCTAGGGAAACCCAGTCGCCCCAGTTACTGGTGGTGCAGCTGCTTAACCAAAGTGCCCCTCAGTTTTTTCATCTGAAAAATGGGGGTGGTAAGGATGGTGCCTGCAGCTGGCACAGAAAATGTGCAGAAAGTGACAGCAGCTCCCTGTTCTTCCTGGTGATTTCTTTTTTCTTTTCTCTTTCATCTTTTTAAACACCATTCCTGGTGATATTGATGATGGTAATGACGGTGGTTTTCTGCATTTAAGAAAGGGGCCAGTTGACTACCTTTTGATTCTGGAAGCTTTTCAGTTGTTTTTAACATGCTTATGTTAAGGTGTTTTTTTTTTTTCTTTAAAGTACACACACAGTGGGGATAGGGTGATGCGGAGTGACTTCTTAATGGTTACGTGGTTTCCTTTCAGAGTGACGAAAAAGTTCTAGAACCAGATGTGGTGTGTACAACAATGTGAATGTAGTTAATCCCCCTGAACTGTGCACTTTAAAATGGTTAAAATGGTAAAATGTTATGTGTATTTTATCACATAGGTGTGCAAGATATGTACATATACAATTATGAAACATTACTAAAATCAATAAGGAAAATTTAAGTCCAGAGAAAGCACACACGTTCATGCACAGACTTGCACCCTCATTTCTAATCTCCAAAGTGCCCGATGAGGAAAGGGCAGGATCAGGAGTCCAGACACATGTGTGCAGCCCCCAGGCCCCCAGGAATCAGCTCTGCAGCTCTGGGCAGGTCCCTTGATCTCTCGCATCCCAGGTTCCTGGATTACAAAAGGACTTAATACCTGGCCCCTGCCACTCTGCCACCAACTCCAAGCTGCTCCTGCCGATGGAAGCTCCTGGAAACGTGCCTAATTCCAAACAACACACAACGGTGGCTTCTGAAATCATGTGTTTGCTGAGATTTAGCATTGTCTTACTTCTCTTTAAGCAACAGCAGCAGCCTATCCACTTTTCCTCGTGTTCTCCTTTGACTGCTATTACAATAGATTGGCAGGCCATGACTCCACACAGAGAGACACCTGGGGAGGCGGGGAACCACAATTCACAAAGTCCCTTTTGAAGGTAACCTCAAAACCAGGTGGGGGTGGGGAAGAAGAGGAAGAGGCACCTCAGAGTTTGGGGGAAAGGGAAGAAAGAGAGAAAACACGAAGGAACGCCCCAGAGTTGCAGGGAAACATGAGTTTGGAAAATCTGGATGGCAGGCCCGAGGTGTTCCGTTTCCCTTTGTCTCTGCCTGTTAAATCAAACGCCGACTTCCAGCCCCGCCGGCCGCACAGACAGCCGCGAGAGTTTAACCTGGGCAGGTTTCCTCGGCCTCCCAGGGAGATAATGCCTCCTTTTCCAGACTTGACTAGTCAATGGGTAAATCGCAGCTAGCAACCAGATGTATGATGGCGACATTGATTCTAATTCTCTCCCCTTTCTTTCTCTCTTTTTCTTTTTCTTAGAGAGCCCACAGTGCCTCGGGAAAAATTGGCTGAATAAAAGGTAGAAAGACTTTCTCTTTTTTCTCCCTGAATAGTTTTTGACAGATATGCGCATGTTGAACATCTTGGGAGCTGCTGACAGTGGATGCTGGGGGCTCTGAGTTTCCTATTTGCTCGAAGGAGGGGTTTGGTGGGGTCGAAGTGGGGATGGCTTATTAAGCTCTCTTCCCATGATGGGCCAGCCCAAAATATACTGGGAAGGAAGGCCTGGGGAGCCAGGAGGGACATGAGGGGGCAGGAGTTTGTTTAAAGGCAACACTGCCTAGCAGCTCCGCGTGGCCGGGAAAGCTGCGCTGGTTCCTTGCTGACCCCTTCCCTGTGCCTCCCCTTCTCCCACCCCAGGTACTCGGTGCCCAGCTGTGCACCCCCAGACTGCATGGTCTTCAGAACCGAGGGCAGCTCGGGCTCACTGGTCCAGGGTGTCCACCTCCCTCCTGTGGCCTGGTCTCCTCGGTGAAGGGGCTCAGTTCCCAAAGCCAGCCCCCATGGTGGAGGGGTGGGGAGCGGAGGGCACTGGCCATTTCTGACCTGAGCCCTGGGTCCTTGTGTCCCGCCCAGCTGCAGGTGCTCTCCTTTGTAGATTCACTTGCAGACTTTTGCTTTGGGGGAGGGGTGAAAGTTATTATAAAGATAACGTGTATTTGTTGTGAACAAAATTAGAATACTCAGGTGCGCCGTGTACTTGCCATCCCGGGTCCCAGGGGGCTTCTCCTCGCAGACTCCTGGGTCTTGGGGTGCAGGGGCCCAAAAATGGCCAAGCCTGTCCACTGGGTGGAAACAGAAGTAAAGCTGTTGGTTGGGAGGAGTCTGAGGCCTTCCCAAGCCAAACACTGGAAATTTAGTGTTGTTTTTTCCCCAAGCCCACGCTTGGCTCATCATGGACTAAATGCAGCTTGACCTGTCCAGTGAGTGTGTCCCGGAAGCCATTCACCACAGGCCACAGGAACTGTGTGGGGAGGACAGGGTGGGCCCCGTTCACTAGTTTTCCATCAGGGGTCCTCTTTGTGTGTCCCTAGGTGATGCGTGACAGAGTCCCCAGGGAGTGACTGTCCTAGCTCTGTGAATGCTCGATGCGTTTCTCCGTGGGAGGGGACAGAGAAAGTGAAGTCGGCCTTGCTCTCACTCTCTCACCAGAGTATTGTAACCACAGAGAAGGCAGCTTCACACGGCAGCCTTCTTGCCAGGCCATCTTTATAAAATTGAGTCTCATTGTATGGGCAAGCATACAAACCAGTCTTCAGGTAAATTCGTCTGTGAGACAGAGAGTCCATTTGCACTCTAAGGATGATGTAGTGATCATCTGGCTGTGATTTTTGCACACTCAGTATTTTACTCAGCTTTATCAAAGTACAGTGCTTACACAATCAACTAGGTGTTTTTACAGTGTACAGTTTTACGTTTTGACATGTTTATACCCATGACATCATCACTACAGTCAAGACACCAAATACATCCATCACCCCTAGAACTTTCCTGGTGCCCCTTTAATCTCTTCCTCTCACCTCTTCCCAATCCCCTTTTCCTAGGCAAGCACTGACCTGCCTTCTGCAACAGAAGGCAGATCATTTTGATCTGTTTTCCCTAGCACTTTATATAAATAGAATCATGTTTTACATCCTTTCTTTTTCAGTTTAGCCTCTTTCACCTAGCGCAATTGTGTTGAGATTCATCCAGGTGGTGGTATGCATCCACAGTTCACCATTTTTGTTGCTGAGTAGTATTCCATGTTATGAAAGCACGATAGTTTGTTTATTCATTTAGTCCTTGAAGGAGATTTGAGATGTTTCCAGTCTGGGGCTATTATAATTAAAGCTGCTAGGAGCATTCATGACCAAATCTTTGTATAGGCACCAGCTTACTTTTCTCTGGGGTAAAATACCAAGAGTGAAATGACTAGATCCTATAGGAAGTGTGTGTTTAGCTTTTTAAGTAAATGCCAAACTCTCTTCCAAAGATGGCTGCACCATTTCACATTCCCTTCAGCCATGTGTGAGGATCACTGTTTTATATGCTCACCAACACTTGGTGTTACCAGTCTGTATCATTTAAATCATTCTAACAGGTGTGAAATGGTATTTGGGTGTGGTTTCCATTGCATTGCCCTGATGACGAATGATGGTGAACATCTTTCATGTGATTATTTGACACCTACATCTCCTTTGGTAAAGTGTCTGTTCAGATCTTTGCTTATATTTTTATTGGGTGGTTTGTTTTCTTTTTTATGTTTAATTGGAAGATAATTGCTTTAAAATGTTGTGTTGGTTTCTGCAGTACAACACCACGAATCAGCCATAAGTAAACATATCCCCTCTCTCTTGAACCTTCCTCCCACCCCTCTAGGTTGTCACAGAGCAGCCGGCTGAGCTCCCTGTGTTGTGACAGCAACCTCCCACCATCTATTTTACACATAGTAATATATATGTTTCAGAGCTACCCTCTCAACAGAGATGCAAATATAGAAAACAGACTTGTGATTTGTTTTACTATTGTTGAGTTTGGGGAGTTCGTTATATATTCTGAATATAAGTCCTGTATTGGACATCTGCTTTGCAAATATTTTTCTTCTCGTTGGTCTGACTTTTCATTCTCTCTATAGTGTCCTCTTGAAGAGCAGACTTTTTCATTTGGATGAAGCCTAGTTTACCAATGTGTTCTTCATAGATCATGCTGTATCTAAGATTTATTTAGCACGACCCAAAGTCACCAAGATTTTTTCCTACACTTTCTTCTAGACATTTTACAGGTTTTAGATATTCCATTAGGTCTGTGATTTATCTTGAGTTCATTTTTGTGTATAGTGGAAGGTGGAGTGAAATTCATTTTTCTGCATATGGATAGCCAGTGGATTCCTTATTGTTGCTGTTGTTTAGTCTCTTAGTTAAGTCCAACTCCTTTGCAACCCCATGGACTGTAGCCTGGTAGCCTCCTGTATCCATGGAATTTCCTAGGCAACAATACTGGAGTGGGTTGCCATTTCCTCCTCCAGGGATCTCGTCAACCCAGGGACGGAACCCACGTCTCCAGCATTGGTAGGTGGATTCTTTACCAGTGAGCCACCAGGGAAGCACAGAATTCCTTATTACTTATTTTAAAAACTATCCTTTATCTATTAAATTGTCTTCTCAGTTTGAAAAGAAATATGTGTGGGTCCATTCCTGGACTTAGTTGCATTGACCAGTTTGTCTGTCTGAATGCCATACCATACTACCATAATTATTGTAGCTTTGTATTAAGTCTGGAAATCAGGTCATGTTGGCCCTCCAACTTTGATTCGCTATTCTAGGTCCCTTACGTTTAGAACCAGCACGTAAATTGTTTTTTAATACCAGCTGGGAATTTGAATGGGGTTACATTGAATCTATAGATCAACTTGGAGGATCATTGACTCTTAATATTATCTCCTGACTCTTAAACAAGGTATGTCTCCCCCGTTAGTTGGGGCTCCTTTCTCTGATCTAAGGTTTGTGGTTCAGTGTATGGGTCTTATATGTCTCTTGTCAGATTTACCCCTAAGTATCGCTTTTTTTTTTTTTTTTTTTTTTTTTTTTTTTATTTAAC
>SJYV01035997.1:0-23044 GCA_006410875.1 Neotragus pygmaeus
TTAGTAATAGCAACACTAATAGAATCAAAAAGTAAAATTGACTTTTTGGATATTTAATTTAAAAATGTATATTATCAACCTAAGAAAATAAATAATATATTTCAAAATCATTGAAAGTTATCAAACAATGGCTGTTCGTAAAATTAGGTATTTAAAATAGAATTATGCAACTATATTGCACAATTGATTGTAAAATTTGTGAAATAGTGCCTGTGATTTATGAAGTGATTTTAACCTATATTAACAAACATCCACTATCCTTATTAACTTAATCCTTATGCTATCATTATAATCACAACCTTCTGGAATATTTGTTGGAGCTTAAGTAAGAGTATTTCCCCAGTTCCCAATGGACATATAACCTGTACTTTTGACAAACTCATTATGAACATTAACTTCACATTAATTCCCAGACATAATTACAGTACAGAATAGATAGCTACTTCCTAAGAACTGTTATTTTCTAGGGGACATTAGGGAAAAAACTCAAGAAATTCTCCAGTCAGAGACATAAGATATTCTCGGGCTAGACTTAGAGAGACCAAGGTCAACAATGACTTCCATATTGCCAAGTCAAGGAATCAGTTCTATGACCACTGATTCAGACTCTTCAGAAGCATCTGACATAGGTTTACAGCTGATCGTTCCGTAAACACTTCCTTCTGTAAGCTATTGTGACAACACAATTTCCTGGATTTCCTTCTCCCCAGGCAGCTCCTTCTCCGGCTTTTCTCCCGGGCCCTCCTCCCCACCCAGTCTCTGAACGTCACAGGCCCAAGGCCCTTGTGTCTTCTTTCTCTCCACCCTTTTCCCCAATCTTCTTATCCAGCACCATGGCTTAAAATACAGTTAACGCTGATGGTCCCCAGTCTATCATTTCAGTTCTGATCTTTTTATACTCAACTGCCTCAATAAGTCCACTTGAATGTTGCTGCTGCTGCTGCTGTTGCTAAGTCACTTCAGTCATGTCAGACTCTGTGCGACCCCATAGGCATTAACTTGAATGTTAGTATGTATCAAATAGATATCATGATTTTCCCTGCAAACCAGGTTTCTTTGTAAAAGCAAGTAATACCACCATTCTCCTGGATGTTCATCATTCTCTTTTCCCCCCATACATACATCAATCCATCGGAAGGAACAATTTGAAAACGGAACCCAACTCGGTTCAGTTCCCACCTGTGGATTATATTACCCACAGATTTATGCTTCTTTAAGAGTGAAAAAGAAAAATTGGTTACAGATGCTGACAGAAACAGCATTTATACACATAAAAAGACTGATTGAACATATGTAAGGAAAATCAGCAAAGATGACTTCTTAAAAGTACCCTAACATGCCACTGTAGAATACAATTCACAGTCTGAGGCAGAATGGTAAAAAGAGCTTTAAATGGGTAGAAAGTCGATTTGGAAGCAACTGTACTTCACAAATAGGTACCATCTCATCCACCTTTACTATTTATATGACTGAATCTTCCAGTTTCTCTATGAGGAAAGGAATAAAAAAACTTTTGGCAAACATATTTGTTTTTACTTTAGTGACATCTTCTGATAGTAGGATCTGGGGAAAATGGAATATGAATTTAAAAATTAAAAGAGATTCATATGAACAGTAATCAAGTTATAACATACCGTACAGAGATCCTTATATTGCAGCTTTTGGAATTTTGTATCTGTGTTTCCTGCACACAGTTCCACATAGCCAAGAACAACTTGAAATACAGTGTTATGAATGGCTTGGGTGAAGTGCATATGAAGTTGATCCATTGCGGTCTATGGAAATAAAGCACATAATCGCCTATTAACTAAAATAAATTACTAAGTAAAGAAACAGATTTGAAAAACATAGGAAACAATCTTTACCAATTTTACCTGCAGCACAAATAACTATTATTCAGAATTATAAATGTCGATTATTTGCAGCTAACCCTTCAAACAACCACAACAACATACCACTACAGATAAACCTCAATCATAAACACTGCTCTGTTGCTCCATATTTAAGACTGGTACCCAGTTTGCCAAACATGTCCTGTCTACTCACACCTTTGAATTCCCTCTGCCATCCTTTCATTTTCAGGATTCTCAGTGGTCACCTTCTCAGAGAAGCCTTTCCTGACTACACCATACAAACTAGTACTTTGCATCATTCTGTACCCTTCCATCGATTTTCTTTAATTTCTGTCTTCCGAACTAGAAGGTAAGATACATGAGGGCTTATATCCAGATGCCTGGAGCAATGCATATAGCTGGCAACAATAAATATTTAATGAGAGAAAGAATTCATCTAATGGGGGAAATTAGAAGTTATAGTTCCTTCAAGACCTTTGAAAATACATATCCCTCAAAATTACCACATGTTTTCCTTCTTGTATTTTCCCTAGGTATATCTTAAGATATCAAAACTAGTGAAGTATAATAAATAACTGTATTTCTTTATTTACATTACACAATGTAAATAGCTTGGTAAAGTCTTAAATTTCCTTCTAATAAAAAAGACTTATATTTAAGGGAAAAAAAAATTATATCAATGTTTTGATGTTCTCAAGAAAAATGTATACTCCTATATGAAGAAGATGTAATTAATTTTCAAACTATGGCCTCCACTTCAGGCTTTTCAAGGAAGCCCCTCAGTAGTAAGAACAGGTGAAGACATGCATCATGGGAATAGTGAGGAAATTCTGGGGATAACAAAATCCTTTGAAAACGCTGATAAAAGAAAGAGACCTGTTTTACAACAAATGCACACAATACACAAAAGTTTACAGACCACTGTGAGGGAATCACGCTGGCCCATCTAGGAACCATGAGGTTCCAACCTTAAAAGTTCTTATTCAGGACCAAGAACTGAGGTACAAGAGATCACATATCCTTACCCACTGAATTATCATACTTTTTTAAAAACCTACAGGAAATGATGAAAATATTAAACCTGAGACACACTTCATAGTTTAAAACAGACCTCTGCAGCTAAATCACTTCAGTCGTGTCCGACTCTGTGCGACCCCATAAACAGCAGCCCACCAGGCTCCCCCGTCCCTGGGATTCTCCAGGCAAGAACACTGGAGTGAATTGCCATTTCCTTCTCCAATGCGTGAAAGTGAAAAGTGAAAGTGAAGTCACTCAGTCATGTCCGACCCTCAGCAACCCCATGGACTGCAGCCTTCCAGGCTCCTCCATCCATGGGATTTTCCAGGCAAGAGTACTGGAGTGGGGTGCCACTGCCTTCTCCAAACAGACCTCAGTTCATCACACCACCCACACTCTGAGCTTATGTGATCCTGCTACCATTGCTAACACATCATAAAAATTTACTTTCTTCAGTGAAACTTTTTAAGTACACTATACTAATAATATTCAAACTTAAGCAATCAGGAAGAGCAATAGATTACTGATTAAGAAAAAAAAAATCCTTTCAAAACTTACCTGTGTTTTTCCAAGAAGTCGATAGGCTTGTTGAACTTTGGTGTAGTGGTTAATGTCAAAATTCTTGCATATTTTGGACAGAGCAACATCCAACTGTTCCTATGTAAACAAAAGAGAAGATGAGAGGTGGTTAAGGAGTCCCGTTTTCAAGGTAATAAGAAAATATTAAGACTAACTCCTCACTTTTAATTAATATCTAAACACATTACTATCACACTGGATTTTATAGTCAAACACAAAATTAATTAAAAACATAAGTTGTAATTTTTTTTTTGGCTGCACCACACTGCTTGCAGGCTCTTAGCTTCCCAAGCAGGGATCAAACCCAGGACATGGCAATGAAAGCACCAAGTCCTAACCACCAGGGAATAAATTATAATTCATATTACCAACTATACTCAAGTATATTGAGATGTTATTAATATGTGAATTAAAAAAAAAAAAATTTTGCCAACTGGTCCAAGGGACACAAAATAATTATAATAGTCTCTAAAGGAATTCTAGTTTTTATTTTTACTTAGCTTTATGTTTCATCAAGCATCGTGTAATTATATGAAATGAGTTTGTAGGACTACTGAAAAATAAAACAACCCTTCTTAATCACTGAAAAGTAATTCTCAACAAAACTACATTGACCTAAAAGTATACACCTCAAGGTATTGCCTTTTCATATCCACGTGTATCCACTTTGTTTATGGGTTTCCATCCCAATGATTTCATTTAAATTATAAGAATGAAGAAAACTGAGTTTTCAAAAGAAAGTCTTCATTAAAATATTCAGGTGATCAAAAAAAGAAAAAATAAATAAAAGAAAGAAAATCAGGTGATTATTTACTTAAGGGATTTTCCAAATAATTCTATTTATGCTTACCAAATAAATTATCATTCTTACTATGGAAATAATTGCATTTATGATCAAAAACTACTTTCACAAAGGTCATTTGAAAGTCTAGCCTCAACTGTTCTAAGAGCTCTCATCAGGAAAACAATAAAATACAATCTCAGAAGAAACTAAATAATTCTTATTAAATGTAGTTAAATGAACCCTCTGCTTTACAAAGATTGCTGAGGAAGACTTTATGCCCACAATGACATAGCTTGTCATTTCCAGTTTCTACACATTTGAGGAACTGTATGAGATGTTATTATGAGGTTTAGGAATTCAAGAGGGTTATCATCACTCAATAATCATTCTTAAAATCAGTAAGCTAAAAAGGAGAAATAATTGATAATCAAAAAATAATTATTATATGGTAAATAGTCTGCCAGTAGTTTATGTGAGAACACACCTGTAACTAAAAGTTTAGGAATCTTTGTAGATATGGTAATATTTCCAAATACACCTTTCAGATCCTACAATTCCAAAAGTATCTTTGAGAGAATGAGTAAATTAACATTAACTTGACCAAGTCTGTTAACATTAACAGACATTCCAAATGAAAAACACAGAGAGTAGTGATCTAGAAACAATGGTAAGAATATGGAAGTCAAAACGTAAGATACATCTATGCTATTCAAAAACCTCTGAAAAGAAAGTCATTTAACTTAAGATCCAATCCTTCTTACCTCAATTTGTTCCAAAGTATCTTGCAACTTTGAATTCAGTTCACTATTAAATAAAACAGAATTAGGTGTGTCAATCTTTAAAAGAGACAAACTAGATGAATAAACACTCAAATTGACAAGTCAATAGCATGAGCAGTTAAGCTGTGTTGATTCTACAGACAGTACGATAAGGCAAGAAAAACAAAAGGAAAAAAATCAGAAAGGAAGAAATAAAGAGTCGTCACAGAAAATCTTGAAGAATTTATAGATAAAACTAAGAATTTAAGTGTCTCATGGATGGAGGAGCCTGGTGGGCTGCAGTCCATGGGGTCACGGGAAGTCAGATACGACTGAGCGACTTCACTTTCACTTTTCCTTTCATGCATTAGAGAAGGAAATGGCACCCAACTCCAGTGTTCTTGTCTGGAGAATCCCAGGGGGTCACACAGAGTCAGACACGACTGAAGCGACTTAGCAGCAGCAGCAGCAAATTTTAAAGATAACATGTGTAATATAGATGAAAAGTAAAACAAAGATAAAACTAATCTCTATATATCAGAAACAAGGAATTAGACAATCAAATTTTTAAAGATATATTTCAAAAAACCAAATACCTGGGAATAAACCAAATAGAGAATATACAATACAAAAAAGAGCCAAAATAAAGAAGACCACTACATAGAGGTATATACCATATAAACAGACTAAAATCTTTAATACAACTGATACCAATTCTCACAAAAATGATATCCTAAAATAACTGATAATCTTATTAATATTAAGCCAGTGGGCTTTTATAATGGAGGAATTGACAAGCTGCTTCTAAAATTTATGTGGAAACTCAAAGGGCCAAGACTGGACCAAGACTAGTCAAGCAAACCGCAAAGAACAATGCCGTAAGACACACTAAAAACAGGCTGACTTACTATAAAGGCACAGCAGTAAGGCAGTGTGGCACTTATTATAAGAACACATTAACAGGTCAACAGAACAGAATAAAAACAAAGGGTAAAAGCCTTAAATACTTGACAAAGAAGATATTCAATTGGCCAATGAACATATAAATATGCACTCTTTCAGGCATTCAGGAAATGCAAATTAAAACTACAAAAAGACTGTAACAAATGACTAGAATGGCTAAAAACATTAAAAAAAAATTTAAAACAATGTCAACAAACATTGGCAAGAATGTAGAATAAAACACTCAACTCAATGCTGGAGAAGGGAAAAGTGATACCACCTCTCTGGAACCATTAATACCTCCTGAAACTCAACATACATTTACTCCAGGTGTATCTATCAGAAGTGCATACACAATCCTCACAACATTATTTGTAACAGGCAAAAACCTGAAGCAGCTCAACCGTCTATGAAAAATTAAAGGGATATATTTATTTATATGATAAAATACTATAGCAATGAAAATGTGTCACCTGAATCTCAAAAACATAATACAAAAGATGTCAGTTTAAAAAATACATACTGCATGATTCCATTTACATAAAGTTCAAAACAGGCAAGAATAACGTTAGTGACAGAAATCAGAACAGTGGTTACCTTGGTAATATAAGGACTGGAATGAAGCACGAAAGAAGTTTCTAGGGTCCTAGAAATGTTCTAGTTCTGTTTTTATTTCTGGGAAGTAATTACACAACTATGTTTCCTTTGTAAAAATGTATTGAGTTATACGTTTAGGGTATGTGATTGAACCTGATTTTTTTCCCCTTTAACCCTCCAGCGCTGGTGTTAGTTGCTCAGTCGTGCTCAACTCTCTGCAATCCTATGGGCTGTAGCCTGCCAGGCTCCTCTGTCCATGGGATTTTAAAGGCAAGAATACTAAAGTGGGTTGCCACTTCCTTCTCCAAGGGATCTTCTGACCCCAGGGATTGACGGAGTCTCTCACATTGCAGGCCGACTCACCGTCTGAGCCATCTGGGAAGCCCTGGTTCTCAAGAGGTCAGTTTAAAAACAACTGGCATTATTTGAATTATAACACCTCATTACCAAAAATTACCTGCTGTTAACTAAAAAAGTAAATACAATTTTAGAGAAAACATTTTGACAAAAGGGATGAAGGTAAAAGTAAAATAAAATAGTAAGAACAAGAGAAAGATGCAGTTTCACAGCAAAATTATACAAGGGTTTTTTTTTGTTTTTTTCCTTACAACTGCCATCTGATTATCAATGTGATTCTCAAAGTCCTAGCAGCCAAAACAAATAGGGAAGGCCACAGTACACAATTCGGTGTCCAGAATGTCAAAACAAACCAGTAATTTAAGAGAAAGAGCAAAAACAAAGAAACAAAACTCACTTTCACTGGCATTAAATTCAGAGAGAAAATTTTGCCAGTCTTGATAAAGAGAACAGCAATATTTTATCTCCTACGGCACAATACCCTCGGCAACTGCCTTATAGAATATACAATACGATTCATGGTTTCCCTTAGAGAGCCTTTTAATGCAAACTGAGAAGATAACAACAAAGTGGTTTGATAGCGAGAAAGATATAGACATATACAAATGCAAAGCAATCTGTCAGGAAACTGAAACTAATAAGAACACAAGTACCCAGTTTTGAAGGTCTCAAAGATAAACACTCCAACCTGTGGGGGAATTAGACCATTTTCAACAAATACTATGTACCATAAGCATGCTTTTAATTAAGGTGGAGAATGGAAGATTATACTCTCAAGTAAAAACTGAAATGAACAAGCCTTCATCATTTGACAATCAACAGTGTAGGAATCTGGAGAAGCGAATGGCTACCCACTCCAGTATTCTTGCCTGGAGAGCCCCATGGACAGAGGAGCCTGGCGGGCTACCGTCCACGGGGTTACAAAGAATTGGACACAACTGAGCACCTCAACAAAAAAGACAACAGTCCTGTGCACCTGACCATTTCCTGCCATCATCTGGCAGCTTCATATGTATGTTACCCTGCCTGGTCCCTAAAGACAGTTGAGTTTGCAGTTCCTAAGTGAAGCAGAAATAAAAATAGTATTAATCCACTGCTTTAACACCTTTGGTGATTCCCCATGAAACCAAGGATAAAGCCCTAAGTTAGCATGGCACATAAGACTCTTCATAATTGACAAAAAATTAAATTCCCATTAAAATTAAATTCCCTTTACAGTGCCTCTACAGTTGACCCTTGAACAACAGGGATTTGAATTGCACTGGTCGACTTATAAGCGGATGTTTTTCAATAGTAAATCCTACAGTACTTCCTGAACCTCAGCTGGTTGAATCCGTAGATGCGAAATCACTTTTTCAGAGGTCCAAGTAGGTAAGTTATATGTGGATTTTCGACTGAGCCAAGAGTGAACACCAGTAACCCCTAGGTTGTTCAAGGGTCAACTATATTTTAGTCAAATGGATGAGGTGCAGTTCCCCAAACAAACCCGAAGCTTTTCCACTCTCTGTTCTTGCATATAATGTTCACAACAGCTAGAAAGTACATTCTGCTTTTCTCATTCCCATATGTCTTTTTTTCTGGGAAGTCTCTCTTTCCTAACTAACTGTTTCCTTAAGTTACACAGTGCTGTTTTTACAGCACCCTGAATTAGAGTAAAGAAGTATCTGTGACTATCAGGGCAGACTATGGCTTATTCCCCAGGGATTCCCTAGGACTAACTAAATTCACTGCCTGACTCAGAACAGGAAACAAACATCTGCTGAGTCAAATTTGCAATTCAAACAAAAAACAGCAAACTTTAGCCATCATTCCTTGAGCCCACATATTCTACTTCAATTTAAAAAAAAGAAAGGAGAACATTTTAGAAGAATAAGAGTCAGACAGGACTCTGGGTCTACAGGGGTCTTAATAAAGGAAAAATAAATAAATAAATAAGAGCGAGCGAGAGAAGCAGAATTGTTTCTACTCCTCTATCACACAGCACTCAGAAGTTCACTAAGGCTGAAGACACAGACATGGAGAGGCAAGAACACCCAGATTAATAAGTATCAGAATTCGTAAACATTTTCTTTCAGGGAATATTGAGTTTGGAGAAAAAAGGAATATATCTAAACTAATTCACAGGTGACAGTAACAACTTCTTCGGCTTCTCAACTGAAAAAAATGGGCTTTAGAGTTTATTCACAATATTATCATAAATCTAGGTGCTTTTGTTCCTTCTATTATTTATGGTTAAAATGATTTTGTAGGCTATATATTAAGAGTTAATGCAAGCATGGTAATGTATATGGTAGGCAGAAATTTTTAATATAAAATCTATAAATCAACCATTTTGGTTTTATTAAAAATGCTTTCAAGAGGGAAGGGATGTATGTATAGGTATGGCTGATTCTTGTTGCTGTATGGCAGAAACCAACGCAACATCGTAAAGCAATTATCCTCCAATTAAAAATAAATTTTTAAAAATGCTTTCAAAATCTACAACTGTAGTTTGATAACAGTTGGCTACTAATTAAAGATATACATTTAAAAATATGATTAAGGAGTGGACATATTGTGGACAAATGTGGTCTTTAAAGAAATCCTCAGCCATCATTTAGAAACATGAATTTCAGTTATTTGGGTTAATCAGAGTATGTAAAAAGGACCTAGTCATGAACATTTGGATAAATAAAAGCTATATTATGGTCAAAAAAATTACTAGTTGTAAGATGAAAGACTAAAAGGTATTAAAAGCTATTTGCAAGTGAATGGAATGACTCAATTTAGAGGGCATTTTTATAATCACTACAGAAAATGTTAAAAATAACATTCATAAATAATTAACTTTCCTTTTAAGTAGCTGCTCTGGGACATAAACTCACAAAATGTGTCCTAGAAAACGCAATTTGATTGTACTGAAAGACAAGATGGTATGGAGGTAATCAGCCTCTTAATGATCTTTCCCTGGTTTGTTATTAAGCCAGGTGATTTAAGACAAGTCCCTTAATAACTCTGGGCACCAGTTTCCTATACAAAAGTGGGCTGGATCTAAAGGGCTGCTTCAAGCTCTGAAGTTTCTAGATTTTATCATATGCTGAACACCAGCTAACCAATTAGCACATCTTTGTATATGATTCAGCAGAATGCTAAAATCTCCCGAACACACGTAAGTAAAATTTATCCTTCCAAATGTATACTGTGTGCCCATGGCCCCCAGAAACTCCAGTGTGTTTAGATCAGAGGTATTATATAATTCCAAGGATTTCAATCTACTCACTGCTACCAAGTTTTATCAACAGACCTGAGAGAAAACATGATTTTCAAAGAATTTGAAGCTAAACAAACAACCCTGAGGTACCATCAAGTGTCACAGAATCCTTCAAACCACAAAAAAACTGTAAAAGAACTCCAAGATCACTTTGAATCAACTGAGATCTCTGTCCGCACTGTTCAGAAATCCCAGACCTAACTCACAATACAACCATTCACCACATAGAAAGTTCAGAGTTCATTATTAATGACGCTAAAAGTGTTCAAAACACTTCCAAACTCTATGAATTATAATTCCAGAGCAGAAGCCAGGCTCAGGAGTCAAATCTAGCCAAGAGGTTATGTTTCTAAGTAAAGTTTTATTGAAACATAGCCACATGCATTTGTCTACATATCGTCTAATGCCACTCTTGGTCTTCAAGGGCAGAGCTGAATAACTGCAACCAAGACCTTGTGGTCTGCAAAATTTAAAATATTTATTATTTGGCCCTTTAAACACAAAGGCCCTCTGGCAGCCCTGTGCTACAGTTTGTCAGAAGACCTTTTAGTTGGTCAACTGATCGAAGTTAAAACAGGAATATTTATGTGCACTGAATATTTTAGGGCTTCACTGGTGGCTCAGATAGCTAAAGAATCTGCCTATAGTGTGGGAGGACCTAAGTTCGATCCCTGGGTCAAGAAGATCCCCTGGAGAAGGAAATGGATACCCACTGCAGTATTCTTGCCTGGAGAATCCCACAGACAGAGGAGCCTGGTGGGCTACAGTCCATGGGGTCACAAAGAGTCAGACACGACAGAAGTGCCATGGGCTCATAATATTTCAACCAAAACTGTACAGGTGTACTTCACGCATCCACTTCTGACTTAGAGCCAAGGTCTTTTCATTTGACAGCAGTTTTAACTTCTTAGTCTCATATGAACCAGATCACAAATAAATTGACTGCAATTTCAAGTTTCAGATTTTCAAAATTGAAGCAGGAACCTAAAAACAAATGCAAAACAACCTCAATGCCAAATCACAATTATCTTATATCCCCCAGTTTTTTATGAGTTGTCTCACCTACAAAAGATTCAAAAGGAAATTTATTTTTAACAATAAGTTGTATTTTCCAATGCATCCAACTTACTTTCAAAAAGTTGTTTCATCTCATTAGTTTATTTACTCAAGCAATATAAAGACAGTAACAAACACAACAGGCAGAAATAGGTTTAGGAAAAACACAGTTAACTCTAATCAGAATATAGTTCAGAGATTGGAGCAAAATAATATAAATTGGCTACTGGCCATAAGCTTCCACTGCACATAACCGCTATTACATTGGTATATGGCCTACCATAGTTGTGGTAAGAACAACAAGATGTGTATCCCAACAGATATACATTTAAATCTTGCCTTTGCCACTCATTTCACAGGGCATCCATGTCCTCATCTACAAAAGAGAAAACACCACCACCTGAGGAATATTTTGTTAATGCTAAATAGGAAAAAATAAGGAACATTATTTTTAAATAAAAGATGTTTAAATATCTTTAAAAGATAAAAAATAAGTACAGTGCTTGATATATATTAAAGTCCAAAATTTTTCAAAAATTATATCATCATTATCACTATTATCATGATTCGGTTTTTAAAACTGAAGACTAAAGCTTTAGTGAGGAGGCCTTACTAAAATCTAATTTAGAATTACTGTATTGTCGGTGCTGCCTTGGATAACGGCGCCAAGCTCCTACTCCCACTGCTATAAATGTCAGTATTTCCCATTCCCCTGGGGGTATGGGAAGTGAGCCATTCACAGCCTAAGCATCTCTGATGGCTTTTGTTTATGTATTCTGTGGTCTTAACTGGCATATTACCCCACAGTCCTGCCTGTTAACTGCCTGTTTCACCAACTCCTACAGAACATACATTTCACAACCTCTTGGTATAACAAGTAAATATAGCATCTCATGTAGTTAAGCACTAAATAAATACTTCATTCTTGTCTCATCATCTAAGAGGAAAGAATCTAAGACAGGACTTTTCTAGACTGCTGACATTTTAGATCAAGTGATAAGAAAGAAAAATCCTTAAAATTTCTAAAAGAAAGACACCATTTCTTTGGTAAAATGAGAAGGAGAGTAGTATCTGACTCTGTCCTTCAAAACAGGAGGCTGGAATAGACAGCTAAGCAATGCCTTCCATTTTTTAAGGAAAAAAAAATAATTTTTCTTTCAATCATTTGTCGTTCAGTTCCTAAGTTGTGTCCGCCTCTTTGCGACTGCATGGACTGCAGCACACCAGCCTTCCTTGTCCATCACCAGCTCCTGGAGTTTGCTCAAGCTCATGTCCATTGAGTCGGTGATGCCATCCAACCATCTCATCCTCTGATGCCCCCTTCCCCTCCTGCACGAATGGGTTAAATTAAGGTCATTTCCAAATATGAAAATTTACCCCCTAAGTATCCTGTATTAAACAAATTTTCCAAGAGGTAACTAACACCACAGAACAAAGAAATGCACAAAAATGAAATATTACGAAGATGACAGAAGCTGAGTAGGACCTACAAAAGTGAAAAATGTTCAACAGAAACAGGAAAACACTATGGATTTGGATTTTCATTTAGAGACAAAGGATTATTTTTCCTTTTTCATGCACTTTTCCAACCACTCAGTTCTGCGGATAATAATATTTAGATATCCATAATATAGTAAGATGACTTCTATTAATTTTTTAGAAGTAATCTATTAGAAAAAACAGATTTAATTATAGTTGTGAAAAGAATATAAATGTGATAAACTTGACCAAGTAAAAATAATAGTTTCACTAACAAAACCTGGAAGATGGAGAAGTGAAAAGAAGTAAAAGGAAGGACGCCACACGCCTCTCTTATTGCTTTTTATTACGGGCAGTAAACAGTTATCGAGAACTATCTACATCGATAAATCAGGAAAAGGTTATTATAATGTAATCTTTTAAATTACAATGAAATCTGGTAGGATGAAAATTAAGCTGTAAAAATGGTTTACTCCAGGGAGTAGGAAAGGGAAGGATGGGTGGGCAGAAAGAAGAACTTTTACCCTTTAAGACCATTTTGTTCAAGTGTCCTGTTTGATGTAGATTTCACTTTACATTAATTTTAAATGGCACTGCCTGGAGGAGGAAGGCAGAGGAGAACAAGATAAAAGATAAGAAAGGAGGTGGTATGAGAATAGCATGGTGTCAATAACTCAGCCCAAGCAAATCAAGCAACAGAGACTCCAGACCTACATGTGAGTCTAGCTGAGCAGGCCAGGTGATCCTGCAGAAACACTCACTGTTCATCACTCCAGTTGAGGTTCCCGGGTTTCCCTCACGCGGGTGTAAAGAAAGAGAGAGCAGACACTGCTTGCTAAGATGGAACCAAGGGCCACAGGAGGAGAACGGTGCTGAGTACTGCTGATGCTCGTTGTGTAGTCACTACGGCATGTCTGGCTGTACGTGGCCCCATGGACTACAGCCTGCCAGGCTCCTCTCTCCATGGGATTTCTCAGGCACAATACTGGAGTGGTTTGCCAACATTTCCTTCTCCAGGGGATCCTCCTGATCCAAGGAATCAAACCCAAGTCTCCTGCTTGGCAGGTGGATTCTTTACCACTGAGACACCTTGGGAGCCCAAGTATTGCTGTAAATGTACCTAAAGGCTATACTCATTATTCGATGATTTACGGGTCTACAACCTGCAATTTTCTTTCAACTGCCAAGATCATCATCTGAGAGGGAAAAAAGGATATTTTAAGATTATCAGAAATTAAATACAGCTGTCTACGTTAAAGTGCAGTACTCAAAACTAGTTCAGGTGGTGCATGAACTTTTTGGTGCAAAATTTAGCATGCTCTAAGATTCATTCAGGTAGTTTCTTTCAAAGGGAATTTTAAAAAACAATAAAGAAGTTGTGACTTTTGATAACTTTTCATGAAACTAATTTAGATAAATTTCAAGTGATAAAGAAATCAAATGCTTTATTCAGGCATACTTCAAGATAAACACACTCTGATTCTTATTCCTGATAAATCCCAACCATATAACTCTGTGATGCCGAAACACAGCACATTAAGCAAGATACCGAATTACTTGGTACTTCATGTATTAAACTACACAGGCATGTAACCTGAATTTATTAGGTATACAGCCAGTGCCTTTTTATGCAGAAGCAAAGCTGTAAATTCTTTTTCTACTTTCAGAATCATAAGAATTCACCCTCACTTGTTCCATGTAATCTACTCCTAAGGCCACAGAGTCTCTGCCTTCTATCAAATATTTTATTTCCAATAAAGGAGCAATGTGGCTAGGAAAGAAGAGAGGAACATATAATCTACTAAGGAAAAATTAAGAAGTGTATGAATAGACCCACTGTACAGATGAATTTGCCTGCAACATAAAAACAAAACCACTAACTATTACCTGATAATTTCAAAACACTTGGAATTGTGGAATGGTTCTCTTAAAGGACACTGCTAAGAAAAATATCTCTTGACTCTCTAATCATCAATAGGAATACAAAATAAATTTAAATGTTAAAAAAATGAGTGTGAATTCTGTTGGAAATTAATTACTATTCTATGATTACCAGAGTGTCAAATGATTTTTCACTTTTGAATCACTCAGATCTAAGCAAAAGATTAAATTTTGCCTTTGGCTAACTTCACAGCTCCAGGTAAATGGAAAGAACATTTAAAGTGCTGGTGAAGTACGTCTGAACCAATGAGAGAGCTCAAGAACAGGTTCAATATTGACTGCATTCATAAGGCCAGAGGAAAAAGAGGAAAATGAAGAAAATGCATAGAATAAGAAAGGCCCATCTAATTAATAAACACAAAATTAAAAGGAAATTATTAATAGAATAAAATTCCTTTCATCAATCTCTCCTATATATCAATTGACTCTATAGGCTATATCCTAAATTGTATGATTTACAAGAAGTGAAGAGGCTTAGGTTCTCCCAACTAGGAGCAAACGGGTGGCCTAAGAGGTGAAGACTTGAGAAAGGGACTGGGTTAGGCAGGACAAGGAAACACCGCTGTGTGTGGAAGAGAAGAATCGTTGCTGGAGGTCCTGTCATCACCACCAAGCAATTCACTGTCACTAAATTGCCAAGTTAAAAATCACAATTCTAACAAATTTCCAGGAAACCTAAGGTAAAAATCCCACTACAATGAATTCCTTAGGACATTTCAATGTGTCTGTGCATCTATTTTTATTTCCAGAACACGTCAACCTTTTCTTATTACTGCATGCATGACTCATACATGTAAACACAGCATGACTCTTACATTCTGTACATCTAAAATAAAATGATGATCAAATTAAATCATCTTTACAGATTTTTCAATTTCAAAACTTTTCACCAGGTGAGATAACTGTAGTCACACCTCCTCCACATATCACTATATACCTAAAAGTGAAAAAGTGCTTAGAGGCTACCTCATGCCAACCTGGAAAAAAACCCAAATAAGGGTTTCTTTCAAAAACATTTTTTATAGCTACCTCTCATCAAGTAAGATACTTCCTCTAACAAAGCTAAAGTAAACATTGCAATTGATGGAAAAAATAAAGTATCAACATGTCATCTCAGTTTCTTGCCACCAGATTTCCACATTCATTCTTTCCTATGATAAAAGAACAGTGGACCTTTTCAAAGTCAATCTCTTCTATAATCCCTACAAAGCCTTATTAGGATGGTCTCTCTTCTTTTCAATCTCTCAGTCTTTCCCACTGATTTTCACTCAGGTTTCTCCCTCTCAATTCCACATCTTTCCTCTTTATAAAATTTCCCCATCCTGTACGGACTCAGACAGTAAAGCATCTGCCTACAATGCGGGAGACCCGGATTCGATCCCTGGGTTGGGAAGATCCCCTGGAGAAGGAAATGTCAACCCACTCCAGTTCTATAGTCTGGAATATCCCACGGACGGAGGATCCTGGTAGGCTACAGTCCATGGGGTCACAGAGTCGGACACGACTGAGCGACTTCACTTTCACTTTCATACTTACACTTGAACCAAATCTGTCCCCAGCAAAGTCAACTCTGGTTTCTTCTGCTATACATACAATAGATAATTTCAGTCCTCATTTTGCCTGACATCTCTGCAGCAAAGAACTTCATCACAGTACCCATAATCTCATATCCACAGCCCAGCACCCTCTCGTTTAGCTAAACCCTCCTGCACCTCCTTCAGATCCTCCTTAGTCTTGACTCCTAAGGAGAATTCGATCCCAATGCTTCCACCATATGCTCAACTTCCTTCTCTCTAAAGCCCTATCTTACTTGTGCCTACGTCAATCCAAGTCCATCTTGACGACCAAGGATTATTCTGATTATATTTTATGTGATTCATCACTATACAACCAATTTCAAAACAAAGCACCTGGCATATAATAAGCACTCAATAGATATATAGCTGCCTGAATTATTTTAAGCCAACCAGAAATAAACTTAGAATACGAAATTCTAACAGACATATCATCACGAAATGAAGCAAATGGTTGTTATGCTTCTTTGGGAGCCAGAAGGCCCTGCTAGAAATGGTTCAAGTATATTCACGTACTAGAGCTAATACTCTATTCATCCAATCTAATAAATATAAATGACATAATCAAGTTTTTAATAGTAACAGTTAATCATTGTCAAAATGGATAAAATCCAAATATCACTGGTGCTACTCAACTATGTGTTTCCTAATCAAAGAAAAAGTATGTTGCTTCAAAATGCATAATCCTAGAGAAACAAAAACCATAAAAAATATCATCTCTAGGGGGAAATATCCAGTTACTCCATACCCAGTAGAGACCTACGTGAGAGTATATTTAAAAAAAATTAATCCAAAGCTGTACTCTATCACAATCCTTTCATCTTTTCAGATACAAGGAATCAACACCTAGAACATCAGGGCATCCTGCTCACTGACAGCTGGAATCTCCATACATGAGAGACTAACAGGCTACATTCTAAGGTTAGTATGAAGTTAATTTGAAACTGGGTTTGCCTGGAAACCTCGCTATTTTCCTTAGACTGTATGTTTATTTTCGATGGTTTCAGAGGAATGACAGAAATTACACGTGAGGATTAGAGCCCACCCCCACCCCTGCGAGGTACTGTCACAGCTAATGCAAAAGCTTCATTTTCAACAGATCAAAATCCATTAAAAAAGTGAGCACTCAGAGCAGAAGATGCAGCAGCTATTTTCAGACAGCACATTTCACAAACAAACAGAAGATGTAATACATTAACAAACAGGAGATATAAAACGTTAATTACATAATCACTTAAATATTACAAAGATGACAATTACATAAGCAATTACATCGCTTTTAAATTTTCCAAAAGAATTCTTATCATGATGAGCCAACAGTTGAACCATCTGGGTCTGAAAAACAAACTGTGACAACACCCTCAATATTTATAAGCTGGGCAAAGTTAAGGAGGAAGAATTCCCAAGAGGTGCAAAGAAGACAGGAACAGATGAATTTTATTCTCTACTACCGCATAAAAATGAAATCATTAAGACTAGAAAAAATATGAAAATAAGAGTTACAATGATGTCACAGGAAACAGGATTCAAAAGTATCTATCTGATCTTTCAAACCTTAAGAATTGTTATTTTACTGTGAAAGTGAAAAGTGAAAGTGAAGTCGCTCCGTAGTGTCTGACTCTTTCCGACCCCATGAACTGTAGCCTACCAGGCTCCTCTGTCCATGGGATTTTCCAGGCAAGAGTACCGGAGTGGGTTACCATTTCCTTCTCCAGGAGATCTTCCCGACCCAGGGACTGAACCCAGGTCTCCCACATTGTAGGCAGAGGCTTTACCATCTGCACCGCCAAGGAAGTCCTATTTTACTGTACTGTCCATTTATCAACAAGAAAGCTAAACTAGGATATAGCACTTAGTAATTTTCAATGTTTATTAACATTGTATATTACACAACTCCTATATTAAAACTGATGGCAGAGGCAGCTTTAAAAATCTGATGTTAGCTTACCTTATGCAACTGTAATGTTTAAAAGTGCTGGCAGCTTTCTGACATTCCAGGCACAGCTGAATAGCTCCTGGATAGTCTTCCTCCTGGAGAGAGCAACAACAGAATTCATTAGGATGCAAACATTTTTCTCAAAAGACTCTGAAAAGGGGCTTCCCTGGTGGTCCAGTGTTTAAGACTCCACCTTGCAATGCAGCGGACACAGGTTACATGCTTGGTCCCAGAAGATCCACATATGCTGGGCTACTAAGCCCATGCACTGCAGCTACTGAACCTGTTCTCTAGGGCCCCTGAGCCACAACTACCGAGCCCACAGCACTAAAGCCAGTGCCTAGAACCTGCGCTCCGCAACAAGAGAAGCCAAGGCAGTGAGAAGCCTGTGTACCCCAACTAGAAAGTACCCCCACTTGTCACAGCTAGAGAAAGTCCACGCGCAGCAATGAAGACCCAGTGCAGGCAAAACCAACAATCATTCTTAAAAGCCTCTGAAGAGGACAAACCTCTGTTCACACTCTATCCAAAAGTTACACTACCAGAAAGTTTTAATTCTTCTCGAAGATTATAATATCAACAACAGATAAATAGTAAAATATAACAAAGCAACTAGCTCCAGACCTAAAATGTAGCGTGGAAAAAATATCTTGTGCCCATAAATACACAGTAATAGCCCTCTGAGACCATGACATGTGGGTAAAGCCTACACAGAAATATAAGCTGCTTCAGAGAGGAGTTCTTTAACTGTTAACATATCTTCTTTCAGTCGTGTTTATATAAAAAATGTTCCAATTTTATTCTACTTGCAATCAACATTCAACAGTTTTACCATCAACAAATCCATAGATATTCTTAAATACATTTGGAAAATAAAGTGAAATGTTCATTAATGGCCTCAGGATATTTTTAACACCTGAACAGAGTAATTTACTGCCAAATTAATTTTTCATATGGATTTCTTAAACCATAGTTTAGTGGTAATAGTTTAGAAGTAATACAGTTATTAAACAGACAACCATTAAAAAAAAAAAATGTTCCTTAAGTTCGTATCTAAATTCAACAAAGGCAATTCAAACCATAGGGGATGCTGAGAACATGACAAAGTACCTGCCTAAAGGTGCTTGAGAATGATGGGGAAACACACGTAACACATTAGGCCTTGGTGAGCCTTGTAACAGAAGTATATACAACATGCTGAGAAAGCCACTGAAGAGAAAACAGACGGCTCACTCAGAAAGTCTATGTATATATGAGGGCTTCCCTAGCGGTCCAGGGGATAGGAGTCTGCCTGCCAATGCAGGGGACACGGGTTCAGCCACTGGTCTGGGACGGGCAGGGCAGCAAAGCCTGTGTGCTCGCATGCCACTACCACCAAAGCCCATGCGCCTAGAGACCGCGCCCGGCAACAGGAGACGTCACCACAACGGAGAGTGGCTCCCGCCGGCCGCAACCAGGGAAAGCCCTCGTGCAGCAGCAAAGACCCAGCACGGCCAAACACTTTAACAATTAGTAGTTAAAAAAATATATGTATATACATGAGACAACAAAGTAACTAATATATGCCATCTTCCTCAAATTACTACTTTATGTTACGTACAAAAGGTAATTTCATTGCTATTTGGGTCCAGATATAATGGAAACATACTGAAATTAACATTCCTACATTGCTACACACTGAACATTCCCCCCAATAAATTTTCCTGAATGAAGTCTATCATGACAATAGAAAAAGATGCACAAGAGTAGAAACAGTAAGGTCCTTTACTGTCTAAAAAGGCTCTTTACACCATACACCAATTTGAGAAAAATGCACAGTGAGTTTTTTCCACAATGATTCTCTAATATTATGAGGAGCACCAAACTTCCAAGCCTTGTAAACTTACCTCCAACATTTCACTTAAGCGGACATCTGTTCTTTGCTGAAAAATAACAGAAATGCAAAGGTAAAACCTGTTTCAACCATAAAATTAAGTTTTAATTTTTAAAAAGGAACTGGTATATACCAATGTTTTTATCGTTCTCAGAGATTTCAGAAGTCCAATCAGCAACTGACGTTTCCTCTGATTTGCAAGGAGGCCTAAACTAGCTTGAGTAAAACCTTCCTTTGCAATATTCAAGTGTCTGTAAAAGTGAGCAATAAATGGTTCAGTTTTTCTAGTATAAGAACACTATACACACAGAACAATTAGGCAGTTAATGAGACAGTATCCTGGACTGCTCCTAAAAATGGGGATTGTGAGTCCTCTGACAGATTAAACAGATTGACCGACCTGTTCAATAGCTCAAAATAAACCAGCCTTACCAGAGTGGTAGGTGGTCTGCTACCAAACTTCAAACTGTTACTCGTTCTTCACAAGAAAAGTACAGAAATTGAGAGCAAGCATTTAGAAACATGTAGAGCAAAAGCTGACGAAACAATTTTATGCTTGATGACTCCAACCAAAAAAATTTTAAACACACAGAGCAAAAGTTGACATGGTAATTTTATGCTTAATGAATCTGATAATAGAAAAAATGAAACTGTATTTTATATGTGTTTGTCTTTTTTTTTTAATTTATTCTAGCAATTTGTTTCATTGCATTTTATAAAAAAAACAATCTGTAACATGTTGGAAATTAAAAAAAAAAAAAAAAAGGCTGGACCTTAACCAAAGACAGTTTGAGAAGCACTGATTTAAGCACTGATTACAAAAACACTAATATTTGGGGACTTTCCTGTCAATCCAGTGGTTAAAGACTTCACCTCTCAAAGCAGGGGGTGTAGGTTTGATCCCTGGTCTGGGAACTAAAATTCCATATACCTCAGGGCCAAAAAATCAGAACATAAACAACAGAAGCAACATTGTAACAAATTCGATAAAGACTTTTAAAATGGCTCACATTAAAAAAAACAAACAAACAAACACCACTAATATTTTTAATCCCTAACTAGATTTTAAAACATTTCCCACACACCTTCTTAGGGCAGTTTATAGATCATCATATTTGTTCAGTTAATGAATGGCATTCTAGAAACCACAATCATAATTTAAAAACTCAATTTTCCAAGACAGTTTCTCTTAAATGTTATTTAGCTTAAAGAACAAAGCGTCATCAAACACAATACCTCCTCCCATTGGTGCAGATAACAGCAGCTAACTGAAGACCTGTTTGTAATGAGGTAACTCTCTCAAGTTCCTATGGAAAGACGAGGCGTAGGTTACTGTGCGAGGCATTTTATTTTTCTTTCTTATTGATATGGTTCTCTAACAAAAACTTTAGTGGGTTTCAAAGAGAAGCCTGCTTGATAAACAAAGTAACAACAAAGATACCTGAACTTGTACACTGCTGGTATATTTTTCATAAAATCATTTTAGATAACTACTTTGAATTGATTTTCATCATGGCATGTCACAAAACATTTAGGCAGGATTGCTTGTAAGGAACTCTAGACCCATCCTCTTTTAGATGAGTGTAAATAAATACTAATAATATATTCGTTTAAGTGTTTCTATCCAAGAGAACTTCATAAGATAATGACAAATACGACAAACGTGATTTGTTTGCTAAGATGCTTTTACAGTGAATGGCTTCGTTTGAACACAGTTAGATATTACAGTGCATTCTGAAGTCTCTGCTTTTCTGATGAAGAGGCTTATTCAAAGAGACACTTCCAATTTTATCATATATTAAAGGCAGACTGGGCAATCACTGTTGATGATCTGAGTTACAAAATATACAGAAGCAATTTTCATTGGCTGTTCTCAAGTTAGGAAAACCAAACAGACTAGAGTCAGATATAAAAACTCTTTCACTTCTCATAGTTTGGTGAATTCCCCACATGCGAGAAAAAAACCATATACAAATACAACCCAAATAAAGTTAATATGTTGCTATAAACTACAGACAAAAGAATAAATATTTCAAATTCCAAGCATAAGTCACTCAAACATTTTTAATATTTTACTTTAAAAATAACAAATATTATCCTACCTTGACATAAGCAGGCTGTTTTTCAAGGATTAAATCTGCTACTTTTTTAGAGACCTAGAAGAACATGCAATCAAACAAAGCAAATAAAAGAAAAAGCCTCATGCTTCCTATTACATTTTACATTAAAGTTTTAGCAAGAACACTCAACAAGGCTTCTCAATCACTCCTACAGCAGATTCTGGCATGCTATGGCCACATACGTGTCTCTGGCCGTAAGTTTAGTAAAAGAGGTATAGCACATAGCACAATACTTGGTCCTTAACAGAAACTCAACAAACGGAAATTATTACTGTTAATAACATGAGTATCATAATTTGATTTCACTTAACATGTGCAAAAGTCTATCCATCTTTAAGGGTACCAGATTTGCTTTCAAAAGACAGACTTCTTAAGATAAAAAAAAATGTTTAATCCACTCAATTTATGGAAATACTATCTGGGAAACAGAAAATATCCTTGTCCCCTTTAAACTGTTTGTAGTGCATAAGAAGACAAACAGCAATTTGGTCCACTACTTCTGAAAAATTGAAAATGTGCTTTTTGGAACGCTATGAAGGTACTGAAGGTTTCTTGGTCAGTTTCATGAATAACGTTAGTGTATGCAATGTAGAACTCTAATGATCTGGAACACAAGTTTCTTATTTCACAATCGCAGGGGCCTCTGCAGCACTGCACTGCAGGGGTCCCATGACCAGCAATCACCACGACCATGTGGAGGGGCACAGAAGGCAGTCAGTGACCATCTGCTCAAGAAACGCAATCGTATCCCCTCCCCCAGCGCGGCTGAGGACAAACCACTACACACGCATTCAACTGCTACATTCATTCTTTCAGGTTTCCTTAATCTGCTCTGAATTTGTGCACGTTTGTATAGACAGGAACTTGTAGAGATGTACACAGACAGAAACCCACTTAATCTTACCAAATCGTTCTCTGAGTCATCCGT
>SJYV01036000.1:0-11321 GCA_006410875.1 Neotragus pygmaeus
TATCTATCAGATCTAGTCCCTTAAATCTATTTCTCACTTCCACTGTATAATCATAAGGCATTTGATTGAGGTCATACCTGAATGGTCTAGTGGTTTTCCCTACTTTCTTCAATTTAAGTCTGAATTTGGCAATAAGGTGTTCATGATCTGAGCCACAGTCAGCTCCCAGTCTTGTTTTTGCTGACTGTATAGAGCTTCTCCATCTTTGGCTGCAAAGAATATAATCAGTCTGATTTTGGTGTTGACCATCTGGTGATGTCCATGTGTAGAGTGTTCTCTTGTGTTGTTGGAAAGGGTGTTTGCTATGACCAGTGTGTTCTCTTGCCAAAACTCTATTAGCCTTTGCCATGCTTTATTCCGTATTCCAAGGCCAAATTTGCCTGTTACTCCAGGTGTTTCTTGACTTCCTACTTTTGCACTCCAGTCCCCTATAATGAAAAGGACATCTTTTTCGGGTGTTAGTTCTAAAAGATCTTGTAGGTCTTCATAGAACCATTCAACTTTAGCTTCTTCATCATTACTGGCTGGGGCATAGGCTTGAATTACCGTGCATCCATAAAACATCGTCTCAATCCAGATGTGAACACATTCACCAACCTTTAAAGTTTTCTTGTGCCCTTTGTAATCCATCCCACAGCCCACATATTACTTTTTTAAGTGAAAAAATGAGAAATAACAATCCAAATGTCCATCAATGGATGAGTGGATAGACCCAATGTGGTCTATCCATATAACAGAATAATATTCACTCTTTAAAAGGGAGAAGTTCTGACACATGGATGAATTTTTTTAATGTATTAAGATATAATTTGTTTATTATATGTTTGAACTGTACAACATAGTGATTCACAATTTTAAAGGTCATACTCCATTTATAGTTACTATGAAATATCAGCTGTATTCCTTGTGCTGTACAATGTATCTTTGTAGCTTATTTATTTTATATGTTAGTCAACATGGAAGAATCTTGTGGGCATCATGCTAACCGTAAGAAGACAGACCCCAAAGGACAAATACTGTGTGATTCCACTTATGTGAAATAAATAAAGCAGTCAGATTCACAGAGGCAGAAAGTAGAATGGTGGGACTTCCTTGATGGTCCAGTGGTTAAAAATCTGCCTTGCAATGCAGGGGATTCAGGTTCAGTCCTTGGCTGGGGAAGATCCCACGTGCTTCAGAGCAACTAAGACAGTGCACCCCTGCGACTGAGCCCAGGTCCTCTGAAGCCCATGTGCCACAACCAGAGAGCCTGTGCACTGTAACGAAAGTCCCTCATGCTGCAACTAAGACCTGACACAGCCAAAGAAAGAAATATTAAAAAAAATAAAAATAGAATGGTGGTTGTCAGGCGCTGAGAAGAACAGGAAATGGGGAATTAAGAGTTCAGCGGGTGCAGAGTTTCTATTGGGGGTGATGAAAAATTTTTGGAAATAGTCATGATGGTTGTACAAAACTTTGCATGTAATTAATGCCAATGAACTCTACACTTAAGTGGTTAAAAATGGAAGTTTTACTATACATTTTATCACAATTTTTAAAAGTAGCAATAAATACTGAACTACTGTCAGAAGGCCTTGGGGCAGAGAGAATATGGGAAATGCTCTTAGATTATTACACAAACCCCAAGGGGTTCAAAGTCAAAGTTCAGTAACCAGCTTATTCACAGGAAAATTATTTGTGCTTGTAAGTGTCCACTGTCGTAATAGACCGTCTGCCTGTGTTGCATCTATATCCTGCCATCTCTAATCCACCGAGGGGCATCTCCAGTGCTGGTAAGTCCTCTTCAGGCAGTTAACATGCTGCAGTACCTCTCATCTCCACAAAGGCAATCCTCTCTTGACTGCTCCCTTCCAGCCACCACCTCCTTTGTACCCACACTGCTCTTCACTGGGTGGACAGTTGTCTGCCCCCTCCCACCCGTTCCTCCATTCCCCTTCTTTCTGAGCCCCACCACTTTACAGAAATGCTTTCACCAAGCATTTGGTGAAATGGCTGCCGCACTGCAAAAGCCAACGGCCGATTCTCACGCATCATCTGACTGGACTTACCAGCAGTTTTGTCCCAGTTGATCACTGCCTCCTTCCAGAGACACTTTGGTCACCAGGCTCCTTGGCCGTGACTCTCAGGTGATCCTCTCGATCCCTCATTGGTGGCTCCTGCTCCATCTCCTTCACGAGTCCTTCCTCCCCTCCCTGACCCCTCAGCATGGACGCACCCTCGGTTCAGCCCCCACACTCCCTCGATCATATCTCATCCAATCACTCTCAAGGCCTCAGGTACCACAAAGTCCCTGTAGGTTCCCATGTTATTTCCTCCAGCCCTGACTCCTCCTGAGCTCTGGGCTGTCTACCTGACATCTCCCGCTGAGATTCCTAATGGATTTCTCACAGTCAGCATGTTTTCAGAGCTCAGCCCCAGTTCCCCCACCTCCTGAAACTCGGCCTCCAATCTTCAGCTGCTCAGACATACCACTGCCACCACCAACAGTGGACCGTCCTTGGCTCCTCTTTTCCTCACTCCCCATCTCCAATGCATCAGTAGATCCTCTTGCTTCTCCTTCAGGGCCTGCTATTTCTTCCACCTCCATCACTCACATCCTAATCCAAGCCACCATCATCTCTCATCCTCATGGTTGCTGGGGTCTCCTGACGTGTTCCCTTGCTTCCACTTCTGTTAACTCTATTTTCCAAACAATATCCAGAACAATACTTTAAAAACCCACGCCATGGCGTGTGGCTCCCCTGCCAAAAATCTTCAGTTGGCTCCCATGTCAGAGAAAATGCCATGTGGTTCACCTTCACTTCCAAGGTCTCAAATATTCAAACATTCACTACCTCCTCCATCTTCCACTCCTTCCACTCTTCCTCTTGCTCACCCCAGCCCAGACACTCTGGCCTCCTTGAGTGTCTTCCAAAGTGCCAAGGTCACCCCCACCTTGGCATGTGCCTCTCCCTCTGGCTGGAATGACCTTTCCTTGGGTATACACACAGCTAAGCCCTTCATTCAGATCTTTGACCTCATTTTGGCTTCTTACTGGAGAAGTCTTCCCTGAGCACCTGTTATATACAGTTGCACCTGCCTCATTGCTCTGTACCCCCTTAACCTGCTACAGTGTTCTTCATACCACTTATCACTATTAAATATATATTAGGTCGTTTCTTTATCATTTGCTGCCTCCCACTAGAAAGTAAGCCCAGCAAGGGCAGGAACTTTCCTGCATCCATTTCCAGACCCTGGAATACTGCCTGACACTTTCCAGATGCTCAACAAATATTTTAGCGAGTTAATGAATGCTTAAATTATGGATTTTAAATGTAGTTATGTGTATGGTATGTATATGTGGGTTGTGCTTTTTGAATGCACTTCCAGAGAACCAGAGAAATGCTTGACAAGGTTTTAAAAAAAAGTACATTTCTGTATCTATATCTACATCCATCTATCTATCTGTATAAATACACAGAACACAGAGAGATTAATGGAAATGGACCCAGATACAGCTATACCTGTATCTGCATCTGTATCTATAGCTATCCATATTTATATAGATAAGCAGATAAATATATACTTTACATACATCTGAGTCCGTTTCCTTTAAACTCTTCTGATCATGGTCAAACTAATACAAACACATGTAACAGGTTGGCTTCTGGATTTTTTTTTTCTCCTTTGTTCAGTTGTAACAACATCACAGTTCTTTCCACTTTTCTCATAGTATTTAGGAACCTGGTTCAGAATTGTCAGTATCAGTTCAGTTCAGTGCTCAGTCATGTCCGACTCTTTGCAACCCCATGAATTGCAGCACGCCAGGCATCCCTGTCCATCACCAACTCCCAAAGTTCACTCAGACTCACGTCCATCGAGTCAGTGATGCCATCCAGCCATCTCATCCTCTGTCGTCCCCTTCTCCTCCTGCCCCCAATCCTTCCCAGCATCAGAGTCTTTTCCAATGAGTCAACTCTTCGCATGAGGTGGCCAAAGTGCTGGAGTTTCAGCTTCAGCATCATTCCCTCCAAAGAAATCCCAGGGCTGATCTCCTTCAGAATGGACTGGATGGATCTCCTTGCAGTCCAAGGGACTCTCCAGAGTCTTCTCCAACACCACAGTGCAAAAGCATCAATTCTTCAGCACTCAGCTTTCTTCACAGTCCAACTCTCACATCCATACATGACCACTGGGAAAACCATAGCCTTGACTAGACAGACCTTTGTTGGCAAAGTAATGTCTGCTTTTCAATATGCTATCTAGGTTGGTCATAACTTTCCTTCCAAGGAGTAAGCATCTTTTAATTTCATGGCTGCAATCACCATCTNCTAGAATTTCATCCACTTCAAGAGAAAGTAGAGACTATCCCCAAGGATTGCCCTTGGCTGTGCTTAGTGACCCTGTGCGGACACAGAGGCAGCAATGAAGGTGTCCTGCTGAATTTCTTCCCCTGCAGCTCTAGTCTCAATCCCTAAAGGCCCCGCCAGCTGCTGTGTCTTCTTCAGACCTGTCTTCCTGACCCCTCACACTCTTCACCTCTGCCCCAAAGCCAGCATATTTTTAAAGTTTATTTATTTTTGGTTGTGCTGGGCCTTCACTTCTGCACTCAGGCTTTCTCCAGTTTCGGTGAGCGAGGGCTGCTCTTCGTTGTGTTGCGCGGGCACCTCACTGCAGTGGCGTCTCTTGTTGCGCAGCACAGGCTCTAGACACACAGGCTTCAGTAGCTGCAGCACACAGGATCAGTAGTTGTACAGCCAGCATCTTGTCTCTCGTACTTACAGATAATCGTCCTCTCCAGGATGAGGTGTGGTTCATTGGAAGAAACATATTCTAAACTTAGCAATGTTTTTGGGTCGTTGGTTTTAAAATTTCAAGTGAACACAAAAGGAATATATACTTTTATTTTTTAAGCTGGAGAAATGTTGCCCTAAAGGAGTGTCTCTTCTCTTCTCCAAGTAACCATCTTTAAAACTGTTTCTCATCTTACATGATAGTGGCCATTTTTTTAGCTCCAAGAAGCCATAACAGAAGCCACTTTAGGAAACCTTGAGCCATATGGCCCCTTTGCTATCAGGTGAATCCTAGACTATCTGCTCTTACTCAGAGTAAAAAGTAACTGGCCTTTAAGAATGTCATGCTGGTTTCTAACTGCTTGTTTGCTGTGATCAGGCTCATTCTCATTCTACAAAGGTCTCCACTGTCCAAGCTTTCTCTTGTTTCCTTACCCCCTGTGTCCTTGCCTAAGAGCTGCCTTTGGGGTCTATCCAAAGACTGTATTTAGATAGGTGTGATTCGGGATGAAACAGTAACAAAAACTCCAATAGGAATTTCCCTGACATTTCAATAGCATATTCCATGAATACAATTTTCTGCTGTTTCTCACACTGCCTTTTTGCCGCCTAACCCTGCTTTGAAGAAACTGGTATCAAACTGGAGAACTCATTGTCCTTGACCTCCCTATTTCATTTAGAGTTTCATTGGTTATGGTTAAAGAATCTGCCTGCAATGCAGGAGGCCTGAGTTCAATTCCTGGGTCAAGAAGACTCCCCCGGAGAAGGAAATGGCAACCCACACCAGTATTCTTACCTAGAGAACTCCATGGACAGAGGAACTTGGCAGGCTACAGTCCATGGGGTTGCCAAGAGTAGGATACAACTTAGCGACTAAACCACCACCACCCTCGCAGCAATGCACAAAAATGAATGGGAAGTTCAGTTCTAAGACACAGCTTATAACTCACAGGGGCTTTAGAAAGCAATTCAATCTCACCCCCGACTTGGCATGTTTAGAGATGAGGAAGTAACATAGCCACGCATCAGCTGGTTACTAACTTGTTAGAAACTTTTGTCTTACTTGTCTCAGTCTGGATCAACCCCAGTCCTCAATGGATACCACATGAGGATGGGAATGAATGATTGAAAATGGGCACAGGATTAAAACAGGAAGTCCTCACATTTTCTCCTTGGGTACCTCGAAGCATTGCGTTTTCCATGCATGGCTCCATAAATGTGCCTCCTTTTTATTTACTTTTGGCCATGCCACACTGCATGCAGGCTCTTGGTTCCCTGACCACAGACCAAACCTGTGCTCCCTGCAGTGGAAGCTAGCAGCCTTAAGCACTGGACCACCAGGGAATTCCCATAAATGTTCTATTCTTGCTGCTTGTCAGAGCCAGCTGTGTGGATATAGTCAGTCATCCGAGAACAACATACAATAGAAACTGAGGCAGTGGAGGATGGAATCAGCACTAGTCTTTCAGGGTTTAACGTGTCAGGCTGTACTCACCGTAGTGTCAAGGGAAGCCACCACACACCATACACACCTGAAGAGCTAACATTCTGGGACAATGGGAAAGGACGAAGGAGCAGATGCTGGTCAGATTTCTCAAGAGGCAGGTCAGGTGATCTGGTATTCCCATCTCTTTCAGAATTTTCCACAGTTTATTGTGATCCACACAGTCAAAGGCTTTGGCATAGTCAATAAAGCAGAAATAGATGGTTTTCTGGAACTCTCTTGCTTTTTCAGTGATGCAGCAGATGTTGGCAATTTGATCTCGGGTTCCTCCGCCTTTTCTAAAACCAGCTCGAACATCTGGAAGTTCACGGTTCATGTATTGCTGAAGCCTGGCTTGGAGAATTTTGAGCATTACTTTAATGGCGTGTGAGATGGGTGCAATTGTGCAGTAGTTTGAGCATTCTTTGGCATTGCCTTTCTTTGGGACTGGGATTGGAATGAAAACTGACCTTTTCTAGTCCTGTGGCCACTGCTGAGTTTTCCAAATTTGCTGGCATATTGAGTGCAGCACTTTCACAGCATCATCTTTCAGGATCTGAAATAGCTCAACTGGAATTCCATCACCTCCACTAGCTTCTTTTGTTAGTTTTATTTTTAAGTACATTGCAATGAATTTAACCTTATAAGGCAATTTATTAAGCTATTTCCAATTTCAAATTATTCAAAGCCCAAGTTTTATTGGAATGGATGAAAAATAGAAGTCTTGGTTTTTCTTCCTTGTATTTTTTTTCTTTTCAGAAAATGAAATCCAACATTTTGACCCTGTTGAAATAGATAATTAGGAAATTGATCTTCATGCATGCATGCTGACTTGTGTCCAACTCTTTGTGACCCCTGGGCTGTAGCCCGCCAGGCTCCTCCGTCCATGGGGTTTTCCAGGCAAGAGTACTGGAGTGGGGTGCCATCACCTCTAAAATCTATCTTGTCACTCTGCACTCACTAGGGTGACCATATTCAAAACAATGGAAAATAACAAGCATTGGCAAGAATATGGAGAAATTGGGACCCTTGTTCATTGCTAAGAATTGGTAAGAATCTAAGATGGTGGAGCTGTTTTAGAAAACAACTTGACAGTTCCTCAAAAAATTAAACATAGAAGTACCATATTATTCAGCAATTTTGTTCCTAGGTATAAACCCCCAAAATTGAAAACAGGTACTCAAAATAATATGTGTTCATGCATGTTCATAGCAGCACACTCTTCACAATAACCAAAAGGTAGAAACATCTCAAAAGTCCATAATGGGTGAATGGATAACCAAAATGTAATATATCCATGCAATGGAATATTATTCTGTTATTAAAAACAAGGAAGTTCTGATACATACCACCATGAATGAACCTCACAAACATCGTGCTAGGGAAAGAACTGAGACACAAAAGGCCACAGACTGTATGATTCCACATATATGAAATACCCAGAATAGACAGATGCAGAGAGACAGAAAGCGATTGGTGGTTGCCAGGGACTGGGGGCACGGAAGGTTGGGTGGGGGTGGGGCTAACGGGCACTGGGTTTTCTTTTGAGATAACAAATATGGTTTAGAATGAGACAGAGGTGGAAGTTTTACAGCATCATAGATGTACTAAATGCCACGGAACCGTTCACTTAAAATGGTTAATTTTAGGACTTCCCTGGTGGTCTAGTGGCTACAACTCTGAGCTACTACTGCAGGGGCATGGGCTCTATCCCTTGCTGGGGAACTATGATCCTTGCACAGAGCATGGTGTGGCCAGAAAAAAAGTTAACTTTATGTTTTGTAAATTTCACTTCAATTAAAAAAAAACCTGTTTTGGCTTCATGTTAGATCCTTTAATTTGCATAACCTTGACTTTCATTATGAAATAGTTAGCATTTTTGCAAAGACCTAGGATGAAAAGGATTGCGCGTCTCTGTAGAGAACACAAATTACAATATTTCTAGGGCAGAGGGGACAAAACAGAGTTCCAAGTCAGAAAGGAAACTCCATTCATCTTATTCTCCTTCTTCTGGTAAATATATACTACCAAAGAATCTGGGACTTAATTAAGTATTAAATATAGCTCCTCTTTCTTTGAAACATCTTCCCTTCCTATCACAGTTACTTACCTGCAGCGGACTGCCTACAACACTCATTGTTGGTTCCTCACCAGCATCTATTCTTTCCTTTCTCCCAGATTTCATTCAGGCATCTCCCTTATTCCACACAGCTCTGAGCCTCCAGGAAGCTGTCCTCAACCCTAGAAGTGACTAATCTTACAATGATCCATTCCCCTTGCCAGCAATTGGTTCAAATATAACCATGTGACACAAATCTCTTGAATGATATATCAGGGGAAAGCTTACCAATGGCATAGTTGTTTTAAAAATCTCTCTACATACTCTCTGACATGCCTCCCTTAAGTGGAGCTTAGTTCTAGTCCCCTTGTAACTGGGCTGGACCTAGTGACGGACTTCATGGACTTCATGGATGAAAATGATGATATGTCACTTTCAAGATTTAGTTATTTAAAAGACTGCAGCTTCTATCTTGAGTTTTCTCTTCTTCAGACAACTTACTTGGTGGAAAGCCAGCTGCCATGGCAAGAGGGCACTCAGAAACTTGTGGAGATACCCACATGGGAAGGAACTAAAGCCCTCCTGCAACAGCCAGTGAGAAACTGAGGCCAACAAACATGTGAGTGAGTTGAGAACAGGTGTCACTCCAGTGCAGTACAACTCATACACCTTCTTCCCTGTTGAAGGCAGGATTCGCTTTTAAGTGGCAGAGAAATCGAGAACAAACTGGCGTTGTTGTTCAGATGCTAAGTCATGTCCAACTCTTTGCAACCCCATGGACTGCAGCTCGCCAGGCATCCCTGTCCTTCATTGTCTCTAGGAATTTGTTCAAACTCATGTCCAATAAGTCAGTGATGTCATCCAACCATCTCATCCTCTCCTCTTCCTCCTGCCCTCAATCTTCCCCAGCATCAGGGTCTTTTCCAGTGAATCAGCTGTTTCCATCAGGTGGCCAAAGTATTGGAGCTTCAGCTTCAGCATCAGTCCTTCCAATGAATACTCAAGGTTGATTTCCTTTAGGGTTGACTGGTTTGATCTCCTTGTTGTCCAAGGGACTCTCAAGAGTCTTCTCCATCATCACAATTTGAAAGCATCCATTCTTTGGTGCTCAGCCTCTTTATGGTCCAACTCTCACACCTGTACATGACTACTGGAAAAATCACAGCTTTGACTATACAGACCTTTAGACTTGGGGACTCAAACAATGTCACTGGGACTTAGTCCATCTCCATTTCTCAGTTCTGTTATCATCTGTGTTGACTCCACTACCTGGCAGGTCCTCTTTCCATGGTAGCAAAGATGACCCCTTGTATATCCAGGTTTTTATTCTGACCAGCTTGGCAATCCCCGAAGACAGGATTCCAGCAGAAGTCCTGGGGCTGAGATTCCTTTAAAAACTAGGAATAAAACCATGATATGACCCAGAAATCCTACTCCTAGGCATATACCCTGAGGAAACCAAAATTGAAAAAGACACATGTATCCCGGTGTTCATTGCAGCACTATTTACAATAGCTAGAACATAAAAGCAACCTAGACGTCCATCGACAGATTAATGGATAAAGAAGTTGTGGTACATATACACAGTGGAATATTATTCAGCCATAAAAAGGAATGCATATGAGTCAGTTCTAATGAGGTGGATGAACCTAAAACCTCTTATACAGAGTGAACTAAGTCAGAGAAAGATAAATATCATATTCTAACGCATATATAGGAATCTCAAAAAAGGTACTGAAGAATTTATATACAGGGCAGCAATGGAGAAACAGACATAGGGAATAGACTTATGGACATGGGGAGGGGGAAGAGACAGTGAGATGTATGGAAACTTACAATGCCACATGTAAAATAGATAGCCAACAGGAATTTGCTGTATGGCTCAGGAAATTCAAACAGGGGCTCTGTATCAACCTAGAGGGGCGGGATGGGGAGGGAGATGGGAGGGAGGTTCAAAAGGGAGGGCATATATGTATACCTACGGCTGATTCATGTTGAAGTTTGACAGAAAGCAACAAAATTCTGTAAAGTGATTATCCTTCAATAAAAAAAAATTAATTTAAAAACTCCTGGGGCCAATGCTCATTAGGCAGAACTGAGTCACGTGTTCTTTCATGAACCTATCACTGTGGCTGGGAGATTAGAACATCCTGACTAGCCAAGCCTGAGTCACATGACTACTTCCAGAGTAGGAGCAGGCTATGGATCAAGAAGTGAGGGAAATACAGTTCCCCAAAGGAAAACTGCACTTAGGAGAAGAAAGTGAAAGCAACATATCTCCACCTAACTTCCCTCTCTTGCTGCTTCCTGTAAACATGTCCAAGTCTCCTCCAACCTTCAAACACGACAAAACATTCTCATCTCCCTTGAGCTTCTGCAGATCACTCTCCTTCCTCTGGTTGCCAGAACTCTAGTCTACACAGCCTGCTCCACTTCCTGACTTTTTGTACCTTCCTCAGTCCCGGACAACCAAGCCTCCAGCCCTGCCCGTCCACTCAAAAGGGTCCAGTGGCCATCAATGCCCCAGTATCCAGTGTAGTGGCCTTCCTTCTGTCCCTATACTTTTTGGCCTTTTGCCTACACACTATACCACTGACCACCATTTCCTGTTGCCCTGATAAGAGTGGTTTCTGGACATCTACCCAACTGGGCCTCTTCTGACCTCTCAGGATCTTCTTTTCCTATTTCTTTCACTCCTGCCCAACTGCCACTGTTATCCAGGCTCTGTCTTAAGCCTTCATGTCATCTCACATCTACATTCTCTTCCGGGAATTCTTTTTTACACCCATTGTGGTTTTTCAATCATTCAGTTTTGTCTGACTCTTTGCGACCCCATGGACTGCAGCATGCCAGGCTTCCCTGTTCTTCACCATCTCCCCGAGCTTGCTCAAACTCATGTCCATTGAGTCAGTGATGCCATCCAACCATCTCATCCTCTGTCATCCCCTTCTCCTCCAGCCTTCAATCTTTCCCAGCATCAGGGTCTTTTCCAATGAGTCAGCTCTTC
>SJYV01036007.1:5520-27323 GCA_006410875.1 Neotragus pygmaeus
TGAGAGGGGCGTGGTTGGGGCGGGAACAAGGAGAGAGGGGTGCGGTCTAGAGGGGAAAGAGCACGGGGTGATGTCAGGAAGGGGCGGGGCAGAGTGGCACATCTTGAAGGGAAATTGGCAGTTTAGCCTCTGTGGCTTGTCTTTATCGCACACGTGACCGACTCCCGCCCCTCAGGTTCACTCAGAGCAGTGGCAGCTGGCCACCAGCCAGATTCCTGTTCAGCAAATTCACCTGTTCGACATTCACAATTACCCCGACTATGTCTCCTCTGGTGGTGGATTCGGGCCTGTGAGTGGAACTGGGCCCTGAGAGAAGAGGGGCTGGCTCTGATAGATGGATCTACCAGGAGGCCCGGCCTCCCACCTATGGCGGGGGGATGGGACCTGGGGCTGTGTTGTTCCTCTCACTCGTCCCTCTGCAGGCCGATGACCATGGTTACGGTGTGTCCTACATGTTCATGGGCGATGACGTGATCACCTTTCACATCTCGAGCAAAAAATCAAGCACAAGAACGGTGAGGCTAACCCACCCCGGCCCCTCCTCCCTCGGGACTCCCGCCTCCCTCCTCTCCTGCAGCTCAGGATTCCAGACTCCCAGCTCGCCGCCTGCCCACGACCCCGGAGTCCCAGTGCTTAAACCCCGCAGCCCTCAGGCCCAGGGGCAGGGACCCCAGCCCTCTTCTCAGCCACTGGGAGCCCCTCTCCCAGCTTCTCTTGCACGTGACACATCTCTCCTTCCAGGACTCCCACCGGCTGGGCCAGCGCATCCAGGACGCCTTGTTGGACGTGGCTGCCCTCTTTCAGGAGGGGCAGTGTCTTAAGCGCAGAGGGTTAGGGGAGGAAGACTCCGGTTAGGGGAGGAGGACTCGGAGCACAGTTGTGGCTCTCTCCCCTGCCTTACCAGGGGCTCCAGGGCCCCCGAGACAGCCACTAACTTTTGACGCCTTCCAGAGGGGAGCTGGTCTCCCCAGGAACTAGGGGGAAGGTCTGCAGCTGGATTGGTGCAGGACAGAGGCAGCCTGTCTGGGTTTGGAAATCCCACATCCTGACTAATAAAGATGTGTAAGCTGGGAGTGTGATGTCTGCTGTGCTCTTGGGCTGGGCAGAGGTGGGTGAGATGAGGGTCAGGGTGGAGGAAGAGAAAAGTTCCCATCCATCCCCAGGCTCTGCCATGAAGTCCTAGTTACAGTCACCATGTCAGCTATAACCCTGGCACCTGCCTAATATACTGCCTTTCAGCTCCAGTCATACCGAACACAACCATGCAAGACCCATCCCAATCAACCCCACAAGCTTTCATGAGCTCAGTTCCTGCTGCCCCAACATCTAATGCCCACCCTGCATTTTAAATATATATATACTTTTTTATTTGGCTGTCCTGGATCTTGACTAGGGATTGGACCTGGGGGTCTTGCCTTGGGAGCACAGAGTCTTAGCCACTGGGCCACCAAGGGAGTCCCTGCCCACCCCAAACTTAAAGGTTGAGAACTCCCAAATGAATCCCCCAATATTCTTAATGCTTTTAGAGACTGCCCGCATTCATCGGTTTTGATTCCATCTTCTATCTTCATAGCCACCATCGTTGCATCCCTCTGTGCCTTTCTCCACTCTGGTGGCTCAGATGGTAAAGCGTCTGTCTACAATGCGGGAGATCCGGGTTCCATCCCTGGGTCGGGAAGATCCCCTGGAGAAGGAAATGGCAATCCACTCCAGTACTATTGCCTGGAAAATCCCATGGACAGAGGAGCCTTGTAGGTTACATTCCTGGGGTCTCAAAGAGTCGGCACGACTGAGTGACTTCACACCTCCTGTGACTGATTCCTGCCATCTAAGGACCCTTATTGGACTGAGCCCATCCAGATGATCCAGGATTAGCTCCTATTCTCAACTCCAACTGATTAGCAACCTTAANTTCCTGGGGTCTCAAAGAGTCGGCACGACTGAGTGACTTCACACCTCCTGTGACTGATTCCTGCCATCTAAGGACCCTTATTGGACTGAGCCCATCCAGATGATCCAGGATTAGCTCCTATTCTCAACTCCAACTGATTAGCAACCTTAATTCCCTCTGCAAACTAATTCCCCTTTGCCATGTAGAATATCATATGCACAGGGTCCAGGGCATCTTTGGGGGAACCATTGTTCTGCCTACCACAGGTGCATAGATGAACCCAGATTGGCCTTGAGTTGGTAAGTGGTGAAACTAGGGGAAAGGTCATTGGGGTGGGGCTGGTTCACCAGAGCTCCCTAGTGGTTGCAGAGAGCGGCTTCGGGCAGAAGGCCTGACATCAAGGGCTGTAGGGCTCTGGCGGGGGGCTCCTAGTTGTGCTTAAGGCTGAGCATTTCAAAAAGACACTCACCCAGCCAAGCCTGGGGACCAGCCAGCCTGCGGAGGTCAGTCAGGTGATCACCTATCTTGCAGATAAATGTCACCTGCTCACCTAGGCTGCGGCTCCAGGAAGTCACAGAGGTGGGAGTCTGCACAGGGAGAACCCAGGGCATGCGGATCCATATGGGCCTGGTTCATGGAGGTTCTTCTCCATGAACACGGAGGCTTCCGTAGCATCCTGGGTTTTACCCCACTCATCTTGATACAGCTTCTGCCCGTCTAGGAAGAGGGCACAGCAGCCATGCTGGTTTTGCAGTTTCAAGAAGAGGTGGGTGCACTGGCACTTCTCCTAGGGCAGTTCAAGGAGAAAGGGGCTCACGCCCTCGAGTCACGCTGTGGCAGTGGAAAAGAAGCCCAGAGGCAGGTAGGTGTAGGAGGCCTGCAGATGCTTGCTGACCAGGTGGTGCACGGCGACCTCCACCTCGGTGAAATGATTTTGACGACTCTGGGAGCTCATGGTTGATCGGTAATAAGGAGTTGAGCTCAAAAAATGGTGTTGGCTGGTCTTGGTGACCGAGGATAGCTGAGTAGCTGATTCCAAAGATTGCAACTGGAAAAAAAAATGTTGGAGGGTGGTGGGAAGCTGGAGGAAGGGGCATCCCTGGGTCTGTTGCATCCAGACACTGTGGAAGAAAGGTCTGGTTGACGACTACGTGCACTCTATAACAGCGGTCCCCAACGTTTTTGGCAGCTTTCGTAGAAGACAATTTCTCCATGGACCAGTGCGAGAGTGGGGAGATGGTTTCGGGATGATTCAAGGGCACTACATTTATTGTGCACTTTATTTCTACTAGTATTGTGACAGCTCCACTTCAGATCATCATGCATTAGGTCCCAGAGGTTGGAGACCCCAGTCTATAAAACCCTTCCAAAGGAAACATAGGCTCAAGGCTTCATGACATTGGATTTGGCAATGACTTCTCAGCTTGGATGTGATAGCCAAAGCACAGACAACAAAAGGGGGAAAAAATGGCATTACAACCAGATTAAAAAATTCTGTGCATCCAAGGACACGATCAATAGCGTGAAAAGAGCTGGCATGATGGGAGACTATAATTTGCATGTTGTGTATCTGATAAGGAGTTAATATCAGATATATGACATGACTCCTACAATCCAACAACAAAAGCCAAGCAACCCCATTCAAAAAATAGGCCAAGGACTTGAATAGACATTTCTTGCACTGAAGATTCACAAATAAGCCCATGAAAAGATGTTCCTGGCAGTTGCCAGGAGCTGGGAGGAGGGAGGAATGGGGAATGAGGAGGTTTTGTTTAATGGCTACAGTGTTTCTGTTTGGGAGGATGAAAAGCTCTGGACATAGACAGTGGTGATGGTTACACAACCTTGTGAGTGTAATTCATGCCACAGAATTAGACACTTAAATATGATTAAAATGGTAAACTTTATATGATGCATATTTTGCCAAAATTTTGAAAGCCAGTCATTCAGTGTGCTCACAGTCATACAATCTGGGTTGAGTTGGACTCACTGGCCTTATTGTGGTCACTAGTCATTGGTCATCGTATCAAGCCGAAGGGTCACCTGGGAAATGGGATGGCCAGGGCCCTCTGTCTCTGTGGGTTATCTTCAATAATTATTCCCAAAAGAGCAGCCTGATTTGTTCTTTTTTAAACTTTTAATTTATTTATTCTGTTCTTTTTTAATATGATTTTTTAAAGATACTTAGCTGTGCTGGGTCTTTGCAGCATGCAAATTCTTAGTTGTGGCATGTGGCATCTAAGTCCCTGATCAGGGATCAAAGCTGGGCCCCCTGCATTGAGAGCTCAAAACAGTGTCTTAGGCACTGGACCACCAGGGAATTCCCAGTGTAACTTTATATTTTAACATACTGGCTGTAGACCCATCTTATTACTTTTCTGTAGAAACAAAAAATCTTTGCTTCTCTCATCATTTGTTTCTTCAGGAGACCTTCAGAATAATTGGGTCAATTCCTTTAAAAAATAATCTCACTGGGATTTTGATTGAATTTGCATTAAAAAAAAAGAATTTGCATTAAAACCACAATAGAATTTGGATATAATTAACATCAGCACAACATTCAGACTAGTTATCCAGGAAAATAATTAGTCTCTCAAGTATTCAAGGACTCCTTAAAAGATGCATTTGGGCCTTAGGGGTATGGAATTGGATTACTCATAATCGCTGATCATTGGTACACACTACTGTTTCGTGTGCCAATTATTACGCTATTATCTCTTGGATTCAAATACCCTCCCTTGTGCATCTGGAACTCTGGGACACCGAAAGCCACACTTTTTCTTTGTCAACAGGCTGTGTTCAACTCTGCCAGTAGGGGGCACCAAAGGGACTGAAGGAAGCCAAGAGACTGGGCTCTTCCGGTTTGCTCTCTGCTTATTTCCTGTAAGTTTTTCCTACTCATCGGTTATCACTCAGCATAGCTTCTTTATCCCAGCTGAGGCATTTCCTTCCTGCAGCAGCTGCTAAGTCTAGTTTGCAGTTTTTCCAAATCTTGCGCACCCTGAGAAATGCCAGTGCCACTTTAGCATGCTTTCAGAGAAGGCCCCAGTCTTTGGTGGTCTTCTAAGCTCAGATAATATCTGCACCGCACCAGTTGAGCACTCTCCCCTCCTCATTGTCCTCCTCGGATTCCATCTTCGGTGAGCCTCTCACCCAAGTGTTTACTTTTCATAATTCTAACCCATATTCTTTGTTTTTCCTTCACCAGTGTTATTAGCTGCTTCCACTGTCACGAGTTATTACCACTATACCACCACAGGGCTCTCTTGCCTTTTCAGTTTCCTAGTTACCAACTCTTTATACCCAAGTAATATTTCCTTATATGAAATCATCTCTGTGAAAATAACCAGTGAGATTTCTGTCTCCTGAATATATCTTGGCTGACATCAATATTTGCAATAGAAGTGAATTCTCAAATTTGGTTTGGGAAATGGTTGAGTTGGTTCTTAGGATTTGAACATAGTGATGAGCTCCTTGTCAAGAAATGGAATGCTAACATTCCACAGTCTGCAGTGGCATCATGGTAAATCATATATTAGCATCCATCTTGATTGCTACGAGGTTCCAACTGAAGTCTGTGACTTGAGGGATGAGTGGCTGCTGCAATGAACCGTCAGGGCACTAACAATGGCCACAAGGAGAGTGGCATTCAGTGGCTTCTCAGTGCCCTGACAGGCTTAATGAAAGAACATTATGAGCTCAGATCTTTGAAATATTCCTTCTATGTTTTGTTTTTTGGCTGCAAAGCATGTGGGATCTTAGTTCGCCAAACAGGGATGGAACCTGTACCCCCTGAGCTGAGATCTTTAAACGCTCAGCTCCAAGCACATTCAGAGAACTAATGAGCTTCCATGGAAACCCTAAACGAATTTCACATTTCTTGTAAACACAGAGTCCACATGGCTGAAAATCCAACACAAGCTGTAGCTGTATGGGTTCCAGAATTACATACCAAGTTGAATTAAAAACCTTGCTAAGTCTCCGATAGGAAGGTTGGGGCATTGATTGGGAAGGAGTGGAAGCCTGAGACTTACAATGGGAACACCTGATTGAACACAGACAAATTTGAGACTTTTGAACTTTCTTTGTTCCCACTTCTCCACGCTGGCTATCGATTCATTCTTGACTCCCCTTTCAAGCAGAAGTCATCAGAAGAGTGTACCATCATCGACATCCCATTGGCTGAGGATCAAGTCAGAGTGAGCAGAGATGCTGGTGCATGGTGTGTGCAATTTTACTAACTCTCTTTTGGTGCCAAACGGGAGTCTGAATTCATGCCAGCATGAGGGGCCATTTATTGCTCAGGGGTTGGGCCCCCACGTTTGGGGGGAGTTCCCCCACCACTTCCTCCCCCCATTGTCCCTGTGGACCCCTCAAGTGGCAGGTTGCTGAGCTGATCGTGAAGGGAGCACATTTTCAAGTGTAGATAGTCCAGAGCGGCCACCTTCTCCCTGTAATGAGAGGGCAGTTAGTGCTGGTGAGTCCAGAGGCCTTGGGGCTGAAGTGGAAGGTGGGGGTGATTCAGGCCTTCTCCCCAAGACCTCACCCTCCTCCCATGCCCTCAGCCTCCTTCCTCACTCCGGCTTCATCTTGTCCGTCAGCAGCAGGTTCTTGGCCCGCGAGGCTTCATCTTGGGCCAGCCGAAGGGTGGAGCTCAGGGCCTCTGCCCTGACGTGTTTGGCCAAGGCCTGGCGCTCTAGCTCCTGGGGAGAGGAGCGTAGGCGCCGCTGGGCTTGCTGGACTGGGCTGGGGGTGGAGGGGGGATCTGGATCGCGAAGCTCAAGGGGTAGGGTCCCCTGGGGCCCACATCCCCCCCTGAGGAGTATCCCATCATGCCTTGAGCTTGAGGCTGACCCTAGCATCCCACAATGCACTGGGTCTTCCTGATTCCCTTGTGCACTAGACTTGTATCTGTCCCACCATCTGTCCTCTGTTGATTGCACTGGCCTTTTTTTGTCCCTGTAAGCACTAAATCAGCATCTGTCACATTGTTCCTTACTGCCCATGAGCCACCATGTGCTTGACGTCTGGGCCCCCATCTCTCATCATGTGGTGACCATCTACATCCCATAATTCACAAGACCCCACATCTCTTGTCTATTAGGACTCTCTGTCCCAATAATAGGCCTCAGTGGTCTGGTGCCCTGTGTCCCACAATGCACCAGGCCCCAGGTCCTTTACTGCCTCATTTGTCTGTCTCACCCACTACAACTCTTATCCCATCACACATTAGGCCAATATCCCATAATATACTAGATCACAATGTTTCAGAATGTACACCAGCCTCAGATTCCACGTGCTATTGTGCCTGTGTCTGTGTGCAATGCCTCAGGAAGGGCTGTGGTTCCATTTCCCATAATGCGTTAGCTTACTGTGAGCTGTATTCACTGGTCCCCCATCTGACTGCAGTGATCCCATATAATGCATTGCCTCTCAAGGTTCATAGAAAATCAGGCTTATATTCCACGAAGCTATAGACTGGTGTCTGTTTTCTCTGTCCCACAAAGCACCAGATCCAGGTTCCATGATGCTTTGGGCCCAAGTCCATCACCCAAGCTTCCATAATGACTGACCTATGACTCACTAACAACCAAACTGCTCTCCCCAGCCCCCCGCATTCTGGCATATCAGAGCCAAGCGTTCCCCCAACACCTGCTGCCCCCAGCTCACCCTTCCCATCCTGCCACACACCAGCAGTATCCTTGTGCCTGGGGCTCCCCTCCCCCTGCCCTGATCACAAACTGGACCATGGTGGCCCATGGTCCTTGGTACCAGAATCTTCTTGTGTAGCCTCTGGCAGCTGGGGCAGGCAGGAGCCAGGCCTCTCTGCTTCACCTCGTCCACTAGCGGGGTCAGCGCTCGTTCCAGCAGCTGCTGCAAGGACTCCGTGGACAACTGCTGCCCCTGGCTGGGGGAGGGGCAGTCACCAGATGAAAGAGGCCTCAGACCAGGATGGCCCAGGCCTACCTGCTTTCACCCAGGCCACCTTCCGACCATGCACGGGGGCCAGACTACAGTGCATCAGGTGTACTTTGGATTCCACAACATGGGGAACTCCCACAGTGCCTGGGGGTTTCCACTCCCGACAGCAGATGGCCCTCAGCACATCAAAAACTCACATTTCTCACAATGCACTAGTTAACATTGATTCCACATTGTATTGGAAGCGCCCCCACCGTTCCTAATACAGGTTAAACATGGTATCTGGTGCCTCTCCAATATGCCCAAGGTCTCACACTTTCTTCCCTGCAGTGCATTGGGCAACTCTGCCTCCCACCAGTACCACTGCCCAACCTTCCCATGATGCACTTGGAAAGCCAGGATGCTTGAAACAAAGCAAGACTTTCTCGTGTTCCACAAAACACTGACTTCACCATGTGGGGAAGGGAAGAAACATGACTTCCCAAATGCAGCAAGACTGGCCCATCCCATAATACGTGGGGCTGCCCTGTCGCCCACAGTGAACGTCCCTCTCCATTCATACTAAAGTCTCATCTCCTTTGATGCTGTGTCCTCAATATGACACAGAATGCACCTGGAGCCAGGCGCTGCCCCCTTACCTGGCACAGCGGGTACAGGAGCCTTGGGCTCCCCGATCCAGGTTCATAGAGAGGTCAGACACTCTCCGAGAGCTCTGAAATTGCCGTCCAAGCTCCTCCAGAATTGGTTTCACTGGGCCCAGCCCCTCCAGTTCACTCCTCAGTGAAGCCACAGACACTGCAGACCTCTCCACCCTGAGATATGAGAATAAGCAGTGCAGTGAGGTTGCCTCCCAAAGAGAATACAGGCGTCCTCTGATTTCTGAAAGGTTGCTTTATCCCAGTCCATTTTTAGGAAATATCTACATTAGTACCTGTTTTCACTAACCAAAAGAAATCAGAAAAGGATTTTTGCTTTTATGAAAAAAGCACAAAGCATTCATTTTGTAGCAAGCTCTTGTTGTTGTTCATTTGCTATGTCGCATCCGACTCTTTGCAACCCATTGATTGCAGCAGGCCAGGTTTCCCTGTTTTTCACTATCTCCTGGAGTTTGCTCAAACTCATGTCCATTGATTCGGTGATGCCATCCAACCAACCATCTCATCCTCTGTCGCTCCCTTCTCCTCCTGCCCTCAATCCTTCCCAGCATCAGGGTCGTTTCCAGTGTGTCGGCTCTTCGCACCAGGTCGCCAAAGTACTGGAGCTTCAGCTTCAGCATCAGTTTCCTTCCAATGAATATTCCGGGTTGATTTCCTTTAGGATTGATTGGTTTGATCTCTTAGCTGAGAAAGGGACTCTGAAGAGTCTTCTCTAGCACCACAGTTGGAAAGTATCAATTCTTCCCTGCTCAGCCTGCTTTTACAGAAGCACAGGACACACTACAAGCAGTGAGTGGAGCCACCAAGCTCCTCCTCTGAGAACTACACTTAGTATCTAGGCATCAAGCCACCATATCTTTGAACGGTGCTCTGTGGGCATCTGTGCTTTACCTCAGTTTATTTTGTGCATCTGTTGGCAAGATGTATTCTAAGGTAGTTGCTTCTTTGCTTTATGCTATTTTGGCTTACCAAAGGTTTCACAGGAACAGCTCTACTTTTGTATAGCAGGGTGAAGGCCCAGCAAGGCTCCACCCAAGATTAGCCCAGTACCTCTGCCTCCATACAGTTTGTAATACCTCTCCACACACGCAGCCTCTGCTCTGACTGGTCCACCTTTTTTTTTCTTTTATTTCGGGAATGCTTCTTGTTCTCTAACTGGTTTGTCCTGTTCCCATTTGCCTCCCCTTGCCCTTTTAAGGTGGTGCAGTGAAAGTGAAAGTTGCTCAGTCTTGTCTGACTCTTTGCGACCCCAGGGGCTATACAGTCCATGGAATTCTCCAGGCCAGAATACTGGAGGGGGTTGCCATTTCTTTCTCCAGGGGATCTTCCCAACCCAGGGATCGAACCCAGGTCTCCCACATTGCAGGCGGATTCTGTCCCAGCTGAGCTGCCAGGGAGGCCCCTCTTTTGTAGGGCTCCGCCCCTCACTCCTTAGGTAGAAAGCACCCCTCCCTCCTCTCTAATTGGGGCCCCCACCTGTCAGTACTACAGTCTCCGCCCGATTGACTCCACCTGATTGGCCCACCCCTTCACTCAAGGCTCCGCCCTCCCAGGTTCCCACAGTGCTCTCGGGTGGGCCCTTACATGGTGCACAGCTCGTCCGCCCGGCCCCGCAGCTCCTGCAGGCCCCGCGCGGTCTGCGCCTGCTCGCGCTGCGCCCGCTCCCACTGGCCCAGAAAGCCGTCGAGCCTGCCACCCAGACCCCCGAGCAGCCGTAGGGCTTCCTGCACGGCTCCCTCCTCCTGATGCCACCGGGCGGTCAGCGAAGACACCTCCCTCCTGTAGGGGCAGAGGTAAGGAACCCGGCAACGCTGTTTGGACATGCCCCGTCCGCCTGGCCAGGGGCTCCGGACCCACCCAGTCCCCGAATACTCCCGTCCTGTCCATGTCTTGGAATCCTCTCACGTCCCCCAGAACCCGGCCCGGAAAGAATCCCCTTGTCAGATATCCTGGCCTTCTCTCGGCCTTCCTCCCAGCCCTGCATCAACTGCTCCAGACACTGCCTCCTCAAGATACCACTCGCCCCAACCCTGTCCCCCTGAGTTTGGAGCCACCTGCCACCTTCCCAAACTTCGCCCACCTCATTTTCACAGGCCTCCCCGCCACCAGTCCTATATTCTACTCACTTCTTCGATGTCCTGCCCTTTGGGGTCATGGCCCCAGAATACTCCTTCCTGGGCTCTTCGAGACTCCACCCCCCGGGCCCATCTCGAGATTCCACTCACCTCAGCTCCTCCAGGCCGGCAGAGACCTTCTGCAACTCCTGCTCGCTCACGACCGGGCCCTCCCCTGCCCGGGGCCCCATTCCCCAGCCGCCTGAGGCCAGGCCTCGCGGTCGCGGGGGTTCGTCGGGGCTCCCGGGCTGACCGGAGCAGCCTAGGGGCTGGGTGGCGGGGCCCAGGCCGTGCCTGGAGAGNCGCTCACGACCGGGCCCTCCCCTGCCCGGGGCCCCATTCCCCAGCCGCCTGAGGCCAGGCCTCGCGGTCGCGGGGGTTCGTCGGGGCTCCCGGGCTGACCGGAGCAGCCTAGGGGCTGGGTGGCGGGGCCCAGGCCGTGCCTGGAGAGACCGGCCTCCAGCTTCTGCTCCAGCTCCTGCAGCTCGGCCTCCTGCCTCCTTGGAGTCTCATCCTGCAGTTGCTGCTGGAGGTAGCGCAGCTTCTCCTGGGTGGGGAAGGCAGGAAGGGTTAGCTCGATCATTCGGCCCCTTGCCTCCCACCACCGCCACCTCCACCTCCACCCCCAGATCCGCCCAGTGAATTCATGACACTAGAAAGTAAATGGATGTGGGGACGCGATTAGGGAGAGAGGTTCCATTTGACGCTCAGCTGGAGTCCCAACTCACCTTAACCTCTAAATGCCTGCCTCTCTGTCTCTATCTAGCCCTCCACCCCAACTCTAATCCTTGATAGGTCTCAAACTCCAGTCCCTCCTGTGTAGGAAGAACAACTGAAGCTTTCCCAACATCTCAAACTTCCTCAAACCCTTAGACCCCCTTCCGCCTTACCTCCAGCAGGGCAGAATTCTGCTTCAGGACGTTGGTTTTTATTTCAGCGTCTTCCACCGACCGGGTCACCTTCCGGCAGTTCTCCTGGGTCAGGACACCAGGGCAGGGGCCCTGCCTTCCCATTCCGGTTCCGTCTCCCAACCCTTATCCTCGTTATTTTCCATGCAGGCTCCACCCCGCTCAGCCGAGACATGCCCACTTCTTCTGCAAGGACTGCCTCCACCCTTGGTTCCCTTGGCTAAAGGGCGGGTTCATCCTCGGACCTCTCCCATGTTCCCTGTCCGCTTGCCCGCATCTCTCTCCTGTCGACCACTCCACTCCTCCCCATTTCCTCTCACCGTCTTCCTACTCCTGCTCCCTTCTTTCCGCCCTGCTCCTGCCCCTCAGCAGCTCACCTTGAGTTGACTACAGTACCCTTCTAGTTCTTCCGCCTCTTGCCGCCTTCTCTCTAGATTCTCACTCAGCACAGAGCACTCACTCTGGAGCATGGAAGGGAGGAGGGGTTAGCCAGGGCCTCTAGGGGACACCCCGTAGGGAGGAGAGGTGGGAACATCCCTTTCCCTTCTGAACTTCAGTCTCCCCCAACTGGGCTATGGGTGCATTGACCTGGAGGATAGCTCAAAGAAGGGGAATGTGGCCCCGGAAGAAGAGGAGGTGTTGGCGGGGACCGGGTGGCCCTCACACCTGCAGCGTCTGCACGTGCTGGTTAACCCGGGTGGTCTTCTCCTTCAAACTGGTGATGGAATCTTTGGCACGCACCAATCCGCTGTTGACCCCACTCTGGGGAAGAACCAGAGATGGCCAGGGGTCAGTCAGTGGGTGTAGAGGAGCAAAACCGAACCCCAAGAGAAAGTCTTAAAACTGGCTTTACACCTGGATTCTGCCCTGGAATAGCTGGTGGAATTGGGGGCCAGGGCTGCGCCTCTTTGATTCTCGGTGTTCTTGCTCCATTAAGCCAGGGGGCAGACTCTTTTTCTGCTTAGTGGATGGGAAGAAAAATAAGTAGGATCCAGGAGGGAGTGGGGGGTTTCTCAGACATGTGGGAGAAGGGGGATGTTCTTAACCTGAGATAAATGCCTTTGGGTCCAGAGACATAAATAAGATAAACTGTTAAAACACATGCCCTATCTTTCTCTCCAGGCAGTGGAGAATTCTAAAGATAACCCACTTTCCAAATATAAGCACTCACTATGCACCAAGTCACGCACTTACCCACGTTTTCCCATTTATTCCCCACAACCGCACCTCTTGAGGTTATTTTGGCGCATTTTGCAAGGGAGGCAAATGAGGCCCAGAGAGGAGATGTCCTTTGTATTCCCAGGTACATGGTACATGAGGTGCCCTTGTCAGAATTTTATACTCAGAGCCATTGTTTTAAACCTTGATGACGATGACGTGCAGCTGCTGATCATAGCTACCTTATATCATCATAAAATGCTTTGTGACCCCTGTCAAAAAAACTGGCTCAGGAAGGCTGCAGGTGACAGCATCTCCACTCTCCTGTCTTCCACATTTATAGAAGAGTTAGCCTGGCACATGACTGCCCAGCCAAAAGACTACATTTCCCAGGTGCCCTTGCAGCTGGGCAAGCCCATGTGACTAAGTTCTGGCCAATGGAATATGAGTGGGAATAATGTAGGCAATTTCCAATTCATGCCTTTAATAAAAGAAAGTAGGGAACATACCTCCCGTTCTACCCAGGATGTTGATGGCTAAAGCCAGGGCAGCCATCTTGAACTATGAGATGGAGGACACAAGATAAAAGAATATTGAATTCTCAACCCTGTGAAGCTGCCATACTCAATTCTAACCACTTTCAAATGCTTTACATGTGAGAAGGAGACCATTTTCCACCTTGTTTAAACTATGCTACTTTGGGGACTTCCCTGGTGCTCTAGAGGCTAAGATTCTGTGCTTGAGTTCGATCCCTGGTCGGGGAAGTAAGAACCTCCATGCCGCAACTAAGAGTTTGCATAAACACATGCCACAGCTAAAAATATCCTGAGCACAGTAACTAAAGATCCTACATGTCACAAGGAAGACCCAGTGCAACCAAATAAATATTTAAAAAACCCAACACTGCTACTTTGTGTCTTTTTTGTTACAGCAGCCAAACTTGTGACTTAAAAACTGAGCCTCCAGAACCCTGGGGCCTCTGACCTGCTATACTTAGATGTTTATGTCAGCAATAAACTATCCTGCTTCAACCAGATATTTTGGTTTTCTTTCACAGCTGCTTAAGTAATACACAAAGAGAAAAGAGAACACGCTTCCTCCATTGTAAAATGGGAACAATTTCACATTTCTCGCACAACTGCTCTGGATAAATACCATGATAAATATTGTATTAAGGTGATATCAGCAAAATGGAGGAGTTGGAAACCCCCAAATTCCACCCCTCAATGAAAACAATGAAAAAAAGTGACCAAAACTGACTCAAGTCATTGGGAAGATTACAACAATCATAAATATAAATGCACTTAATAGAGCTTCAAAACATATGTATCAAAAACTAACAGAATTGGGAATTCCCTGGTAGTCCAGGTGCTAGGACTCTGTGCTTTTGCTGCCGAGGGCCCAGATTCAGTCCCTGGGTCAGGGAACTGAGATCCCACATGCCGCGTGGCACAGCACCCTTCCCTCCCCCCTCAAAAGAAAGAATGAATTGAAAACTAGAAAGTAGATCAGCAAAGAGACAGAAGACTTGAACAACACTAGAAGCCAAGCAAACCTAACAGACATCTATAGAACATAACACGCAGCAGCAGAACACACATTCCTCTCAAGTGGAATGAAACATTCTTCATATGGTCAAGGACAGACCCTAAAGGATATGAAAACGAAGTGTGCTTTCTGACCTCAGAGACCTCAGTAGAATGAAATTAGGAATCAAATGCAGAAAGAAATTTGACGAACTCACAAGTATTGATAAATGGAAATTAAACAACACACACTCATAAATAATGGGTGGAAGAAGAATCACAAGAGANCGAAGTGTGCTTTCTGACCTCAGAGACCTCAGTAGAATGAAATTAGGAATCAAATGCAGAAAGAAATTTGACGAACTCACAAGTATTGATAAATGGAAATTAAACAACACACACTCATAAATAATGGGTGGAAGAAGAATCACAAGAGAAATTATACTTTGGGATGAGAAGAAAATGAAAAAAGATTACAGTGGAGAAAATAAAATAGAACAGTAGAGAAAAATCAGCAAGCCGGAAGTTGTTTTTTTTAAAAGATCGTCAAAATTGCCAAATTCTTGGCTAGACTATGAAAAAGAGGAAGAATACTCAAATCACTAAAATCAGGAAGAAAAAAGGGGATGTTACTACCAGTCTTAGGGAAAGAGAAAGGATTACAAGGAAACTCTATGAACAATTGGATGCCATCAAATTTGATAACCTAGATGAAATGGAAAAATTCCTTGCAAAACACTAACTGGAGAAGAGATAGGACATCTGAATAGCCCCATAGCAAGTAAAGGGTTTGAGTTAGTGATTTTAAAACTTCCAACAAAGAAAGCCCAGATGTCTTCACTGGTGAATTCTGCCAATCTTTTTTTCTTTTTCTTTTTCAAAAGAGTTGCTGCCAAATCATCTCAAACTCTTCACCAAAAAACAGAANTCCAGCTTCTGTCTCTTATACACATCTGTGATTTTAAAACTTCCAACAAAGAAAGCCCAGATGTCTTCACTGGTGAATTCTGCCAATCTTTTTTTCTTTTTCTTTTTCAAAAGAGTTGCTGCCAAATCATCTCAAACTCTTCACCAAAAAACAGAAGAGGAGGGAAGTATGAAGCCAGTGTTACCTGATACCAAAACCAAAGACATCACCAGATAGTAAAACTACAGACCAGTATCCTTTCTGGAAATAGCCACAGACATTTCAACAAAACACTAGCAAACCAAGTCCAGCAGCATATAAAAAGGACAGTGTGCGTGTGTGCTCAGTCGAGTCTGACTTTGCGACCCCATAGGCTGTCTGTCCATTAGATTCCTCAGGTAGGAATAATGGAGTGGGTGGCCATGCCCTCCTCCGGGGGATCTTCCCAACCCAGGGATTGAATTCGAGTTTCCTGCATTTCAGGCAGATTTTTTACCCACTGAATCACCTAGGAAGCCCTTAAAAAAAAAAAAAAAGAAAAGGATTATATACTACACCATATACGATTTACCCCAGGAATGCAAAATTGGTTCAACATGAAGATTAACCCATGTGACATACCATATTAGTAAAATACAAGGGGAGTGTGGAATTCAATCATGTCAGTGAATACAGAAATAGCTTTGGACAAAATCCAATACCCCTTCATGATAAAAACACTCAACAAAATAAAAGTACAAGAGAACTTCCTCATCCTGGAAAAAATCACCTACAAAAAAAATAATTAAAAACAATAAAGCCCACAACAAAGCCATAGTGGTTTTAAATACACCCATAAATTTTTTGAGGCTGTTTCCAAATGTAGTGCTTTATTCCCTCACTTGAGTGTTGGCTGGACCTAGTGACTCATACTCAGTAAATAGCGTAAGTCAGAGTGATGGTATGTGACTTAAAAAACTAGTTCACAAAAGCAACTGTGGCTTCCTTCTTACTCTTGTCTGGCTCTGGAGGATGATAACTGCCAGGCCATAAGCAGCTCCTTCTGGAGAGGCCCATGTGGCAAGAAACTGAGGCCACCAACCAAGAGCTATACGAGTGTGCCATCTTGAAAGCACCCCCTCCATCCCCAGTCAAACCTTCAGATGACTGTATCTGCCTTGTTGCTCGGTTGGGTCCAACGCTTTGTGGCCCCATGGAATGTAGCCCCCCAGGCTCCTCTGTCCGTGGGATTTTCTCCAGGCAAGAACACTGGAGTGGGGTGCCATTTCCTCCTCCAAGGGATCTTCCCAACCCAGGGATCAAGGCCATGTCTCTTGTATCTCCTGCATTGGCAAGCGGATTCTTTACCACTAGTGCCACTTGGGGAGTCATCAGATGACTATGTGTTAGTCACTCAGTCGCGTCCGACTCTGTGACCCCATGGACTGTAGCCCACCAGGCTCCTCTGTCCGTGGGATCCTTCAGGCAAGAATACTGGAGTGGGCTGCCATTTCCTTCTCATCAGATGACTATGGCCCCTGCCAAAATCTTTTTTTCTTTTTTTAATATTTTTTGGCCAAGCAGCGTGTGGGCTCTTAGTTCCCTGACTAGGGATGAAATCTGCACCCCCTTGCAGTGAAAGCATGAGGTCTTAAACACTGACAAGCCAAGGAAGCCCCATCGGGCCAAAATCTTGACTGCAACCCTAAGCCAGGAGCACCCAGCTAAACCACTCCAGATTTGTTGTTTTAAGGTCATGAATCATTTGTTTCACTGCAATCGCTAACAGATACACAGAATGATATTTTAAGACTGAAGACCCCAAAAGTCTTGGACTTCTTGTAGGTACAGGTTCTGGAAAACTAGGGGAGCAGGTCCTAGGGTCAACTCAATTCTCCCACTTATTACCTGTAAGGCCTCAGAGAGGGGACTTCACCTCTCTAAGCCTCTGTCTCTCTTCTTGTAAAACAGGGAAGGACTAATTGCTACCTTCACAGGGCTGCTGTTGGGAAGAGTGCAGGCTGATCCAGAAAGGCGGCTGGTCAACACTTGGGGAAAGAGAAAGGGCACTGGAGAAAAGCTGGGGTCACTGGAGGTGAGTTTTAGCCTCTCTGAGAGCAGATTTGGGAAATAGTGAAGGCTGAGCCTGTTAGCCTTGGCTGAAAAGTGAATGGCATGGAGGAGGTGCATCTGTGTGTACCTGCTCAGTCCCTGCCATGGCGTCTGACTCTTGATCACCCCATGGACTCTAGCCCACCAGGCTCCTCTGTCCATGGGATTCTCCAGGCAAGAATACTGGAGTGGGTTGCCGTGCCCTCCTCCAGGGGATCTTCCCAACCCAGGGATTGAACCCACGGTTCCCGCATTGTAGGTGGCTTCTTTACCACTGGGCCACTGGGGAAGGCCCATGGTGGAGGTGGGTGGTAGCCAGATCTGGAGATAAACCTCTCCTCCTTGGCCACCCACACACCATGCAGCTGGGCAGTCCAATTCCCCATTCCAAGCCTGCCTCAGTTTCCTTTCCTGTCCAATGGGAATGATGATACCTTGGCAGATGGTGGTGAGGAGGGGTCAACAAGATGTTAGGATCCATAAGTCAAACACCATGATTAGTGTCAGCATCATTAAAAGTAACGAGAATACGACAAGACATATCAGAAAGGGTGGTTAGCACAGCCACCTCAGGGAAGGCTGCAGGCAGGACAAGTGGGAAGCAAGGCTACAAAGACCTAATCTGGCCATTTCTGCACGTAGACACCAACATTTCCTGAAAGCAATACCACCTCCTCAATTGCATCCTCTGGCCTCATAAAGATCTCAGAGCTTAAGCCATGAACCAGGAACTTCCCTGGCAAGTCCAGCGGCGAGGATTCTGTCTCTCACTGCTGTTGGCTCAAGTTCAATCCCTGGCTAGGGAACCAAAAACCCACAAGCTGCACCGGCATGGCTGAAAAAACAACAAAAAGGAAAACACGAACCAAAGCGTCAGCTTCACCATCTTCTGACCCTCCACCCAGTCTGGGGATCGTCGTTCTCTCGCCGGGGCCTCCATCACTCAGGGCTGTCTTCTGTCCAGTTCTCTGCCCTACTTCTCTCTATGGTGTCCATTCCTTCCTTCTCTAGGTCTCTGGCCCCCTCCTCTGTCTCTGGTTTTCTGTGTCCCCCTCAGTTGGTCTCTGTCCCCCTCCCTAGGTCCAAGTCCTCCTCTCTCTGGGGTTCCTGTCCCCCCGCCCTGGATCTTGGCCCTGCTTGATCTCTGGGTTTCTGCCCCCTCCTCTCGGTCCATCTCCAGCTTTCTCTCCTGATGTAGCTCTGACACTGTGTTCCAGTCCTTGTTACTGCCCGCCTCTTCGCTGTTCGTGCCCCTAGCCCAAGGTGCTGCCTGTCAGTAGTTTTTTCCATTTGACAGAGAAGCCTCATGGAGGCCGGGGCTCCCCCACAGCCCCACAGGGAGCTCGCAGCTGCAGCAGACCTTGATCTTGGCCGCCCAGGGCTCTTTCTCAGGCATCACAGTCCTCTGGGGGATGTGACTCAGAAATAGCTCCAGTGGGAGGTGGACCTCTGCAAGAGCTGCCTGAGCGATGCTGGCAGTGAGGGGGAGGAGATGCCTCCCAGGCCATCCATCCTAGCTGGACTTTCTCTGCCCGCTCCCTTCTCTCCACCTGGTCCTTCTCTCCAGGGACCTTCGCCTGGCGGCCTCTCTGTCCCGCTTTCCCTCAGTCTCTCCCCTCCAAACATCTCCTACCTGGGCCCAGAGGCATCTCCTAAGGAAAGAAAGCATCACACCCACTAAACCTCTGGTCCTGGCCCTGCTTCTTACAAGCTCTCTAACCATGCAGAGGGTCACACCACTTCTCTCTGCCTCAGTTATTTTTTTTTTCTTCTTCAAATGGGTCATTATTCCATTTCCTTTGCAGAACTCGGAAAGGAAAATGAAACCTCCTCCCCACCACAGGGATGTGGCACAGTGCCTGGCACATAGTAGATGCTCAGTAAATGGGTATAGAGCCCAAACTCCAGCGTGGCTCCTCTCCCCCTGCCCAGGAACACTCAGTGGCTCCCTATTGCTCTCAGGAGAGTGTCCACACTTCTCAGCCTCTGTGTCCTGTGTTCCATCCTTTTCCAGCCTCACCTCTCCCACGCACCACAATTGAGCCACAAAGACCTGTTCCCCCCGGGGCTCTTTTCAACCCCTGTCCTTCTATTTATGCTGTTCCAGCTAGGTGGAACACCCTTCCCTGTAGTCCACCTTCTTTATCTTTAAGATCCAATCTGGGAGTTGCCTCTTCCAGAGAGAAAGCCTTTCTTTACCACGTCCAGTTGGGCCAAGGTCTTGCTCTTCAGGGCTCCCATGGTGACCTCTACTGCTCCCATCAGTGCAGGGTGCCTCTCCCAACCCCTGACTCCTAAACCTGGCCCCACTACTTAGAAGCTGTGTGACTTTCAGGGTGCTGTTTAACTTTCTAGAGCCTCAGGATCTTTGCCTGTGAAAAGGGGATAACAACAATTAACCTATATTCTGAGCATGCGGCTGACTCTTGAGCTAAATATTTTGCATGAATGAATTGCATTTCATTGTCATGACAACCTCATGAGGAGGGTGAAGTTCTCTACAGAACTCTATCTTAGTTTCTACTGTATTTCCCGCTCCTAGACCAGTGCCTGATACATTTGTAGGTGTTTAAGAAATATTTCTTGAAAGAACATACACGTGCATCTCCATTTTACAGATGAAGAAACTGAGGCTCCAGAACATAGAAAGTGTTCAGTATCTGCTAATGAATCTTAGTATCATTATAACCAAGGTTATTGTTAGTGTGATTCTCAATGTCTGTGTCAAGCCTAGTTCAGAGCCTGGCCCAGGAGAAAGCTGGCAAGGGGTGGAAGGTGATAGGGGAGTTAAAGGACCAAGGTATAGCATTGGTTAAAGAATCTGCTTGCAATTTGGTTCGATTCCTGGATCAGGAAGATCCCCTGGAGTTGGGCAGGCAACCCACTGCAGTGTTCTTGCTTGGAGAATCCCGTCGACTGAGGACCCTGGCAGGCTATTGTCCATAGGGTTGCCAAGAGTTGGACGCAACTAAGCATGCACATACATTCTATGCTCTAGTCAGAATTCTCTAAATTTTCCTAGATTTTGCTCACCTTGCAGTTTTGTCACACATTTTGAAGTGGTCCCCTCTGAGATCTCATACTCATCCTTCAAAGTCCAGTGCCAATGCCGCCTCCTCCAGGAAGCTTTCCCTGATATACCCAGTCTGCTTTGAGGGGCCCTTTTCTGGAATCTCTGGTGTTACCACCATCATGGAATTTATCATCGCATCTGTATCTGTCATTCCCACCAGACTGGGAGCTTCCCTGGAGCAGGGACCTGGCCCGATTCCCAGCTGTGAACCCAGTCTCACTCAGGGCATTTGGAAGTGACTGAATGAATGGAAGACCAGCCCCAGGCAATAGGCATCATTTACCCCCAGTGGAGCAGATTCGTGGCTGCCTGTTGGCCCTGTAGGGTGACCAGAAACTTCTCATTTCCAATCATGAAGACCACCCCTCCATCCTCAGTTGTCTCCCACCAGGGTGAGGACCCTGGTCTTCCCCAGTGGGGTGCCAGCCAGGGGTCCCTCACCAGTATTTCCGTGATGTCTGGGTCATCCGGTGCCCAGGGTTGGGTAGGGGAGGCAGGGGGCACGGGCAGTGCCAGTGAGCTGCTGTCTTCCGTGGTTGAGTCTGTGCCCGAGGAGTCGGTGGGCTCCATGGCCGCCAGGTTGAGCAGGGACACATTGGTGCAGGCCGAGGACCGTTTGAGGTTCAGGCACCAGTGCATCGGCTCATGGGACATCCGAGGCTCAACCCTGGGGCGGAGAAACGGGCAGGAGGGTCAGGGTGCGGCCCCAGTAGAGCACGGCCCCTCCCTCCTCCCTGTCTGGACATCCCCTAGTCCCTCTGACTCCATCCCCACTACCTTCTTCCTTCTACACTCTCGAGTCTCCCTTGGCCACTGGCCCCCGGCCTGCCTCTCCTTTGCCCCGTCCTCTCCTTCCCCACCCCTTCCTCCAGCACCCACGGTGGGACTCGTGCTCTGTCGGAGACAGCGCTGGGCGCTAGGACCCCAACCGCTGCTTCTGCCACTGCTAAGTCACTTCAGTCATGTCTGACTCTGTGCGACTCCATAGACGGCAGCCCATCAGGCTGCCCCGTCCCTGGCATTCTCCAGGCAAGAACACTGGAGTGAGTTGCCATTTCCTTCTCCAGTGCATGAAAGTGAAAAGTGAAAGTGAAGTCGCTCAGTCATGTCCGACTCTTCGCGACCCCATGGACTGCAGCCCACTAGGCTCCTCTGTCCATGAGATTTTCCAGGCAAGAGTACTGGAGTGGGGTGCCATTGCCTTCTCCTAGGACCCCGACAGGGTGCGACAAACCTACCCGTGGAACGACACAGCCTTCTTTTTCTTCGCGATCCCCTTGACTGGGCTGGTCACCCCCACAGGAGTCTCGGGGACCAGCTGGGAGTGGCTCTCGACCCCTGCAGGGGGGTCCCCGGCCTCATGGATCTCTTTGGACTGCCAGATTGTCTTCACCACCACGCTTGCCATGGCGTGTGGGGGGCCCGGCTCCCAGGGGCTCCTTCCTCCGAGACTGTCCACCTATTCTGACCACTGCTCCTCAAGGTCCCCCGTCCCCACAAGCCTGCCTCATAAAGGACCCAACCACTGGGCTCCAGTAAGGCGGGGGTGGGGGGGCG
>SJYV01036010.1:0-77523 GCA_006410875.1 Neotragus pygmaeus
AGTCCCTTGGACTGCAAGGAGGTCCAACCAGTCCACTCTGATGGAGATCAGCCCTGGGATTTCTTTGGATGTGATGATGCTAAAGCTGAAACTCCAGTACTTTGGCCACCTCATGAGAAGAGTTGACTCGTTGGAAAAGATTCTGATGCTGGGAGGGGTTGGGGGCAGGAGGAGAAGGGGACAACAGAGGATGAGATGGTTGAATGGCATCACTGACTCGATGAAAGTGAGTCTGGGTGAACTCTGGGTGTTGGTGATGGACAGGGAGACCTGTTGTGCTGTGATGCATGGGGTCACATAGAGTCGGACTCGACTGAGCGACTCAACTGAACTGAAGATTACTCATTCAGGGAAAAGGTTTGTCCTAATGATTCATTAACCAATATGTCTTGTCTCTATAGATACAGTCTTCTAGGGAAAACAACAGGGATCCTTGAATTCAATGGTTAAATTTGAAGGTAGGATAATAGGCTCATTAGAGGGGATTGCTTTAAAGTTCTATCCCAATGCCCAGTCAATGTTATTGCACCCCCTCAGATTTGTGAGCAGGAAAACATGTTTGAATAGGTTTGATTGGCCGTCATGTCTACTCCTTTGCTTCTTAGTATGACACTATGTCTGCTATGGGCATTCAAAAAAGTGTTATGATGATAACAAGATGAAAACATGAAGAAGAATACTTTGGTGTAGTATAAGAAATAGTGCATCATACATGACCAGTAGTTCATTTTCAGAGGTTATGACTTTGAAGCAATCATAAATTAATTATACTAAAATAACTTTGCTCTGAAGGGGAACATGTAATGAAAGGGATCAGTACATTTTCTCTGAAGGGGATCACATATTTCATCCTCCACATGAGAGTATGCACTAGCTAGAAAAGTCACAATATTTCACTGGTGAACTGGATTGGGAGCCACAAAGTTATATTTGTTGCCACTGTCTGATAATCTATAGATTTAGAAAACAAATGCATTGAGAACTGGAAACAAGTGGAGTTTCTTGTTTATTTGTTTGTTTTTGCACAGATGTCTTTTGATCCCCCATTGGGATATATTACCACATGGACTGTTCATTGCAAAAGAAAAAAAGTGTTTTCTAATGGTACAGCTTAAAAGCAAACATAAAACTTATAGCTGTCTCCTTGCACAAGGGCCCTCTTATAGCTCATTTATAGATTTTCAAAGTGAAAGGTTTCAGAAATGAAAAGAATAACTGACAGCTCTATATCTGTAATGTAATTAGCTCTAGTGATACTTATGCATATATTAAATGAAAAAAAAGAAACTTTAGTTTGTATAGTTTGCAACATGAGACCTGCTTCAGCTTGTAATATCTCATAATGTTGATTTTAGCTCTAGTATTCCTCTATTCAATAGAAAAAATACATATAAAAGATACCTATATCTTCAAATGTGACTCATATTTTCTACTTTTAATCAAACTAATGCTGAAGTCCTATCACATATTAAGTGTTGCTACAAGTTAATAATATTTCAGCTTTATGTCTTATTCTGAGACAATAACCTGGCATTGTTCAGCGACTGTGCTGATCAGTACAATTAGAGAAGTATCCTGTATCCTCTGTGTATCTAATATAAACATATGTATAGTTAATACTTTGAAAGAAGATTTACTTATTAATTCAATAAGTATTTATTGATCAATGACTATGTTAAAAGCACACTTTTGAGTAAATGTGTAAGTTTAATGCAAGTCAGAGTTTGTCAGTGCTATAATGGTGATACAAATAAGTTGCTATTATGATATATAGAGAGTAGTGATCATATTAGGAAAGGCTTCATTGAGAGTAGATTTTGAGATTGCTTCTAAATTTCTGTAAGAGAAGATGCATTAGCTTCAGAAAATTGGTTATTCTAGTTTGAGTTAATTAGACTTAACATCTTGGACAGACAATCAAAGAGAAAGTCATAGAAAGCTTTGACTAGGGATTGTGGAATTTATTTAACTAGTGATAAGGAACTATTAGATATTTCTTAATATAAGGAGTCATAATAAGGGTAACATTTTAGTAGTGTTTCTTGGGCAATTATGTCAGCAATGAATTTCAGTGAGAAGCATTTGGAGATAGGGAGACTGTTGCAATGTAGATGTGGATTAGATGCGGCAATAGAAATGAAAAGATGGATAGATGATAATTAGGATTTAGAGGAACAGGAATGATACAAGAGCTTGAGATTAAGAAAAAAGACCCCTTTTCTCATGCATACATTCTAAGTCACTTCAGTCATGTCTGACTCTTTGTGACCCTATGGACTGTAGCATGTCAGGCTCTTCTGTCCATGGGGTTTTCCAGGAAAGAACAGTGGAGTGGGTTGTGATACTGTTCTTCAGGGGATCTCCTTTTCTCATATAACTCATTAAAATTTATCTTCTATCCCATTAGTGACTTGAAGTATTTTGTAAGTCTTCTTCATGATGTGACAGTACAATAGTCAGTGATATACTGTGAACAAAGAGTGAACAAATTGGCTACTAGTTTCAAAAGAGCAACAGATCACCACCACCTGGGAAAACCAAGCTTTCCTTGTAAAATCCTAATGGTCTTGCTTAACGATCTCTCTTTTTTTTTTCCTCTTGTAACTTGCTGTTTTTAAAAATGGTTGCTTTCTTTACTATGTTCTGTGACTCAGTCATGTCCAACTCTTTAAGACCCCATGGACTGTAATCTGTCAGGGTCCTCTGTCCATGGGAATTCTTCAGGCAAGAATACTGGAGTGGGTTGCCATGCCCTTCTGCAGGGAATCTTCCCAACCTAGGGATCAAACCCAGGTCTCTCGCATTACAGGTAGATTTTTTACCGTCTGAGCTGCCAGGGAAGCTCTTCTTTGCTATATACTACGTAGGAAATGAATAGAAACATTTTAAAGGCTACTATCATTGCAGTTTTGAAAAGGAATCTTAGCAACAGAGATTATAGAAAATGGGCTAAACAACAAAAAATAGAAAATGCCACTTTTCCAGTAAAGCCTAAAATAGTAAGAATGTAATAAAATCAAATAGCATGTCTTAAAACTATGTGCCTTCTGAAATAAAAGCAAAAATAAACAAATGGGACCCAATTAAAATTAAAAGTTTCTGCACAACAAAGGAAAATATAAGCAAGATAAAAAGACAGCCTTCAGAAAGGGGGAAAATAATAGCAAACGAAGTAACTGGAAAAGGATTAATCTGAAAAACATACAAGCAACTTCTGCAGTTCAGTTCCAGAAAAATAAACGGCCCAATCAAAAAATAGGCCAAAGAACTAAACAGACAGTTCTCCAAAGAAGACATATAGATGGCTAACAAACACAGGAAAAGATGCTAAACATCACTCATTATCAGAGAAATGCAAATCAAAACCACAATGAGCTACCATTTAAAGCCAGTCAGAATGGCTGCTATCCAAAAGCCTACAAGTAATAAATGCTGGAGAGGGTGTGGAGAAAAGGGAACCCTCTCACACTGTTGGTGGGAATGCAAACTAGTACAGGCACTATGGAGAACAGTGTGGAGATTCCTTAAAAAACTGGAAATCGACTGCCTTATGATCCAGCAATCCCACTGCTGGGTATACACACCAAGGAAACCAGAATTGAAGGAGACACGTGACCCGAATGTTCGTTTCAACACTGTTTATAGTAGCCAGGACATGGAAGCAACCTAGATATCCATCAGCAGATGGATGGATAAGAAAGCTGTGGTACATATACACAATGGAGTATTACTCAGCCATTAAAAAGAATACGTTTGAATCAGTGCTAATGAGGTGGGTGAAACTGGAGCCTATTATACAGAGAGAAGTAAGCCAGAAAGAAAAATACCAATACAGTATACTAACGCATATATATGGAATTTAGAAAGATCATAATGATAACTCTGTATGCAAGACAGCAGAAGAGACACAGATGTATATAGAACAGTCTTTTGGACTCTGTGGGAGAGGGAGAGGGTGGTATGATATGGGAGAACGGCCTTGAAACATGTATAATACCATATGTGAAATGAGTCGCCACTCCAGGTTCAATGCATGCTATAGGATGCTCAGGGCTGGTGCACTGGAATGACCCATAGGGATGGGATGGGGAAGGAGGCATGAGAGGTGTTCAGGATGAGGAACACGTGTACATCTGTGACAGATTCATGTTGATGTATGGCAAAAGTAATACGATATCGTTAAGTAATTAGACTCCAATTAAAATAAATAAATTTATATTAAAATTTAAAACAAATAAACAACAAACAAACAAAAAATGTGCCTTCTAAGAAACATTTTTTCATCCTTCTTCCCCCAACAGGAGGTCATTATTCTTTCCCTTCCTTTAAATTCCTGTCACAACAACAATGAAAACCCTGAACGTATTGTTGGTTCAGTTAAGTTCAGTCTCTCAGTCGTGTCCGACTCTTTGCGACCCTATGAATCGCAGCATGCCAGGCCTCCCTGTCCATCACCAAGTCCCGAAGTTCACTCAGACTCACGTCTATCGAGTCAGTGATGCCTATCCTCTGTTGTCCCCTTCTCTTCCTTCACAGTCCAACTCTCATATCCATACATGACTACTGGAAAAACCATAGCCTTGACTAGACCGATATTTGTTGGCAGAGTAATGTCTCTGCTTTTCAATATGTTATCTAGGTTGGCCATAACTTTCTTTCCAAAGAGTAAGTTTTTTTTTTTTTTTTCCCATGCCTGCAATCACCATCTGCAGTGATTTTGGAGCCCCCAAAATAAAGTCTGATACTGTTTCCACTGTTTCCCCATCTATTTCCCATGAAATGATGGNTGATTTTGTAGTTTTATCATAGTTTAACTACTATAAGTTTATGTCTCATTTTATGCTACCGTCTATTGGGTTGGCCAAAAAGATCATTTGGGTTTTTCCATAACAGCTTACAAAAACCCAAACTTTTTGGCCAACATTCAAGTAATATTATAATAAAAGATCAACACTGAGGTTCTGAAGGAATCTTTTTCCAACAGAAAGTCTTCACACATTGCTCATATTTGACAAACTGCTGAACAGCCAGTTGAAGACTGTAAAAAGCTGCATGACTATCCTGGGATTCGTGTTATTGGAATTTTGGTTTTGTTGTTGTTATTACCTTTGAGACAGCTCAAAGGTTCAAGGTGACACTGGCCTCCCTTTAACCACTTGTGCATGTATGCAACAAAGCTGTGGGTCTTTGGCATTCCTTGACTATTTGGTCTAGCTACTATATCATAGTCATTTGTGTTTTATGCCATTGTTAGTAGATTGTTTAGACTATTTTCTCAGTTGTTTCTCCAAACAAAAATGATGCAGTGACAGGACTAGAGGCCAGAAAAGAGAAAAAGAAAGGAAGAGCTCCTGTTTTTTTCACTTCCTCTAAGTCGCCTGTTACTTCCTTTCTCTCTATTTCTATTTTCTTACAGACCTGGAAATAGTTATGAAATTGAGCAACATGTGGTGCAGAATTCTCTACTCCCTACCTTCCTCAAAAAGAAAAAGACAGAAACAAATCAAAGTTCTTTAAGGAAGAACTGGAAGACCCCATTCCATCCCAAAAGTAAAGGGAAATAAATGTTTGGGGTGATGCAGACTGGGACTCCAATTCTGGCTTTGCAATAAGCTATGTGATCTTGAGTCAGTAAAAACTTCACTGAGCCTCAGTTTTCTTATACCTAAGATGGGAAGAAGATAATATTTCCAACTCCATAGAGTTGTCATAAAGATGAGAGTAAATGCTGTCATGTATGAATATAGTCTAGAGAGTACTTTTAGATCTCTTCAAATCTCTTCCCCAGCAGCACTGCACAAACGTTTTANGTTTTCTTATACCTAAGATGGGAAGAAGATAATATTTCCAACTCCATAGAGTTGTCATAAAGATGAGAGTAAATGCTGTCATGTATGAATATAGTCTAGAGAGTACTTTTAGATCTCTTCAAATCTCTTCCCCAGCAGCACTGCACAAACGTTTTATGAACTTAAATTCCCTCTAACCTACAGAGCTGATTTTATTCTCTGTCCTCATTCTTTCAGGGCAGACACATGGAAAAATCTTTAGGATATAATGTTAAGCCAAAAAAAAAAAAAACCTGAGGGTAAATAAAGGTGCAAAGTGCATGTACACAAGGCTTGCAACCAGGGCTGGGACTTTGTTGCAAACTCAGTCCCTAGATCAGTGAGTGACTGCTCCATGGTATGGCCTAATAAATACCTGTGGAATGAAGGGATGAACTGTGCAAAAATCTGGAATCAGGTGAACAAGGACTGAAGGAAGCATCTGGGAATGAAAAATATTGGGGTTGGGTTAAACCAGAGGTTTTCTCCCTCCCTCCTTTCCTCACTTCTCCCTCTCTTCCTTCTTTCCTTCTTCCTTCCTTCCTCTCCCTGAAAAACCCTTATGTTATATTTCCAAAGAAAACATGGGAAAATAAATGGCAATTCTGTTGGCCTTACAGAAAAATGCACATTAGATATCTCAGTATGTGTGTTCAGTCACTTAGTTGTGTCCGACTCTTTGCTTCCCCCATGGACTGTAGCCTGCCAGGCTCCTCTGTCCATGAGATTTCCCAGGCAAGAATATTGGAGTGGGTTGCCACTTCTTCCTCCAGGGGGTATTTCAGTAAGGTATACCAAAGGAGCCATGAATGTATTATTAAATTATAATCCAGTGCTAAGCAGGCTTTACTAGGAATGTTCCTTGGTCCTTTAATTGTGCTCTAAGGAGGAAATATTCAGAATATTTCAAAGCACTCATGCTTGTCAAATAAATATAAAAGAAAGGGACCGTTTGGCAGTGGGTGAAATGTCATGCAGGCTTCAACATGTGAACTGAAAGGAGCTACTATAGAGAGTAGTGAATTTATTAAAATTTGTTCTTAAAATAAGTTACTTTACTTTGAGTGTGTGGACAATGGACCTTGTTTCACGCTTCTGTATTTAGACTTTTAAAGTTTTGGATATACCTTGAAAGAGTTCAACCTTCTCATTTTACAGATAAGAAAACTCAACCCCATTTGGGGATGTGATTTGCTAAGGTCACATTTGTACTTCTATCCCTCAGCATCCTCATCCCAATCATCCCTATGCTTGTAGAACACTTCAGAGTTTTCAATGTGTTTTGATACACCTTCTGGTGTTTCAGGCTCGCCATGAGTCTGTGGGGGATAATCTTGGGCACAACCTCATTCAAGGGTATTGTAGGAATTCAGTGAGCTAACTTGGCCTTCAGTAAATGTTAGTTATTATTAATATCTTTATTGGGATAAATACTATCTCGTGGAGTCTTGTCTGCAACCCTGGAAGGTGGGCAGCAGAGGCCATCATTTCACTTGTGAGCTTATGGAAAGGCAGAGGGGTTAAGTGGCTCATCTGGCTTGTAAGTAGCATAGTCACATCTGGTGGCACATTCTGCCACCCAATACATCAGTCAACCCCTTGAAGATCCTTTCCAACTCTAGAAGTCTATAGCTTCTATAGAAAGGAGTCTTGTGGCCAACCTTTAAAAAAATTTTAATGTCTTTTGGCTCAGAGAACAAGAAAGTAGAAAAGGGTAGGGCTTACAGGAAATAACACTGAAGGGAGCCAGCTTCCTAGGATGAATAAACCAGTGATGCCCCATCTACTGTGTGTGTATGCCATCTCTCCCTCCCCACCCCGCACAGGAAAATAAAAGAAAGACAAATAACTAGTCACTTGCCATTCCATTCAGTGAGCAGATGCCACAGGATGAGTGTGAGACAGAAGGAAATGAGCTGTACAGGATATATGCAAAGGCATGGGTAGTGTACTTGAGGATTTCGTAGGGCTTTTCAAGAATAATTTTAAGGGGATTTTGACTTGATATGACTTTATAATGTCACTTCCACATTAGCTGTCACACTGCTACTGCTACTAATAGCTGCTACCATTTGCTGAGCAATTATTATATGCCAAAGTCCAAGTGCATTATTTCATTTAATTACCATAACAATCCTATGAAGTAGGTACTTATCTCCATTTTAAATGGGAATTTATAGTAATAGTAATAATAACAGTTATAACTTCTTGAATATCTAACAGTTCAAACTGGTCACTTGTCCAAAGTCTTAATAGATCTCAAGCATCAGATCCACAAGTTGAGCCCACTTTAGTGAGGTTAAGACATCACTTGTCAAATGCAAAAGGCACTGAGAAGTGATTTCTTATTGGTCATCTTTATGCTATCAGTTACTAAGTACTTTTTGCCTATAATATGAAGAACAAAAATTTCAAAGAGATCTTCCAAATTCGAGGGATGCTATTTTTCATAGTGGATCTCTGTGCACCAAATCTGGAAACAAGTTATAGACCTGAAGACTACCTGCAAGAGCCCATCAACACTGAATGCAAAAGCAAGGATTTTCTGAACAGTTGTGGAAACCACTGAAAATATTTTTCTCCTTTACAACAGACATTAAAGATGAAATTTAGTGCATGCTTCCTCTGTCTCCCTGAGAATCTAATTTAGCTCTTGGGCTGTCTACTTCACATTCATTGTACTTTCTAATTTTACCTTTGTTTACTCAAGAACTTTCTCATGTGTTTACCAACCTGGAAGTTGCCTGGACCTCCTACAATTGGAATGTTATGGAGGTTTTGTCACGTGAAGAAGTGAAAGAAGTGTCAGTTGCTCAGTCCTGTCTGACTCTGTAATTCCATGGACTATAGCCCACCAGGCTTCTTTGTCCATGGAATTCTCCAGGCAAGAATACTGGAGTGGGTAGCTATTCCCTTCTCCAGGGGAATCTTCCTGAGCCCTGTAGGTTTGATCAATTATTAGCTCTACTTCTAGCCCATCTCCCTTCCCTGGAGAATACAGGGCAGGGCTGAAAATTCTATGCTTCTAATCATGGCTTGCTCTTTCTGGGGACCAGCCCCCTCTATCCAGGAGCCAGCGAGGAGCCCCCTTTTGTAGAATCCCCCATTAGAACAAAAGATGCTCCTAGTGCTCCTATCACTTAGAAATTTATGAGGATTTTAGGAGCCCTGTGTCAGAGACTGGGGATGAAGACCAAATCAATATTTTGTATTATAAATCACAATGAGGGAGAGACAGAGAAAGGTCTTTACTATCACACAGAATACTCAAAACACTCTGATCACTCTGATACCAGGTGAGTGAAGGTTTTCCCCTACCAAGCAATTCTGCAACCCCAGCTGGGTGTCTTACACTTACCTGAATTCTGACCTGAAGAGAACGTCCCATCACACAGGTTAAGGGCTCAGCCCCACAAGACTCTTGCCACCTGACTTCAGATGCCAGTCCCAAGTCCAGGTTGTCACTTGTGTTGCCAAAATCGTGGCTCTCTGTGCACCAATGCCAAACAGAAATATGGAGCCAGAGTTATGGAGAAGGAAAGGGTGGCTTTATTACTTTGCCAGGCAAAGGGAGAACACAGTAGGCTAGCTGCCCAAGAACAGTGCCTCTCTCTCTGGTGAATTTTCTTGTTGCTCAGTCGCGAAGTCGTGTTCGACTCCGTGACCCTATAGACTGCAGCACACCAGGCCTCTCTGTCCTCCACTATCTCCCGGAGTTTGCTTAAATTTATCTTGGTGATGCTATTTACTTCTCCCTGATGAGTAGGGAGAGGTTATATAGTCAGGTGGGCTTCCCAGGTGGTGCCAGTGGTAAAGAACCCGTCTGCAAATGCAGGAGACATAAGAGACACAGGTTCGATCCCTGGGTCGGGAAGATTCTCCAGAGGAGGGCATGGCAACCCACTTCAGTTATTCTTGCCTGGAGAATCCCATGGACACAAGAGCCTGGTGGGCTACAGCCCATGGGGTTGCAAAGAGTCAAACACAACTGAAGCGACTTAGCACGCACAGGGTCGTAGGTGGTTCAGTCTCCTAATCTAATGAGCCTCTAAAAGTAAAAGTGAAAATTGCTCAGTCATGTCCAACTCTTTTCGACCCCATGGACTGTAGCCCGCCAGGCTCCTCTGTCTATGGGAATTCTCCAGGCAAGAATACTGGAGTGAGTAGCTGTACCCTCCTCCAGGGGATATTCCCGACCCAGGGATCAAACCCACGTCTCCCACATTGCAGGTGGATTCTTTACCAGCTGAGCCACCAGGGAAGCCCAAGAATACTGGAGTGGGTAGCCGATCCCTTCTCCAGTGGATAGCCCTGACCCAGTAATTGAACTGGGGTCTCCTGCACTGCAGGCAGATTCTTTATCAACTGACCTATGAGGGCTCTGGGCCCTTTAATCTTGCTTCACGTGGTTTTGTGGCTGTTCCTCTCTTGATTAGCAACTGTTCTGCCGTTTGGAACTCAGAGACAGTTATGGAAGCTGGAGTCTTGCTTATAAGAAATGAGGGACAAAAAGGCTTCCGTGCCTGTGGGCCCCATAAGGCCCTGTTCAGCATCACTTGTGATTCTGACCAGTTGGTTATAAACGTATAAATCTGAGTTTCCCATTTTTCTGATTGCATCTTCTGGGAAGGTGACACATCTCACCTCCATGGGCGTAGAAACTCCTGCACTCAGGACCCTTTGACTTTACCCTGTGTCTCTGTTCATCAGGCTATTCGTCTGCATCCTTTATCATATCCTTTTATAAATTGGTAAACATAAGTCAGTGTTTCTCTGAGTTCCTTGAGCTACATGAGTATATTAGTCCAACCTGAGGAGAGAGCTCTGAGAAACTCAGATTTATAGCCGACCTGTCAGAAGTCCAGTGGGAAGTCTTGTGGGACTGAGCCTTTAACCAATGGGATCTGATGCTCTCTCCAGGTAGATAGTGCCAGAATTCAGTTAAAGTGTAGGACACCCAGCTGGTGTCACAGAGAATTCCTTGGCAGGGGAAAACCAGCCACACACTTGGCATCAGAGTGATCAGAGTGTTATGACTGTTCTATGTCATAGTCAAGAAAGACACAAGAAGAGAACTGTAGATTTTTGCGAATTCATTTTCTCCCTCTCCCTATCTCTGTTTCCATGGAGAATCCTGACTAATACAGCCACCAAAGTCCAATAACAATAACAAATAACAAGTGAAAAAGCTTCAGCTCTAACAGGATAGAGTGAACCTAGAGCCCCATCCATTCAGAGCCTCTCTCTCCTTCTGGGTTCCAGAGTTTTGATGAAAACCATTTATCTAGGGTCACCTCTTAGCTCTTAAACTCACTAAAGAAAGGTGTCAATTGAAAGGTAAAAATATTTCAGCATACACTCTTAACTTCAGAGCTAATTACATTATTTACAGAGCTATTTACAGTATCTGTTATTGCCAGAAACTTAATGGCTTAAAACAACACAAAATTAGGGACTTCCCTGGCAGTCCATCCAGTGGTTAGGACTCCACCCTTTCACTGCAGGAGGAACAGGTTCAATCCCTGGTCGAGTAACTGAGATCCCACATGCCATGTGGCACAACCAAAAAACAAAAAATCTCCACAGATTTATTATCTTATAGTTTTGTAGGTCAGAAGTCCAAAATGGATCACACTGGGCTAAAATCAAGGAGAGCAGAGCTATAATTCCTTCTGGAAGCTCCAGGGGAGAATCTGTTCACTTGCCTTTGCTACTGCTCCAAGCCACTTACATTCCTTGGTTCATGCATCTCCCTCCATCTCCAAAGCTAGATGTGAAGGATCTTCAAATGTCCTTCTGACCCTGACGCCTTACTCTCTTGCCTCCCTCTTTCACTTATAAGGACTCCTGTGATTACACTGGGCATGACTGAATAATCCAGGATAATACCCCCTCATCTTACAGTCAGCTGATTCAGTTCAGTTCAGTTCAGTTCAGTTGCTCAGTCGTGTCCAACTCTTTGCGACCCCATGAATCGCAGCACGCCAGGCCTCCCTGTCCATCACCAACTCCTGGCAACCATAATTCCACCTACAACCTAATTACCCTTTGCCATGTGCCACAGCATATCCACAGGTTCTGGAAATTAGGACATGGACACCCTTGAGGGCACATTATTTTCATTAGCACACTATTCCTTAATTGTAGCCACAGAGAACAGTTTTTTTTTTTTATTTTCCAGAGACACTTATGACCTCTGAGCCACCAGGGAAGCACTTATGTATATGCAAGTGTTAATTCCTGTATAATCCTCTCAATTTGTTTATACATGCAGATGCTTTTAAACATGATATTGTTCTGTAACTTTTTCTTCAATTAAAATATATTTTGATCTTTTCTAATATCATCCCCTATAGGGTCACCTAATTTTTAGTCCACTTAAACAAGAGGATAATTATTGCTGTTAACCATAAAGGGCATCGGTTACACTAAAAATATCCATCAGAGATGAGTCCCAGCTTGTGTGATCCTCTACAGGCCATCAAAGTCTCATCCAATGATGCAAAGCTCAGAGTCACTCTGCAAAGTGCAGCAAAAGAAGACAAATCAAATACCAGTACTGATGATAATGTGGCATGTCTGATTCCAGTGACTACAAAAATTTATTTGCTTCAACAAATTTTCCTTTAAAATGAAAAAGAAAATATGTACATTATTAAAATAACTAAAGAGTATAAAAGGATGTACCGTGAAAACTATATCTCCTTAGTAACCAAGGGTCCACAAAACCACTACTCTTAACTGTATCCTGTGTGGCCTTCTAGAAAAATTTTATGCATATATAAGCACAAATATATAGATAGATATAGATATGTATCCCTTTGAGGGCAAGATTTCAGAGTATACTATACTCAATGCTCTGTGAAACATGCTTTTTAAAAAGACTTGTCACTTTGAGTTAATTGTAGATTTACATGTTTTAAGAAATAAAACAGAGAATCCCATACAACCTTTACCAGTTTTCCCAATGGTCGCATCTTACCTACAGAATACTGTCACAACCAGGAAATTAACATTGATACAATCCACTGACATTATTCAGTTTTCAACAGTTTTACATGCATTCCTGTGTGTGTGTGTTTAATTTTATGCAAAGTTGTCACATGTGTAGATGCATGTGATTACCACCATAGTCAAAATATAGAACAGTTAGATTACAAAGATCCCTTTGGCTACCCTTTTTGAGCCACAGCCATTTCCCTCCCTCCTCCAACATCTTTAAGCCTTGACAACCACACTTCTATTCTCCATCTCTATAGTTTTGTGATTTCAGAAACATTATATAAATAGAATCATACAGTATGTTACCTTTTGAGATTGTCTTTTCTCACTCATCATCATTCTCTGGAGATTCATTCAGATTGTTGTGTATCAATTTTTTATCCCTTTTTACTGCTTAGTAGTATTCCACGATGGTATGGATATACCATATTTTTTTAACCATTTAAAAGTTGAAGGACATTTTGGTTTCTTCCAGTTTAGGGCTATGATGAATAACTGTTACTTCATCTCTTTACAAAAAAACCCTGTGACTTAGCACTGCCTACATCAGGGACTTTTAATTCGGGGGTCCATGTACTCCTAGAGAGTCAATAAACTTCCTGCAATTATAAATTTGCCATTTTATGATGGCCTGATTTCCATTTTTTCCAATTCTGGTCAGAGGTTAATATGTTCAAGGTACTGAAAATAAATGACATGACCTCTTGCTCCATTTCTCTGTACAAGTGGCAAATATGCTCTGTGCTTCCTACTTCTGCAACCAGGTCAGGGCTTCTCCTGCTTATGACTAAATGGCTAATTTTGTCTGATTTTAGAGGAAGGAGTAAGAAGTCCATTTTGGCCTTAAGATCATGCTACATTCTCCAACACAGCTTTATTATTAACAAAACTCCTACTTTGATTCTGATTCACATGTATATTTCTCTTTTGGCTCAGATCCCATTAAGGGAGGGATGTGATTCATTACCATCCTTGACCTCCTCCCCCACCACATACAGAGTTTTTCATTCAGTGTTCAGAGGAATCCATCATACCACATACACTCCTTAAGAACCCACAAGAAAGTCCACAGCCCTTCACCTGGGATTTAAGTTCTTCTGAAATCTGTTTCTCCAAATTTATCCCCCAGTGCTTTCCATAACAAACCATCAGCTTCTCTCAAAGCAGTCCATCCATCTTTATTCCAACCACTGAATCGTTACTCAGCCATTTCCTCTCCAAGAGATGCTCCCCCCAATCCTATCCATATTTCAGAGCCACATATTCTCAGTGGAAACTCCCCTGGCTATTCCATCATGGAGTCTGAATTTACTTATCTTCTAATGTAAAGTTAATGTCAACTTCCTCCTTTGTCTACACATGTATTCTCCCCACAATTGGATCTGTGAGTCTCTGAAAAACACAGATCGTGCCATCACTTCGTCCCCTCGAAGCTTAACATGGGTTAGAATCACAATAAATATCTTTGGCTGGAATTTATCTTCTCTTATTCCTCTATTCAGAGCACGAGCTAGAGGTTTTAAGGGCATTAAATTGCTCTTATCCACCATTAATAACAGCAATGTGTGTTAGTCTCTCAGTTGTGTCTGACTCTTTGGACCTCATGGACTGTCACCCGTCAGGCTCCTCTGTCCATGGGATTCTCCAGGCAAGAATACTGGAGTGGATTGCCATTTCCTTACCCAGAATAAAAGCAATAGATTGTCATTAAAAAATACATCAACAGCTTCTATTTATTAGGCACTTAGTCTCTGTGAGGCACCTGGCTTTATCGGGATTAACTCATGGACTCTTCATACCCCTTTTAGAGATGAAGAAATTGAGGTTGAGATTCAGAAAGCTTAGGTAATTTATTCAAGGTCCATGAGCCGATAAGTGGCAGGGCCAGGGCTAAACCTAGGTCTGACTGAACTTGGAAAGCACTGTTTCTCAACTTTGGCTGCACAACACAGGCTTTAAAAATACTGACACCTGGGTTCCACCCCCCTAGATTCTGATGTAATCGGCATGGGTTGCAGCCTTGGCACTTGGAGTTTTAAAAGCTCCCCAGGTGATGCAAATTGCAGCCAGAGCTGGGCTATTCATTTTGACACTCCCCACTCTCCAGTCTCCAGCATGGGGAACATTTGTCAGTGAGGGTGAGATGGGGAGAACCTCTGTTTACTGAGCTGCTTCAGCCCAAGCAAGAACTCAGGGCCAGAGATGTGTGATTTTTTTAAAAAAAGCAGGTTCTCCTCCAGATATGCAGACTTGTACAGAGGCTCCTATGGATGGGTTTTAAGCTAATTCTATGGGAATCTCAAATGACGGGGTGACCCCAGTTGACATCTGATTTCACAGACACCCCCTGCCTGCCCCAGATGGTCATCTATTTACCCTATGATGGCTATCTGAAAGCCTGGGCAAGGCCTCCTTTTTTAAACTGTCAAGCCTCAAGAGCTTGAAATGTTTAAATAAAATATTTTTAAATTGCTGATGGAAACAGGGAGGCATCTTCCACAAGTAAGGCCTTATCATTTGGTCTCCTGAATCAGCAAAATATCAGTCTCCTCTGGGCCCAGAGCAGGCCTCCTGGGAAGGAGAGTAGTGAGTCTGGTGCAGGTCAAGGTCCCTCTCTGCAGGGCCATCAGGAAAGGCCGTGCTGAGATGAGAGCCCAAAGGACCAGCCCAGCCAGTCTCCTGGGAGATTCTGGGAAGGTTTACTTACTGCTCAGAAACTTAGTCCCCTCTGAGGAATTCTCTGCCTCCACCCAGGCTCTACCCCTTCAGGGACCCAGAGCAGGAATGCTGAAGCAAGCTCCCCCTTCACCCAAGGCCAACAGACATAGGAACCTCACCAGTGTGGGTGCCATAGTAGCAGCCATAGGTGATAGCATAGCCCAGGAAAGGTAGCGATAGGGTGGTTGGACTCATAACCTGGTGACTGCAGCCTGCTGGCAGGGCTCCCAAACAGCTCTGGCCCTTGCCAGGAACAGTGGCTACATGGTACTGAACTCTGTGTGCCAGGCACTAGGCACCTTACTATGTGATATGACACTCAGTTGCCCAAAGGGATTTTTCTCCTGTTCCCTGTTAGTAAAATTCACTCTTTTGAGGTACACAGTTCAGTAGATTTTATCACAAAATCACCACCAGAATAAGATGTGGAATCTCTCCATCACCCCCCAGAGTTTCTGCAAATCCCTTCACAGTCAATCCCCTAACTCCTACCCTGAGCCCCTGGCAACCACTAATCTGATTTCTGTCTCTGTAGCTTGCCTGTTCTCTTGGAATCATAGCTAAGGACCTGAAACTTAAAGCAAAAGACACTCAATACTCCACATTCTAAGTTCAGCGGACCAGAAGCTACTAGCACCTGCTACCAGCCCACATCACTGTGGGAAAATCAACTTTATGCCCCAGGGCCCAGTTGACAGAAGAGGTCTAGTGGGGGCTGTGAAATGTTTCCATTCCCTAAGCCAAGAGATAGGAAACTCTAATAAGAGATCCGCTCATGAAAACAAGGGTCATCAGAAGTCACCCACCATCTTACTAAAATGGAGACTGACGTCTATCCTTCCTCTGAAAGCTGCAAAGCTCCCATGTTGGCACTGTGCCTGATGCTGCTGGGCCACACGGGAAGGGACATCAGGAGAGATGGAGATCTGGGACACTGCCAGGTGGAAAAGGGACCAAAGCCTCAATTTCCTGATCTTGAGGAATAAGATATATATGGCACTTGTCTGCAAGCCCAGGAATTGTCCCAAAATGATAGATAAGATTGGGACCCATGGTCTTGCCAAAAACTGCCTTGTTATAGGGGGAAAGAGTTTCACACCTCAGTGAATGTAGTCTTATGCCTGTATCAGGAGCACACTGCAATTGAGGGATATTTACTGGGAAATATGAAAGAAATAAAATAAAACTATTTTAGGTATATACCGCTAATAAGTGGAAACACCTCATTTCTCCATTAATCCTAAAAACACCCTATATGGTAACTACTTTTATTATTCCTATTTTAGATGAAGCAATTGAAGATCAGAGAGGGCAAGTAATGTGTCCGAGGTCACACAACAGGTAAATAAATGACAGAACCATGATTTGGACCCAGGTCTGCTTGACTCTAAAACCTATGTGCCTTTCTCTACATCTGGCTTCCTTCTAGGCGTGTCTTAGGAAGGGAGGAGAGACATAGTAGTAGTGAGATTCCAGAGGAGACTCAAGGGTCCAATTTAAGGGTTAGATCCCTATATTCTTCCCATTGGTGACTTTTCCTCCATCCCCCACACTTTAACTACCAGAACCTTGGTTCTTCAGAATGACCCTTCCGAGGTTCTGGGTCACTGGGTCACTTCTTGCTCTAAGGTTTTATCAATATTCTTCTTGTCACTTCACACTGGAACCTTTTGACCTACTCTGACCACACACCCAAACACCAAGCTGCCCCCTTGTCTAGGTCTCTGCAGCTATCACCATCCTTCCATGCTTGGCTCTGCTTCTAATGAGAAGCCTCCAGCTCCACTACTAGGTCCCCAGTTCCCACCATGGGAAACTGGGCTTTACTCTGAGATCTGACATAAATGCTTCCCAGTAAGTTTTCACCTCAGTATGAGAGTATAACTCAGTAAGAGCTGGTCAGTTTTTTAAACAATCATGTGATACTCAGTTTATGTACTTAACAAAACCTCTTCAATGATGGAAAATAATCATCTCAAACAGATGGTTACTGTAGCCCTAGCGCAGGAAAGAAATATCCACCCTAAGCTTCTTGCTAAGTACTTGCCACATGAGTTGTAGCGTACTATGGTACATATAGGAATTCCCTTAACGTCAGTACTACAGTTCCTTTCTTAAGAGCATTTATGTAATGAATAGCAGCAAGCAGAAACAACACTACATGCCAGTCCAGTTTCACAGGTGCTGCTAAAGCAATGCCAAGATTGCTTTATCAGGATTCACTAGGCCTAAGGATTTTCTGTGTTGAAAGGTGGGTGTTAGGCAATGCAATGAAACCTTGTTAAGTTTATATGAATTTACAAAAATGCTGTAGCCACTATTTATAATCTCTTTTTCTTTGATGAAAATATTGGACAATCCAAATCCTCTTAGTGCTCGAGGTCTCTTTTCTCCAGTCCTTGCATTTTAAATTAACAAGGTGATCTTGTTAAATGATGCTAATTGCTAGCTAGTTGGACCACCTTAGAACATGGCCTCATTCCAAAAACTGTAAAAATAGAAAGAATGCAAATGGTGTCAACAATCAAGTATATACAGTCCAGGACACTGCTATTGAATGGAACCAAAAGATGGGAGATTGATAGAAAAGGATGTGTCCCTCGCTGTTACCTGTGTGCTCAGTTGCTCAGTCATGTCTGACTCTTTACAACCCCATGGACTGTAGCCCACCAGGCTCCTCTGTTCATGGGATTTCCCAGGCAGAATACTGGAGTGGGTTGCCATGTCCTCCTCCAGGCGATCTTCCTGACCCAGGGATCGAACCTGCGTCTCCTGCATTGGCAGGCAGATTCTTTACCTCTGAGCCATGTGGAAAGCCCATCCTTCTTCGATATCAGCCTCCAAAAGATAAGGATTCCCTAGACCTCTTGAGATTCCTTTACTACTCTACCAAGCACCCAGGAATTCATGCCAATTTTTTTTTTTTTAAGTTAAGCTTCAATCAGATGCTTAACCATGCCTTTTAAGTCTTTTGTCATTTACAGATAGTTACTTTTGTACTCTGATGATGATGTAAAAAACACTTCATCATGAAGGAGATTCATAGATTATGGAAGCAGTTACCACAATTCCACCTCAAGATGATGGCTATGTGGGGATTCCAGCCTATACAGATTAAAACAAGGAGTTGTCCTCCCCCTGGGGTCCCTAGATGAGTCATTCAGAGATTTTTACTCCCTGACAAGCAGGGTCGACATCCCTACTCAGCCTTGAAGCAGTTACAGAAGACAAACCGCCACCTCTCTGCTTCCCATAAGAATATGAGAGTAAAATCTCTGATGGGAGAATGAAACAGGAGGGAACGGTCAGGGCACAAACTTTAAAAGAATGACACAGCCATAGGAAATGATATAAACTGATTAGAACCAAATGGGTCCAAGATGATGGACTGAGTAGACTTCCACTAGATCTTGAGTCTCAGTATATGCTCATTGTAACACATCACTAAGCTAAGTGACACACTCACCAGTGCCATGACAATTCTGAGGCAGACCATCAAAGATCAGAAAGTGGGCAGTGGTCCAATTCCTGAAAATCACCACCCCTTCTCCAAAATAATTGGAATAATCCTCCCACTCATTAGCCTATGAAATTACCCAGCTCATAAAAACTAACCAAGCCATATTTCAAGGCTGCTCTCATCTTCTGAGACAGATGGAGTCTGTAGATGGAGTGTTTGTTTCTGAATAAATCCACTTTTTACCTATTAAAAAAAAACAAACTTAACCTTCAACTGGTGGTGATTAAGCCACTAAGTTGTATCTGACTCTTGTGACCCCATGAACTGTGGCCCACCAGGCTTCTCTGTCCTCTGTCCATGGAATTTTCTAGGCAAGAATATGGGTTGCTGTTCAGTCACTAAGTCATTTCCGATTCTTTGCGACTCCATGGACTGCAGCACACCAAGTTTCCCTTTCTTTCACCATCTCCCGGAGTTTGCTCATATTCATGTCCATTGAGTTGGTGATGCCATCCAACCATCTCATCCTGTGTCGCCCCCTTCTCCTCCTGCCCTCAATCTTTCCCGGGATCAGGGTCTTTTCCAATGAGCCAGCTCTTCACATCAGGTGGCCAAAGTGTTGAGCTTCAGCTTCAGCATCAGTCCTTCCAATGAATTTTCAGGGTTGATTTCCTTTAGGATTGACTGGTTTCCATGGCAGCTTTCAGGCGATGGGTCCATAGCCCACTAGGGGAGGCGGTGCACTGGCTGGCTGTGATAGTAGCAAAGAGCTGATGAGTGGCTGTCTCTGCAGTGTTGTCCTAAGCCTCAGTTAGACTCTTCTTTCTTGGGCAGATAAGGCACAAGGGCCTTGAAACCATCACCACCTTCCCTCCCAATACTGTTCATTACTCCTGCAGACTTGGCTGTGGAAGGTCGGGCAGCCATGTGAAGGAGGGGCTACAGGGGCTCAAAGTTCCATCTGGAATTGATTCTGAACCTATGTTAAGCATTCAACATCCATTTTCACACCCCACTTTTTGAATTGAGTTATGACTTGTATGCAGTACACAAATATGATTATAGCTCGGTGAATTTTTATGTGTGCATACCCTGGTTCGATTCCTGGGTTGGGAAGATCCCCTGGAGAAGGGATAATTCTTGGGCTTCCCTGGTGGCTCAGATGGTAAAGAATCCACCTGTAATATGGGAGACCTGGGTTCGATCCCTGGGTTGTAAAGATCCCCTGGAGGAGGGGATAGCAACCCACTCCAGTATTCTTGCCTGGAAAATCCCCATGGAAAGAGGAGCCTGGTGGGCTGCAGTCCACAGGGTCACAAAGAGTTAGACATGACTGAGCAAGTAAGCACAGCATAGCAGATCTGTGAAATTACCTCCTGGATCATGATTGGGAATTGCCAGCATCCCCGAGCTGCCCTCACCAGTACCTGCTTTCCTGGCAAAGGGAACTATTATTCTATCTTCTCTCACCTACATTAGTTTCTGCCTGTTTTTGGTCTTAATTTCAAAGGACTCATATAATAAGTACTCTTGTGTCTACCTTATTTTGCTCAACAGCATGAGATACATCCATGGTTATATCAGTAGTTTATTTTTCATTGATATTTAGTATTTTATTGTATGAATCATGCATGAAGTATTGTATGAATTATACTTTATTTTTTCATTTTATGATTGCTAGATTTGCTATTTCTAAGTTTTTTACTCTTATGAATAGCTTTGTGTAACTTAATGACGCTATGAGCCAAGCTGTGCAGGGCCACCCAAGACGGATGGGTCATGGCAGAGGGTTCTGACAAAATGTGGTCCACTGGAGAAGGGAATGGCAAACCACTCCAGTATTCTTGCCTCAAGAATTCCATGAACAATATGAAAAGAATACTGGCGCAGGTAGCCATTTCCTTCTCCAGGGAATCTTCCCAACCCAGGGATTGAACCTGGCTCCTGAACTGCAGGAGGATTCAGGGAAACTCCAATCTTCTTCTATCAGGCAAAAAAATTGACCAGAATTATGTCTGCTTCTATTTTCCTATGGATCAACTGGCTTTGACACACTACCTCGCCTGGACATCTGGTTTCTGGATACTCACTGTTGATGACCTTTTTGTCATTGACATATGTCTTAGTTTGGGATGCTATAACAAACACCAAAGACTTAGCAACTTAAGCAACAAATATTTACTTATCTTGGTTCTAGAGGCTCAAGATCAGAGTGCTGGCATGACCAAGTTCTTGGTGAGGGCTCTCCCCTTGTTGTATCCTCACATGGCCTTTTCTTGGAACAGGTTGAAGGAACAGAGTCATCACCTGTTTCTTCCTCCTTTTTTATAAGGGCATTAAGCCCATCATGGAGGCTCCATCCTCATGACCTAATCTAACCCTAATTATAGATACCTCCCAAAGGCCCCATCTCCAAATACTATCACATTGAGGGTTAGAGCATCAACATATGAATTTGGGAGGGGGAACACAACCCATTATGGTGATTCCTTCTGTCCTGCCTAGGTCAGTTAAATATCCTCATTGGCTTCTGCCATCCCAGAATCCTCTCATCTCCACTGATACTGGGGGAGGGGGGCAGTTCCACCACAGCATCTCCTACTGTCAATCCTGGTCTAGAGAAGACAGCTACTATTGCTCTTCTCAGAGAAGCTAGTACTCCTGTTCACCAGTGCATTCCTGGTGAAGAAATGTCTTCCAAGCCTTCCCAGCAAACATGACAATGTTTATCGGGCAGTTTATCTGGTCTCACACTGTAACTCTATCCTAACATTGCCACATCCCTGACACTTTGAACTTTCTGACTCCTTCCCCAATATCTAATCAGCTCTGGCACATCCACTTTGTTTGTTGTGACCATTGTTTGTCCTCCCTCTTCCCTCGTTCCTCAGCCTCAGGTTGCCATTCCAGGGGCAGGTTAGTACTGCTAATGGATCCTTATCAGGGCATGAAACCCTGAGTCATAGAAAAGTGCTTTTAGGTCAGTGAGCTCTCCTCTCCCACCCTTATATTTATCCCCATCACCCCTGACTATCCAACTATCCTAACTAAGGTAGGGGCAGTCTTGGTCTCAACCCTGGGCCCAGTGCTGCCCATTCCCTGTTATGGAATAAGTGAACAAGGAGAGGCCAGCTGGGAACCACTATTTACAAAAAATTCTAGGGTCTCTCAGGGATCAACAAAGAGGAAACATTGGGTCCCTAAGAACTTGGAGGGGGTGGGTGGCCCTTGACAATATAATGAGGTAAGATGTGTCTAGGAGAAGGCCTTGGCTGCCTTGCTGGATTCACAGGCCACAGGCCTGGACCGGAGCTCCTATTGTTGTTGTTGTTAGCTGAACAATAAATTGTTTCTGACTCCGTGTTGACCCCACGGAGTGCAACATGCCAAGCTCCTCTGTCCTTCGCTATCTCCCAGAGTTTGCTCAAACTCATATCCACTGAGTTGGTGATGTTCCTGACCTTCCCTGTATTCTGCTCCTTTTAGTTCCCTTGCAGATGGGACCTTGCAGATGGGACCATTCCTCACTCGTCCTGAGTGTTCTTCACACCCTCCCTCTTATTGATCCCCCACAGACAGTCACCAAATCCATTCTGCCCTGGACTCTCATTTTAGTGGGTCCTCTCCCCTCCAACCCCAAGGCTGCCACCCCAACTCCAATGGCCTGCCCTCTTTAGCCTTCTGATGGCAAAGGCACTGCCTCCAGTGCCCCACTGATCCCACTGCTGTTTCCTTCTCCCTGCCCCTGCTTTTTCTCTGTCTCATGGCAGCTGAGAGCATACTGTCACATGATCAGAGGAGGGACATTTACAATTTCAGAACTTTGTTGAACTCAGAGAGATGGTGAGCCATAGTTGGGCCCTGGGATTAAGCCTGCAGTGGGCCCCTTGCTGCTGCTGCTGCTAAGTCGCTTCAGTCGTGTCTGACTCTGTGTGACCCCATAGACGGCAGCCCACCAGGCTCCTCTGTCCCTGGGAGTCTCCAGGCAAGAACACTGGAGTGGGTTGCCATTTCCTTCTCCAGTGTATGAAAGTGAAAAGTAAAAAGTGAAAGTGAAGTTGTTCAGTCGAGTCCGATTCTTAGCGACCCCATGAACTGCAGCCTTCTCCAGTAGGCCTCTTGAGGGCTGCCTATTTACTCGCCCCCCAAACAGACAACAGCTGCTTGAATGAGCCACCAGAGGGCAACAGCTGCTCTGTTCTCTAAACATCTTTGTTTTTTTCCCCTTATGACAGAGATTTTACAGTCATGAATACGCAATTGTTTGTAGAACATTTTAAAAAGCCATGTGACTTTGAGGCAGTGACTGGGTCTTTGATCATTCCTCAGAGACCCTTCCCCCTCCTTCCTCCCTCTACGTTGGTGTGGCTACAGCTTCAGGGGTATAATGGGGACCCTCGTCCCTCTGCCCTGCCTGGGCCTTCTCACCTTTGGTATCTACTGCCCCTGTGTTCCCTACTGTATTTTGGTACAAAACTTGGGATCTATGTCTTATAGGCTAAACTGTGTCCTCCCCTAAATTCATACGTTGAAATTCTAAGTCTTAGTACCTCATAAAGTAACTGTATTTGGAGATAGGGCCTTTAAAGAGGTGGTTAAGGGTAAATGTGGGGAGGAGGCTGGCGTCATGAAGGTGGGTCCTAAACCAATCTGACTGGTGTCCTTATAAGAAGACGAAATTTGGATACACAGAGACACATCATGGATGCCCTCACTCAGAGGGAAGAGCACATGAAGATACAGCCAGAAGGCATCCATGTGCAATCCAAGAAAAGAGGCCTCAGGAAAAACTACCCTGCTGACAGTTAGGTCTCTGACTGCTAACCTCCAGAGCCGTGAGGAACTAAATTTCTGTTGCTTAAGTCATTCAGTCTGTGGTATTTCATGATGANCCCTGGGAGTCTCCAGGCAAGAACACTGGAGTGGGTTGCCATTTCCTTCTCCAGTGTATGAAAGTGAAAAGTAAAAAGTGAAAGTGAAGTTGTTCAGTCGAGTCCGATTCTTAGCGACCCCATGAACTGCAGCCTTCTCCAGTAGGCCTCTTGAGGGCTGCCTATTTACTCGCCCCCCAAACAGACAACAGCTGCTTGAATGAGCCACCAGAGGGCAACAGCTGCTCTGTTCTCTAAACATCTTTGTTTTTTTCCCCTTATGACAGAGATTTTACAGTCATGAATACGCAATTGTTTGTAGAACATTTTAAAAAGCCATGTGACTTTGAGGCAGTGACTGGGTCTTTGATCATTCCTCAGAGACCCTTCCCCCTCCTTCCTCCCTCTACGTTGGTGTGGCTACAGCTTCAGGGGTATAATGGGGACCCTCGTCCCTCTGCCCTGCCTGGGCCTTCTCACCTTTGGTATCTACTGCCCCTGTGTTCCCTACTGTATTTTGGTACAAAACTTGGGATCTACGTCTTATAGGCTAAACTGTGTCCTCCCCTAAATTCATACGTTGAAATTCTAAGTCTTAGTACCTCATAAAGTAACTGTATTTGGAGATAGGGCCTTTAAAGAGGTGGTTAAGGGTAAATGTGGGGAGGAGGCTGGCGTCATGAAGGTGGGTCCTAAACCAATCTGACTGGTGTCCTTATAAGAAGACGAAATTTGGATACACAGAGACACATCATGGATGCCCTCACTCAGAGGGAAGAGCACATGAAGATACAGCCAGAAGGCATCCATGTGCAATCCAAGAAAAGAGGCCTCAGGAAAAACTACCCTGCTGACAGTTAGGTCTCTGACTGCTAACCTCCAGAGCCGTGAGGAACTAAATTTCTGTTGCTTAAGTCATTCAGTCTGTGGTATTTCATGATGACCACTCGACAGACTAATAAGCTATGTCACTGTTAACATTTTTTGTTTTCTCACTCTTTCAGTCTGTCTCTCTCTCTCTCTCATTATATATGTGTGTGTGTGTGTGTGTGTGTGTGTGTGTGTACTATGAGTGAGTGAGTGAGTCAAGTCACTCAGTTGTGTCCGACTCTTTGCAACCCTGTAGACTGTAGCCCACCAGGCTCCTCCGTCCATGGGATTCTNATAGTTTTTCAAAGAAAAACTAATATTAATAAATTGTGGAATATAAGACTACATTTGACATTTTTGACTTAACTAAATGATATGCAGATGTAAAACCAAAGAGTCTATTAAAAATCCCATTGACTGCCAAGAATCCCAGATAAAATTGAGTTGCCTCCAGTTTTATACATCTATTACAAAATTTATTCTCCCTTGGGTATTTTAGCCAAATGGGGTACATTTTTTAGACCCAAATATCATTTAATAAAGCTTTGAACCATAGAAAAGATAGTTACAGTTTCTCTAAAGAACCTACAGTAAAAACTATATATAAAAATATTTCTTTTGTTAATCTACTCTGAGATTGAATATTTTATTTACATAAAAGTTTGGACTTCAAATTTTAAAATAAACTAACAAAGAAAACTTATGTAGTCAGAGGAAATTTTTTGAGAAAAACAAATCTCTACTTTTTAATCTATACCTCTTCTGTGATATGGGAGAATATGGTTAATCTACCCTTATCTCAATATTTTTCTGTTTATATCTCCATAATCTTTAAAATTAACAGGTCAATAAGTTAGAAAGTTTTTGGTTTTACAGCTGATTTATTGAAGGAAATATCCTTTATCCTAACTTCTCCTTAATGATTTTGAGTTGAAAGAAACTAATGAATATGTATAATGGAAAGTACTCTCATACTAATTCAGGAAATTCTGGAAGCGTTACAAATGGCAACTGTTCTCATTTCGTCTTCACACAACCTTAAAACATTGGTATTACTCCTGTTTTATAAAACAATAAATGAAGCAAAATAATTGATATATAACTTGCTCAAGATTACATTTATCATTAAACGGTAGATGTAAGATTTTAATTGTATTTACTTTAAAAATTCTGAAANTACAACCTTAAAACATTGGTATTACTCCTGTTTTATAAAACAATAAATGAAGCAAAAGAATTGATATATAACTTGCTCAAGATTACATTTATCATTAAACGGTAGATGTAAGATTTTAATTGTATTTACTTTAAAAATTCTGAAATTTTTTTATAAAATTGATGATGATTTTATAAAATTATAAAATGATGATTTTATAAAATTAATGATGATGAATAATAATTTTTAAAAATAATAATTAAATAATTTCTTCCTCAAAGCTCTTATAATGGACATATAATCTCTCACCTAAACACTTGAAAATAATTCAAAGATGTCTACAAAAGATATTAAGTTACAAGTGCCTAAGCAGAATATAAGTCAAAGTGAGGGAAAATAAGCAATACTAAAGCCATGGAAGAGTTTACAGGCAAAACCATCTAGTCAACATAGTTTATTTTGTGTCTTAAGTATAATATGTTATACGTAATTATTTATCCCTGGAGGAGGGCATGACGACTTGCTCTAGTATTCTTACCTGGAGAATCCCATGGACTGAGGAGCCTGGCAGGTGACAGTCAATAGGATCACCATGAATTGGACACAACTGAAGCAACTTTACACAGAAGTATTTATCTGTAGTATAAGAATATTTTTTTTCCTTGAATGCTACATTGCCAGGATATGTTATATATGATTACTTTAAGTATTACTTTAATTTCAATTTTGAAATGAAAAACAAGCAACTTATGCAGCTCATCTACAGAAAAAGAAGCGACCCAATCAAAAAATGGGCCAAAGAACTAAATAGGCAATTATCCAAAGAAGACATACAGATGGCTAACAAACACATGAAAAGATGCTCAACATCACTCATTATCAGAGNAGAGAGGAGAGAGTTTACATATGTCTATAGCTGTCTGTATATGTAGACTTAGGTATGTAAATCTGGAATAGAGCACCTTCATGATCGTGGTTTCACAGAGAGAGGAGAGAGTTTACATATGTCTATAGCTGTCTGTATATGTAGACTTAGGTATGTAAATCTGGGATAGAACACCTTCATGATCGTAGTTTCACAGAGGAGAGAGGAGAGAGTTTACATATGTCTATAGCTGTCTATATATGTAGACTTATGTATATAAATCTGGGATGAGAAGGATAGAGAACACCTTCATGATAGTGGCTTCACAGAGAAGAGAGGGAAGGAGATGTGATTTCATGGCCATCAGTTGGTCTGTAACTATATTTAATGTTTGGTTGTCTAAAAAAAACCCAAAAGAAAATATGCTATAATGTTAATATTTATTATTTCTGAATTTGGGCACATGGATTTTCATTACATTAGTCTCTCTGATTTTTTCATATGTTTGAAATATTTTAAGAAATATATTTAAGAAATATTTAAGAAAAATATTTTTAAGAATCTCATCAGAGTGGAACAACATGCTGACAATAACAAGATAAAAATTAGGAAAGATAAGTTACAAAAAAAATTTAACTTTAAATCAGATAGAAACCCCACCAATAGGATATATATCCAGTAGGGGGGCATGTGGTTTAAAAGAAGGATTTATTTCAATATCTATGATTTGACTTGATTACAGTTTAATGTATCAATACTACTAAAGCCTGCCAACAAATCTAATTTGTCCTAAAGCTGAACAGTATGAGTGAAATGTCGGAAACAGAAAAATGATAGCACTATTCAACTTTTTTCAGTCAAGGCTTATGTTGCTCAGTTTTCTAGAAGCTGGAAGCTGTTTAGAGAGACAGTGACCAGAATGGTGAGAGGAACTCTGAGCTGTGTCATGTGCCTGGCTTAGAGAGGACAAATTTCAGGATGGACATGATGGCCATCTTTGCTGTCTTGTAGAAGTAGAATTTGCCTAGTTTGCTGCGGCCTGAAGGGTAGAACTGGAGCCAAGGAATTGCAAGTAGATGATTGCAAACGTTACGTTTCACCTTAAATAAACAGCTTTCTAGTTGGACTGGCCAAATACAACATTCCTCACCATTAAAACTGCTTAAGCAAAGACCCTGATTATTTGATTGTGAATTGTTGGTTGTTGGCTGGACTAGAACAGTCATTCCAGAAACTGGAGTTTCATGGACCAGTAAAACTTCAAATGAATAATTGGCAAGCCAACAAAAAGTTTCCAACCGACTATCTTGCTAAGGAAGATGGTTACAGAGAGACAAAAATATATACCAACCCTATTTTCACCATTACCAAAGTGAATGAAATATATTATACCAGAACATTTTTTTCTTTTCAAGAAAATTAAAAAAAAAAAGATTTACCGTTTGTACTGATATTTTTAAAAAGTGTATATATACACACTTATGTGTATATATAAACACAGCAAAAGGAATGAAGTACTGAAAACAGCAGAAGACATGAAGTACTATACCAATTAAAGGAGTATTTTCAGGGATTTGTTTAATTATAAGTAAGTGAAGTCGCTTAGTTGTGTCCAACTCTTTGCGACCCCATGGACTGTAGCCTATCAGGCTCCTCTGTCCATGGGATTCCCCAGGCAAGAATACTGGAGTGGGTTGCCATTTCCTTCTCCAGGGGATCTTCCCGACCCAGGGATCGAACCTGGGTCTTCAGCATCACAGGCAGATGCTTTACCCTCTGAGCCACCAGGGAAGCCCCTATTTAATTATGGAGAGAGTCAATTATGGAGAGTGGGCAGTTCTACAGACTCTCTCCTATTTAGTCAGAGATATTTCTTCTTTTGGACATGGATAAAAATATCTGGGAACAAGTTTCATCTGCATAATGGTAAAAATATGTGTGTGTATATATATATATATATATATATATATACATACATAATGTTTTAAAATAGAAGAAAATATAAACCTATTTTTGTTTCTTTGTTATACGCTATGAAAATCATTTCCTTGATTAACTCTATCAGTTTGGGAACTCATACATATAATTGAATACTATGAAGTGGAATTTATGTATCCAAACTGTTCTTGAAATTTATTTTTGTTTATACTCATTGTCAAACATACTACTTGGCCTTGAGGTAAAAGGAAATTCCAAATGTAATTTCTTTTCATTTGGAATATTCTTTGTGGGCTGGAAAAGCCAAATAACATCAGTGAATATAGTTCTGTCTTCCCTTTGTGCCTTTCTGAAAGCCAGGTCTGCTAGAAGGAAGGAGCAACGCAGTGGTTTCCAAATAACTGCTTACAAAGAGGACCACACAGCTTAAAAATAAGGACAGAAGTCCCAGCCAGTTGAATGCATCCCCACCAGAGGGAACATGGTTCCAAATGGCTGCTTACAATGAGGATCTTCAAGGTCGGAAGTCAGTAAGATTGTGCTTCCTCACAGTTTGGGCTGATCCAGCGGATACTGATCTACAACAGTGTTTCTTATTCTATGCACTTGAGAGTTTGGGCCCTAATTCTTTCTGGTCAAGGACTTTCCTGTGCCATGTAGGATGTTTTACAGCATTCCTGGCCTCTGTTTATTAGATGCCACAATTACTCCCCCCACTCCAGTTGTGACCATCAAGAATGTCACCAGATGTGCCAAGTGTTCCTTTGGGACCAAACTGTTCCCTGTTGAGAACCACTTGTTTAAAAGCTCTTAGACTCTTCCCAGACTGGGGATCAGTCTTTTTGAACTGACCTGATGTATCTTAAAGAGGGATTCCGATAGTAATCCTAGAATCACTCACTCTTTTTTATGATCTATAAGCATAAATTAAAATACAAAAGGGCACGAGAGCGGGCAGTTCTATAGGCTCCTATTTAGTCAGAGATATTCCTTCTTTTGGATGGGGATAAAAATATCTGGGAACAAGTTTCATGTGCATTTGAGTGTAGAGAAACTGGTGAACCTTTAAATACCATAGCTAACCCTTTTTGTATTCATCAGTCTCGATGAAGGCTATGACCCTTTTATCATGTTGTTTCTTCTTTTTAAAAAATTACCTTGGAGTATTTGAGAAAACATTTTTAAGATGTGTAGTCTGACCATTACATTTCCATCATCCTCCAAGAGCCATAAAAAAAAGTTAACTTCATTATTTGGGGAAAATCCCTACTTATTTAGGCAACTTTCTCTCAAACACATACATATGGCTTCTCTTATTCTGGGTTTGGCTTGCTGCCTGAATCAAAAGTAGGAACCGATCTGTATTTGCCTTTGAGAAAGGGATCTGTGACCTGACTTTTGTTTTCCGGTGCTATTACAGCCGTACACTACACAGCTGTAAATAGTCTTTCTTGCTCATCCTAGTGGAAAATTATACTTGGCAAATATAGTGTGAATCGCTCTACACAAGGCGCCATTGGAACTTGTGAAAACAGCAAAAGGAATGAAGTACTATACCAATTAAAGGAGCATTTTCAGGGATTTATTTAATTTTGGAGAGAATAAAGAATGCAGAGGTTGGAGCAAAGCATTATTTGCAAGAAGATATTTAGTGCTAGAGTAAGGAGTTCATAAAATTAATTTCAAACAGGTTGAAATCTATCTCAGTTTCTTGATAGAGCTGTGTATGGTGTTTGGATCCTATGCTTTACAAAACTTTGACTCTTGTTTGTGCTCAGAACCTCATTTATCCCAATAGGAGAAAGAAATTCAAATTAAGGTAGATGAACTTTCAGTGGTCTGCTCTGTGAAAGTAAGTCACAAAGGTAGAGCTAGTAGCCCAATAGTTCTAAGATTTCCTACTCCCATGCATTGGAAATCATTCAGCTCAGTTCAGTTGCATAGTCATGTCTGACTCTGTGACCCCATGAACTGCAGCTTGCTAGGCTTCCCTGTCTATCACCAGCTTCTGGAGTTGACTCAAACTCACATCCATTGAGTCAGTGATGCCATCCAACCATCTCATCCTCTGTCGTCCCCTTCTCTTCTTTCCTTCAGTCTTGCCCAGCATCAGGGTCTTTTCAAATGAGTCAGCTCTTTGCATCAGGTGGCCAAAGTATTGGAGTTTGATCTTCAACATCAGTCCTTCGAATGAACATTCAGTACTGATTTCCTTTAGGATGGACTGGTTGGATCTCCTTGCAGTCAAAGGGACTCTCAAGAGTCTTCTCCAACACAACAGTTCAAAAGCATCAATTTTTCTGTGCTCAGCCTGCTTTATAGTCCACCTCTCACATCCATACATGACTACTGGAAAAACCATAGCCTTGGCTAGATGGACCTTTGTTGGTAAAGTAATGTCCCTGCTTTTTAATATGCTGTCTAGGTTCATCATAANTTTCTGTGCTCAGCCTGCTTTATAGTCCACCTCTCACATCCATACATGACTACTGGAAAAACCATAGCCTTGGCTAGATGGACCTTTGTTGGTAAAGTAATGTCCCTGCTTTTTAATATGCTGTCTAGGTTCATCATAACTTTCCTTCCGAGGAGTAAGTGTCTGTCAATTTCATGTCTGAAATGACCATCTGCAGTAATTTTGGAGCCCCTCAAAATAAAGTCTGACACTGTTTCCACTGTTTTCCCATCTATTTGAAGCTATGAAATGATGGGACCAGTTGCCATGATCTTTGTTTTCAGAATGTTGAGCTTTAAGTCAACTTTTTCACTCTCCTCTTTCACTTTCATCAAGAGGCTCTTTANTTTTTCACTCTCCACTTTTACTTTCATCAAGAGGCTTTTTAGTTCCTCTTCATTTTCTGCCATAAGGGTGGTGTCCTCTGCATATCTGAGGTTATTGATATTTCTCCCAGCAATCTTGATTCCAGCTTGTGCTCCTTCCAGCCCAGCATGTCTCATGATGTACTCTGCATATACATTAAATAAGCAGGGTGACAATATATAGCCTTGATGTACTCCTTTTCCTATTTGGAACCAGTCTGTTGTTCCATGTCCAGTTCTAACTGTTGCTTCCTGACCTGCATATAGGTTTCTCAAGAGGCAGGTCAGGTGGTCTGGTATTCCCATCTCTTTCAGAATTTTCCACAGTTTATTATAAAGCAGCCCATATCATTACACCTTCGCTAAAAGTAAACTATTACTTTATAACCACTGTATCTGACAAACTAGAAGGGTACCTAATAATTAATTTCATTTTCATTTCTTTGATTGCCAGTAAGGTGAAGCCTTTTTCATTTTTAGTATTTTTCTTTAGTCTTTCCATGTGATCTGTTCATTACTTTTGCATAGTTTTTCCATGACTATTATTATAAAGATGTTCCTTCTTGAAAGTTCTACTGTTTCACATTTCACATTTAGATCAACAGTTCATCTTGGAATTAATTTCTGTGTAAGGTAAGACAAGGATCAACATTCACTTTTTTTCTATTTGGATAACTAATCAAGGGTCCCCAACCTCTGGGCCCCAGACCAGTACCTCCTACCTCCTATGAGATCAACGGTGGCATTAGGTTATGAATCATCCTCAAACCATCTGCCCACCCACCCCACTATCCGTGGAAAAATTGTTTTCAATGAAACCAATCCCTGGTACCAAAAGGGTTGCTGCTACTGCTGATGCTGCTGCTAAGTCGCTTCAGTCGTGTCCGACTCTGTGCAACCCCATAGACAGCAGCCCACCAGGCTCCTCTGTCCCTGGGATTCTCCAGGCAAGAACACTGGAGTGGGTTGCTATCTCCTTCTCTAATGTATGAAAGTGAAAAGTGAAAGTGAAGTCACTCAGCCATGTCCGACTCTCAGAGACCCCATGGACTGCAGCCCACCAGGCTCCTCCTTTCTTTAGTGTCCTGCAATATCACAAATCAGATTATCTATGTGGGTTTGTTCCCGAAATCTCTGTTCAGTTCTGTTGGTTAATTTGTCTGTACTCATACAAATATGATACTCAGTTAATTATTGTAGCTTTATAATAGGTCTTGGTATCTCCTGGTATAAGCCATCCAGGATATGATTGTCCTGGTTATTCCTGGCCTTTACATTTCCATATAAATTTCAGAAATAACATTAATTTTCATGCACACATATGCATAAACTGCTGAGGTTTTCCTTGAGATTGTGTTGCCTCTATATATTTATTTTGGGAGAATAGATAGCTTCACAATATCGAGCCTTCCAATTCATGATTCTGGCATATGTATCCATTTAATTTAGGTCTTCTTTTTTTAACATAGGTTTATTATTATTCAGGTATGGTAAGACCAACAGGTTGGGAGATGACTGTCATTGAAAAGATAGCTTGTATCAGTTCCCATGAGGAGGGAGCACCTCATGAGGAACCACATGAGGAAGGCCCTGGGTTGGTCAGGAGGCAGAGGGAGCAGGTAAACGGGGAACAGGAAACTTTATTGTGGTTTCTACTGGTGAAGCACGTTAAGCAGATTGAGCATGGCTAGTCTGAATACTTTTAGTGGGCTCTGGGTCACAGGGGCTGTCCCTAGTTGTCTAGTACCTGGCCCTGGTGGGATTAGGGCAGGTGGACAGTGGCCCTAAGTGTGACAGCCCCATAGAGGAGATCATTAGTGACTGGGGGTATGGGCTTTGAATTGGTTGACTTGCTCTTGAAAGGTATGCTCCCAGGTGAGTTCTTGACTCTCTCTAGGAATTGACTAACCCTGGCAGGGGCAGTCCTTCCAGTGTCAGCAAGGCCCCAGATGTCAAAGCATCAAAACTATATAATGGGACTTCCCTGATGGTCCAGTGGTTAAGACTCCACGCTCCCAATGCTAGGGGCTCAGGTTCAGTACCTGGTCAGGGAATTAGTTCCTACATGCCATAACTAAATATCCCACATGTTGCAAAAAAGATGGAAGATGCCACAAGCTGCAACTAAGGCCTGACACAGTCAAATAAAATAAATAAATAAATATATTTTAAAAGACTATATAATAAAAAAACACATTAATACATTTCCTCCATTTCAGTACTGTTTTATAGTTCTCAGTGTGAAGTTTCAACACATTTAAAAAAGATTTTAAGTGCTGCCTTTGCCCTCCTCAGCTCACCCCACTTAGGCTCTGACAGTCCAAGCTGCTTCCACCCTTCCCTGTGGATGCCCATCTCACTTCACCCAAGCTCAGACACTCTGGCTAAAGCTGCACACATGCTGTTGTCATCTCTTTTACACTCTAACATTTTTGGCCATGATCCAACCTCCCATCCTTTGCTACTGAAAGCCTTCTTCACTATGCTTGGTTACTATTTATTTCCAAACATATTCCAGAGTTAGTGACAGGTGTATCTGTACAACACTTAAAGGCCCATGTCTCCTTTTACTCTAGGAAAATGAGGCAGAAACCAGGATATGTTTTGCTGATCCCAGTAGAGATTTTTCAGGTACAGATAGGTTCACCTTTCATGTAGTTCTATAGCATATTGCACCATCCCAATTCATATTATATTTGAGCAGTTTTTGAGATCTCATTGACATGTAAGAATTGTATATTTTAAGTTGTACAATGTGATTTTTGAAATACATATACATTATGAAATGATTACTTCATTGCTTGGTTTCTTATCAGCTCAACCTGGACTGGGCTAGGTCCTGCCTAGACATCCTTCTTGCCCAGTTTAGGCTCTAACACCCACACCAGACCATCCTCACCACTACACTACTCATCCCTCACCCTCAGCTGTGTTGACTCTCTTTTATGGAGCTCAGGCTCCAAACCCTTGAGCTGGGTTACTGCACTTGTTGACTAGGGCTACCTTAACCAAGTACCATAAACTGGATGATTTCAATAACAAAAATTTGCTATCTCACAGTTCTGGAGACTCAAAGCCCCAAATCAAGGTATTGGCAAGGTTGGTTCCTTCTAAAAGTTGTGAGGGAGAATGTGTTCCATGGCTCTCTCCTTGGCCATCTTATCCCTCTGTATGTCTCTATATGTCCAAATTTACCATTTTCATGAAGACACCAGTCACACTGGATTAGGGCCCACTCTTCATCATCTCATCCTAACTTGATTACTTCTGTGAAGACTTTATCTCCAACTATGTTCACATTCTGAGATACTAGGAATTAGAATTTTTATCAGTCCAGTCCAGCTGCTATAACAGGATTCCATAGACTGGGTAGCTTATAAACAGCAGAAGTTGATTTCTCAGTTTTGGAAGATGGGAAGTCCAGGATTAAGGCAGGGGCAGATTCAATGTCTTATGAGGACCTACTTTCTAGTTCATAGATGCCCATCTTTCTCACATGGCAGTAAGGGGAAGGGAGCTCTCCGGGGTCTCTCAGAATTAAGGGCACTAATCTCATTCACAAAGGCTCCATCCTCATGACCTAATCACCTTCCAAAGACCCTACTTTCACATACCACCACATTGTGGAGTTAGGATTTCACATATGAACTTTGGGGAGACACAAACCCTAAGTCTATAGCAGACTTTGACACATGAATTTTTGTAGGACACAATTCAACTACAAGTTACTTCCCATCCCATGTAGCTGTCCTCCTTACTGTCATCAGATCCTGAAACATCTTGCCAGACCTCCCTGCATGAACATCCTCAACATCCTCTCAGGTTCTAAAAAGCTGGGCCAACTGCTACTAATCACCCCCTGCCCCTGAAATTGCTCTCCTGGCGTTACCTGGACTCTGACACCCTACATCAGGCCCCTAACACCATCCCCGACGTGGACGCTCTTCTCACCCTGCCCTCAGCTGACACCACAAAATAGGATCACAAAAGCTCCTCCAACACAAACACCTACATTGCTTGGCCTCCACTAATAGCCTCTGGACTGAATTGGTCAGTGAGAGGAGAGAAAGAAGAAACCTGGTCATTTTGGGTAGCCCTTTACTCCTTGTTCGTGTTTCCAGTTCTTCTAGTTTCTTTAAATATACCAAAGAAGGACTTTGCTGGTGCTCCAGGGGCCAAGACTCCAAGATCACAATGCAGGGAGCCTAGGTTCAGTTCCTGATTAGGGAACTAGATCCCATATGCCATAACAAAGACACACATGCTGCAACAAAGATCAAAGATCCTGTGTGCTGTAACTAAGACCCAGTGCAGGCAAATAAATAAATCACTATTTTTTAAAAACTAAGTCAAAAAATATATACCAAAGAGATCAATTTTACTTTCTAGGTCTACAAAATGACTAGAAGAATACATTTCTTCTTCGAACTAAAGCAGACATTTCCAATATCTGAGGCCTTTGGAGATTTGGTTTTGCCATTTGTTTCTGCTCTCTCTCACTCAGAGTGTTTTTTTTCTTCTTAATTGTCACGTCATGTTTATTGATGATTTACATGTAGGAGAAGGCTGGAAATCCTGCAATCAGAGTGGCTTCCTGTAGGTGCCAAACCAGATGACCTCCCTACTTCGGTGACAAAAGCCTTCCATCAGGTGAGCCGCAGTGGCCACAAAAGTTCTCCAACAGGCAGATATGAGCAGCAACGAGCCTAAAAACAAAAATAAGCACACATCCATGGCCCAGAGGTTGAAGAGAAAGGGGTGGGTCAGAATCACATTCAGTAAAACAAAATAAAAACCCCTCATGTTTCCAGTTATGGCAAAACAGCAAATGATAAAAGCAGTTTATGAAACAGTATAGCAATGCTATGGGGTGCTCCAGCCCTTCACATGAAACTGTGTAGTAGGAGTTGGGTTCAAAAGGATCCCTGAAATCACGACTCACAGAAAGTTTGAAAGCCAATGTTTTTGGAATTTTTCCTCTTCCTTTGGGGATCCTAGTAAAAACTGAACCCCTCAGAAGTGCAGAGAGGGTGCCCTGACATCATGACAAGGGAGGTCGTGGGCCAGAGGAGGCTGTCTGGCTAGATTCAGTGGTCACAGGCCCAGCCCAGATCTCTTAACCTTCCCTGTATTCTGCTCCCTTTGGTCCCCTTGCAGGCCACACTACCATCCCTCACTCATCCCGAGTGCTCTTCATGCCCTCCCTCTTATTGATCCCCCACAGACAGTCACCAAATCCATTCTGCCCTGTACTCCCACTTTAGTGGGTCCCCACCCCTCCAACCCCAAGGTCGCCACCCCAACTCCAATGGCCTGCCCTCTTTAGCCTTCTGATGGCAAAGGCCCTGCCTCCAGTGCCCCGCTGATCCCTGAACCTATTTCTCTCTCTCTACTGCTGCTGTTTCTGTCTCATGGGAGCTGAGGGCATATAGCCCCCACACGGTCAATATGAGGACAATATGAAACTCTGTGGTGAAACAGAGAGTTTCACAACACTGCTCCTCTAGGACACAACCACTTATCCTAGCAAAATATTTGGGAATTTTGAAAGTTCTGCCTTGGGTATAAGGCCTGCAGTAGTATCTGCTCTTCTGTCTGAGTGGATACAATATTCCTTCCTCAGACTAAGGACCATTACTGAATAAACCACCAGGGGGCAAAGATGCTCTATTTAATTCTAATTGCCTCATTATAAAAGTGGGGAACATTTGGAAAATATATATAAACCAATAGTAGAAAATAAAAACCATCTGATACCCTGTATGTCAGATAACCGTTCAGAGCATCATGGCATTTTGTTTACATTATTTTTCCCACCTACTTAAACATAAATAAAATTTAAATGTAACATTTATCCACATACTATCTTGTTTCTATGTTGAAATAAAGTAAGCCAGAAAGAAAAACACCAATATAGTATACTGACACATATATATGGAATTTAGAAAGATAGTAATGACGACCCTGTATGTGAGACAACAAAAGAGACACAGACGTATAGAATGGACTTTAGAGAGAGAGGGTGGGATGATCTGAGAGAATGGCATTGAAGCATGTATACTATCATGTAAGAAACGAGGCATTGGTCTATACTCGATGCAGGATGCAGAATGCTTGGGGCTGGTGCACGGGGATGATCCAGAGAGACGATGTGGGGTGGGAGGTGGGAGGGGGATTCAGGATTGGGAGCTCGTATACACCTGTGGTGGATTCATGTCGATGTATGGCAAAACCAATACAGTATTATAAAGTAGAATAAAGTAAAAATTTTTTAAAAATTAAAAAAATAAAAATGGTTTAAAATAAAAATAAAATAAAATCTTGTAAAGATCTTTCCAAGGTGTTATTTATTCTTCTACGGCATTACTTTCTCATATTTAATTATTGCAAAACACATGGACAGTATACTTCATTGTGGTTCAATTTCTATGCACAGAGAGGAAAAAGAAAGTTCCCTCTGCCCTTCTAGATTCTTGACTGAGACTCCCCCCTCCCCTCCATAATAAAAGACAAATACACAGGAGAAAAACAAACATGTTTAAAAACATAGATACCTCCTGCATACACAGGAGAGACCTAGGAAAACTGAGTAACTTGCCCAAAGGGCCCAAACTACCACATTAAATAACATCTCCAGCTAAAGACAAAAGGAGATGTTGGTGGTGGGGGGCGGTTACAGGAGGGAACCAGGAAAGAAATAGTAAACAAGGGTAAAGTTATGATACAGACTAAAGTCTTTCTCCATTGAAAAGAGTTTCAGGAGATAAAGTCATCCATCCCCCACCCCCTCTTTCTGAGAGCAGGAGACACCCTTACAAATGGAGATTTCCAGAAGTGTAAAGATATTTTATAAAAGAGTAACTTCTACTTGGTTTTCAGAGCTTCTCCTCTGTCTGTAGCATCTCAGAAATAACCAGACCCAAATGGTCAATATGCCAAAGGGGCATATTTTGGTGTGGCAAGCTCTGCTCTTCCTTCAATACCATTGATAAGCCCTTTAGTTTAGGGGATCAATGACCAGAAGAGGAATTGCTGGCTCAAAGGCAAGCCAACCAATCCTTTTAGGTTTGGACACCTATTGCCAAGTTTCTTTCCAGAAAGACAACTCTACTCTCTCTCAAAGTGTGAGAGAATGCTNATCAAGATCACTGCTTGTGATAAGGATCACGCAGAAGCAATCAGCCCAAGTCCCTGAGCAGAAGCCCTGAACCCTTCCAACCATCCTTAAGCAGAGTCACAGAGGAGGCTTCAAGCCCGAAAATCTGTAATGACAGTATGCAGTCTTATTTTAGAAAACGTGAAATGAGGAAGCCTTTGGCTTCCAAAATTCTTCCCATACAACCTTTCTTGTCACTATTTTCCTGAATTCCTGAGTAGCCAGGAGACAAGGTGAGTTCTGGAGGGTTAACTTAACCTTCTCGTTTCTTCAGCAATTCATCATATTTAGGATCAGCTCTGTCATTATAGACTGGCATTTGGTCTGTAAAAGTATTGGTGGAGAATATGCTTTTTCACATCTATAATTTTTTTTACTTGCTGCAAAACAACTTCAAAGCGACATCAAAAGAAATAGTTGTATTGGGTGAGAAGCAAAAGAAGGCTAAAATCTCATCCCACTCATGCAGCTAGTGCAGTCATTTTTTCTCACTCTTTTTCCTTTGGGACTTGCCATCTGAATAACAGTAGCATCTAACACAGATTTGGATACAAGTTTCAGTTGGTGGTAGTATCAAAGATAAACAAACCAGACACTAAAATGGTCAGGACAGATTTTAATCAGTAACATACTATTGCAACACAGAAAATATTCCAGTGTGAACTTTGATTTGTACAGAAGTGACTGGGTGTTTTTAAAGGGAAAATAAAGGAATAAGGGAGGAAGTGAAGGTTCAGTAGAGTCAGGGAAGTGAAAAATTACAAAAAGTGGAAAGTTGTTTGAGGGGAGTCAGTGTGAAACCCATCTGGGTTTATTAACTGCTGCCTGTCAATATTTAGGTCCTCCTCTCCCACAGAACCTGGGAGAAAGGGACCCTATGTTCTGCTGCTGCCTGGAAGAAACAGTAAATTATTTTGGCAGCCTTGAGTTTTCTAACACAGGCACTTTGAAGGGGACTAAGATCATCCTTGGGAGGAGACCCTGAGCTGTTAGAAACTATTTTAGTGTTTGTTCACATCTTTATTGACCAAGATTGAGGCTTAAGTGAGAAGAGGGCTCAGAGGAGACTAGCTAGTTTGGTCGAGGAGAGCAGACCCCAAGGCTTCAGTGGTATGTGACGCCAATCACAAGCCCACAGGATAGAGCAGAGGGGATTTCATAGGCCAAGATGGATGGAATTGCCTCGTGTGGGACAGGAGAGCAGGGCCTGAGCCACCCACAGTGTGGACTCTTTCTTTCCTCTAAGTTCTGTCTACTCATGCATACAAAACAAAGTTCTGTTCTGGTGAGATTGAACCTGCAAGACAACTTTGACAGGGAGCAAGAATTTAGACAACAGTGGCCAGCCTGCGAAATGTGTATTGGAGAGAGCCCAGATGCTCCTTCCTCTGTGCCCTGCTGCCCTGAGGACAGCTTGTGGATGGTTTACATTAATATATGCCCATATAGCACTCAGGGACTTTGCTCTGCCCTCCTGGAAAACTCCCAGTTCCTGCCCCCACTGCCAGCAATGTGGGGCCTTGGAGAGGATAGGGTCAAGAGCTATTGGTCCTTTGTGTCACATGCAGACAACATGTCAGTATTTTCCAGGCTAGCTTTTGGGGTGGGGATGGAGTTGTGGGTGGGGTAGACATGCCTTCCTGAACTCGTGCTCAGGAGCTCTGCTTGAAGAGTGGCTCAGGACTCTATGTATTTCAGAGTTCTCCAGGAGATTTAAGCTTCCAGGCTTCCAGATATGGAGGTTTCAAGGTTCCAAGAGCCTCCTTGACTAGGCTCAGAACTCCTACAGTATTGCCCACCACCACCACCAAATTCTATAGGTCAAGGCCAAGTCACAGACCAGCTCAGATTCAAGAGGGTAGAGAAATAGATTTCACTTCTTGATGGAAAGACTGGCATAGTCCCAGTGCCAAGGGCTGCACATCTAGCAATGAAAGGAATTGTTGGAACCTTCTTTGCAGTTAACTGACCAATCTACCTAGAATCAATATTTCACCATTCCAGGTGCTAGGGAATTGTTATGGAGTACTTGGCATGCAAGGATTCACAGCTCCTCCTTTAGCCATTTTAAAAGGACATCCAAATGATCCTTTCTGAAAATGGTGGCTTGCCATGGTTAAATGGTATGTTCAAGAAGCAGGCCATGGGCTGGAATTGCACAGTACCATCAGTCACACATAGATATGTCAATAATCATTCTTGCTTTTATGCAACAGAATCCACTCAACTAGTTTAAATTAGCAAATACATATTATAGATATATTAGGTTATAATCTGTGGGAAAGATAGTGGAACAGACTCTAGGTTGGGCTTCTTGGACCAAATCTGGTGGAGAGGCGAGGGAGAACTTAGAAATCACTAGCAAGAGGTTGGCAGAACCTAAATTATATGTCTATGTATGGCAAAGCCAATAGAGTATTGTAAAGTAAAATAAAGTAAATTAAAAAAATAATAAATTCATGTCGGTGCACCAAAAAATAAATAAATAAATAAATAAAACTTAGCAGCAAGGGAAGCTAGGAAAAGTAGGGGTTTTAGCGAGGGAGGAGGGCATACAGTTCTATGGGTTTTAATAGTCTCTTTATACAGTAGTTTTATCACTCCCCAAAGAACTCCCTTCTACAATCCCTTTATATTGATACCCTCCCCCTAGCAATATACTCTGACACCCACTGATCTCTTCATAATTCTAGTTCTATCTTTTCAAGAAAGTCATATAAATGGAATCATAGAGTATGCAACTTTAGTGACTAGCTTCTTTCACTCAGCACACCTTTGCGGTTCATGTAACTTGTTAAGTATATTGATAATTCATTCCTTTCTATTGCTGTATCTCAGTGTATGAAAGTACCAGTGTTTGCTTATCCATTCACTGGTTGAATGATATTTGAGTTGTTTCTAGTTTCTGGCAATGATGAATTGAGCTGCTATATGTGTGTACAAGTTTTTGTGGGAACACATGTTTTCAGTTCACTTGGACGTGAGTCTGAGTGAACTCCAGGAGATGGTGATGAACAGGGAGGCCTGGCGTGCTGCCATTCATGGGGTCGCAAAGAGTCGGACACGACTGAGCGACTGAACTGAACTGGGTAAATATTTACCCAAGGGATCGATGATGGGATTGATGGAGGGACTGATGAGTCATGTGGTGCATGCATGCTAAGCTGCTTCAGTCATGTCCAACTATTTGCAACCCTATGGATAGTAGCCTGCCAGGCCCCTCTGTCCATGGGATTCTCCAGGCAGGAATATTGGAGTGGGTTGCCATTTCCTTCTCCAGGGAATCTTCCAGCCCAGGGATTGAACCTGGGTCTCTTATGTCTTCTGCATTGGCATGTGGGTTCTTTACCACTAGCGCCACCTGGGAAGCCATGTGGTAAGTGTATGGTTAACTCTATAAGAAACCGCCAAACTGTTTTCCTGAGTGGCTGTACCATTTTGCATTCCCTCCAGCAATATATGAGAGTTTTGGTTGTTCTCACCAGCATTTGGTAGTGTCAGTATTTGTAATTTCAGCCATTATAAAAGGTGCTGCTGTGGACTTTTCTCTGTGTGTGTCTCCCAAAAATGTACATACTGAAACCCTAGTCCTCACTGTCTGGTATTAAGAAGTGGGGCCTTTGGAGGGTAATTAAGTCATGAAAGGGGAGCCCTTTTGATGGGATTAGTGTCCTTATAAAGAGAAGGCAATGGCACCCCACTCCGGTACTCTTCCCTGGAAAATCCCATGGATGGAGGAGCCTGGTGGGTTGCAGTCCATGGGGTTGCTAAGAGTCGGACACGACTAAAACGACTTAGCAGCAGCAGTGTCCTTATAAGAAGAGATAGGAGAGAACTGGCTTTCGCTCGCTGCTCTCTGCTATGTGAGGCTACAATGAGAAGATGACCATCTTCTCCATAGAGGTATTTAATAGCGGTCTGAATTTGCATGGAAATTGTTGAACATCTTTTCATGTGCTTATTTTCCATCTCTATATTCCTCTTTGTGAAGTTTCTGAGTCTTTTGCTCATGTTTAAATTGCATTGTTGTACTGTTGTATTGTACTGTTGTTCTTCATAATATTTTGAGTGAGTCCTTTGCCAGATACATGATTTGCAATATTTTCTCTTGGTCTGTATCTGTTGTGAGAGACAATTCACCGTGGGCCATGTATGTCCCTGCACATTCTTTGCTGGGTGAGGCCCTAACCATGCTTTACCTTGGCCATCTCTCACCCTGAGGGATGTGCTGTCTCACCCCAATAAGAACAGGCTCGCTCCTGCTTATTATGAAAGAAACAAGGGACTTCCCTGGTGGTTCAGTGGTTAAGAATCAACCTTCCACTGCAGGGGAAATGGTTTCAATCCCTGGTCAGGGAACTAAGATCCCACATGCCATGGAGCAACTAAGCCTGTGCACCACAACTAGAGTCCATGTGCCACAACAAAAAATTCCACATGATGTAATGAAGATCCCACATGCCACATCTAACAACTGACTCAGCCAAATAAATCAACAAAAATTTAAAAAAAGAAAGCAGTGAATCTGCCAAACTCAGCATTTCCTCTTGTAACACAGTCCACTGTGTGTGCAGGCACCCATGGTGGACCCTTTGCATCACCCCCCGGGACTTGGGTGCATGAGGCTGGCACAAGCATCACACGAACACTCTGTTTCTACTTTTGCAGTGAATAATAAAGTGCTTTGTCTGATTCTACAGCCTTGTGTCTTCTTTCAGCATCCATGAAACATGTATATATAACAGGTTAACTTGTTCATTTGTAAGTAGGATAAAATCTCAGATCCTGCACAGTACTTTGACAGCTTTGGAGATAAGGGTGGGAGGCTGAGAGAGACAAGGATTTCTGGAAGATAAAAGATAAGGGCCCACACAAGCCAGGTTAGAGAATATGAGAACACTTCTTGGGATCCAGTAGAGAATGCTCTTGCCCAAATGGTGAGCAAGTGAGAATAAGTTAAAGATCCCTCACTGTCCTACCTGTTAATGAACCGTTGACTGGAAAAAGATGTACAACTTGAGAGTTGTGAGTTAAGTTTTATCTGGGGTAAAATGAGGACTGCAGCCCAGGAGGCAGCATCTCAGACAACTCTGAGAGCCTGCTCCAAAGCAGCAGTGCGGGAAAGTCAATATATAAGGTTTTGGTGAAGGGGGAGTCCAATACCATGAGGCACTCATTTTACAAAAGGTTTTTTTGTTAGTCATGAGGGTCTGATGGCACCATGAAGGGATTTAGTGCTTCTCCAGATATGAGGAGATGCAAGGATTGAGATCATATAATCTGTTTCTAAAAACATCCAACTATCTAAAGACCCACCAGATTCCCTGGAGCACAGAGTGCCTCACCCGACCCTGAACTCCCTCAGGGGCTGGTGAAGGTCAACAGCTATAGCAGCATGGGGCTCAATCTCCATAGAGGCAGATGGCAAATGCCTTTGTTATTCAGTCATTGGCAATGCTCTTGGTAAGTGCCAATTTGTAGTTGACAGGGTCCCCTTGTGGTCATAAATCTGACCATACTTTGGGGGGCATTTCATGACCACTTTGTCCCACGTTGCTGGGAAGGCTCATACCCAGTTCTAAAGAAGTTTTTTGTTGATAAGACACTCAATGTGCTGTTACTGGACTAGGTCTTAACAGTCAAAGATCTCTGGACACCTGTCTTCTAGTTATGGTCCAGAAAACTATTCCTTCTTGTTGCATCTTTTCATACCTAGAGTTACACTATTACAATCATTCATCATATATCAAGCTATACATTTGATCAACTGCTTCAAGTCCAGTCATCATTTTCATTGGAGGTTCAGTCACATACCTGGTAATACAATAATAATCTTGTGAAACAAGCAAAATACAAATGGTATCAGTTCAGTCACTCAGTTGTGTCCGACTCTGCAACTCCATGAATCACAGCATGCCAGGCCTTCCTGTCCATCACCAACTCCCAGAGTTCACCCAAACTCATGTGCATTGAGTCGGTGATGCCATCCAGCCATCTCATCCTCTGTCGTCCCCTTCTCCTCCTGCCCCCAATCCCTCGCAGCATCAGGATCTTTTCCAATGAGTCAACTACTCGCATGAGGTGGCCAAAGTATTGGAGTCTCAGCCTCAGCATCAGTCCTTCCAATGAACACCCAGGACTGGTCTCCTTTAGCAAAGAAGAACTAAAGAGCCTCTTGATGAAGGTGAAAGAGGAGAGTGAAAAAACTGGCTTTAAAACTGAAGATTCAAAAAACTAAGATCATGGCATTTGGTCCCATCACTTCATAGCAAATAGATGGGGGAAAAGTGGAAACATTGATAGATTTTATTTTCTTGGATTCCAACATCACTGTGGACAGTGACTGAAGCCATGAAATTAAAAGATGCTTGCTCCTTGGAAGAAAAGCTACGACAAACCTAGACAGTGTATTAAAAAGCAGAGACATCACTTTACTGACAAAGGTCCATGTAGTCAAAGCTATGGTTTTTCCAGTAGTCATGTATGAATGTGAGTTGAACTATAAAGAAGGCTGAATATCAAAAAAATGATGCTTTCAAACTATGGTGCTGGAGAAGAGTCTTAAGAGCCTTGGACAGTAAGGAGATCAAATAAGTCAATCCTAAAGGAAATAAACCCTGAATATTCATTGGAAGGACTGATGCTGAAGTCCAATACTTTGGCCACCTGATGCAAAGAGCTGACTCATTGGAAAAGACCCTGATGCTGGGAAAGATTGAGGGCAAGAGGAAAAGGGGACGACAGAGGATGAGATGGTTGGATGACATCACCGACTCAATGGACATGAGTTTGAGCAAACTCGGGGAGATAGTGAAGGACAGGGAAGCTTAGTGTGTTACAGTTCATGGGGTGGCAGAGTCGGACACAACTGAACAGCTAAACAATAACAACCAAACAATAATAATAATATTCATACAAACAGTATATGTTTAAGTTGTACAGCATGATTTGAATTACATACATCATAAAATGATGACCACAGTAAGTTTAGTGAACAACCACCATCTCATATAGCTACAAAATTGAATGGAAAAACAGTTTTCCTTGTGATGAGAATGCCGTAGGATTTACTCTCTAATAACCATCATAAAGTGTATAAGTGAAGTGAAAGTGACTCAGTCGTGTCCGGCTTTTTGCAACCTCATGGACTATATATAAAGAGTATACAGCAGTGTCAATTATACTATCATGTTGTACGTTACATCCTTAACATTTATCTTATAACTGCAAGTTTTACCTTTTGACCACATTCCTCCAATACTGTCTCCCCCCACCAGTCTAATCTATTTTTCTACAAGTTCCGCATCTTAGTTCTTGATCCCTCCTCTGGGAGGGCAGGGGAAGGATCGTTTATCATGAACAAAACATTATCATGACAATGGGACAGCCCTGGATCTCTAGTTAAAGGGAATATGGTTGCTGAGTCAAGGGGTCTCCTAAGCTGAAATAAACAGTATCAGAAATGAAGATGTACTGCTTTAGGTCATGAAAAACATGAGAGATTCAATAGCTGAGCCCAAGTGGGCAGCTACTCAAAATTGAAAGTAAATGGAAAGCCCTACTTGCTGGTGCAGAGCTGCTCTCTCCCTTCATACCCTGTGATGCCTCCCTCCTCCTCTACCCAGATTCCAGATGCTTTAAAGAACAAAAAAGAGTACACAGGGAACTTGCAGGGGGAGGGACACAAACTTTTATGACTGTTGACAATGAACGTCCAAGCCACCATCATACACAATCCTTTGGCAGGAGAAGGTACTGGGCACACATGGCCAATGGCCTTGCGGTCTCCAGGGTAGAGCTGTGGCGAGTGGAGTGGCAGAAAGGAAGACTCCCAGAGCACAGCACTCTGGAAGGTACTAGGGGTGGAGGGAAGCTACTCCTAGTGCTAGGAGACAAAGAAAAAGGCTGGCCTCCTCCAGCCCGCTTTCCTCCCCATCTTTCCTCCATCCATGCCAGGAGCTGCCCAGAGCTGCGGTTATAATTGCGGAAGTGCAGGTGCTAAGCAACGTGGTCTGTGTTCCCACAGGGGAACAAAAAGAGTCTGAACTCAACTGGTAGAGCTTGAGTAAAACTCTCAGTGAAGGAAAACAGTTCAAGTGATCTTGCGGTTAGAGCACTCTGTGCCAATTCAATCTACTGATGCGAAAATGTACAAGGAAACTGGTGTGTTAAATGGCTTGTACTGTACTATAAAAGCTCAGAAAGAGTCAGCAGAGGAACTCCCCTGGCAGTTCAGTGGTTAAGACTCCGAGCTTCCAATGCAGGGGTCGCAGGGTCCATCCTTGATAGGGCAAAACTAAGATCCCACATGCCCTGCAGGGCAGCCAAAAAAAAAGTCAAAGGAGATACTTCCATTCAGGGCACTTACAAAGGTGGAGAGGTGCTACTGGGACAAACTCCCCTGCTATTTGCCACCCATGGTGGGGGAAGAGGAGCATGTGTGTCAGCATTTACTGTAAGTGCCTTTATTCTCTGAGGTCCAAAGTTTCCATGGTATAGATGACATCAGAATCCCTCCAAATCAACAGCCCTAACTGCAATGTTATCACACTCGTGCTCAGTTCATCCAACTCTTTGTGCAACCCCATGGACTACAGCATGCCAGGCTTCCCTGTCCATCATCAATTCCTGGAGTTTGCTCAATTCATGTCCATTGAGTCAGTGATGCCATCCAGCCATCTCATCCTCTTTCATACCCTTCTCCTGGTTCAATCTTTCTGAGCATCAGGCTCTTTTCCAATGAGTCAGTTCTTCACATCAGGTAGCCAAATGACTGGAGTTTCAGCTTCAGCATCAGTCCTTCCAATGAATATTCAGGACTGATTTCCTTTAGGATGGACTGGTTGGATCTCCTTGCAGGCCAAAGGACACTCAGGAGTCTTCTCCAACACCACAGTTCAAAAGCACGGATTCTTTGGTGCTCAGCTTTCTTTATAGTCAAACTCTCACATCCATACATGACTACTAGAAAAACTATAGCTTTGACTAGATGGACATTTGTTGACAAAGTAATGTCTCTGAGTTTTAAGATGCTGTTTAGTTTGGACAGTTTTTTTCCAAGGAGCAAGCGTCTTTTAATTTCATGGATGCAGTCACAATCTGTAGTGATTTTGGAGCCCAAGAAAATAAAGTCACTGTTTCCATTGTTTCCTGATCCATTTGCCATGAAGTGATGGGACCAGATGCCATGCTTTTAGTTTTCTGAATGTTGAGTTTTAAGCCAGCTTTTTCACTCTCCTCTTTCAACTTCATTAAGAAGCTCTTTAGTTCTTCTTTGCTTTCTGCCATAAGGATGGTGTCATCTGCATATCTGAGGTTGTTGATATTTCTCCAAGCAATCTTGATTCCAGCTTGTGAGTCATCCGGCCTGGCATTTTGCATAATGTACTCTGCATATAAGTTAAATAAGCAGGGTGACAATATACAGCCTTCTGTACTCCTTTTCCAATTTTGAACCAGTCTGTTGTTCCATGTCTGGTTCTAACTGTTGCTTCTTGATCTGCATACAGATTTCTCAACAGGGAGGGAACACTGGTGCTCAGTGGGCAGAATTCAAGGCTGTTCTCATCAGTTTGGTCAACCCGCCCCTTGATGAAACTTGTTATACTTTTACTTGCTCTGGGGCTGTTGCTAATGGCTTGGCCATTCAATCTGTCAGTTGAAAGACTACAGACTGGCAGATAAAAGACACCTCTTGGGGTGGGGGGTTATAAACTATGGAAACACAAACTGTGGGTGTTAATGAGAATATCTGGCTCACTCATTGGGATGCCTACAGTAAAGATCTGTTCTTTTCTCTTTTTTGGCTGTGTTGGGTCTTCATTGCTGCTTGGGTTTTCTCTCTAGTTGTGGTGAGCAGGGGCTCCTCTCTAGTCGCGGTGTGCAGGCTTCTCAATGTGGTGGCTTCTCTTGTTGCAGAGCATGGGATCTAGGGCACAAGGGCTTCAGTAGTTGTGGCACAATGGGCTCAGTAGTTCAGACTCTAGAGCCAAATCTTCCCAGACCAGGGATCAAACCCATGTCCCCTGCATTTGCAGACAGATTCTTTTTTTTTTTCCTTTACTTCTTTTTAACTTGCTTTTAATTGGAGGATAATTGCTTTACAATATTGTGTTAGTTTCAGCCATAGGCATACATGTGTCCCCTTCCTCCTGAACGTCCCTCCCACCTCCTACCCCATCTCATCCCTCTAGGTTGGCACAGAGCACTGGGTGTGAGCTCCAGGCAGGCGGATCCTTAACCAATGGACCACCTGGGAGACCAACTAAAATTAAGCTGCTGATCAAGGCTGCACTGACACAATGCGATCAGACATGGCAACACATCTTGGCAATGGGGACTAGGCACAAACTAAAGGACTCTGTTTCTGATGCAGAAGCCACTACCATGTGCCAGACTTGTGACTTTTGTCAAAAGCTGGCCTGTTTGTTTGCAACAATGGGAGTCACAATGCATGGGGAATTGACTTTGCTCCCTCCTGACAGATTGACTACATGAGACCTTTTACTGTCCCCCTCGATGCCACCCATGGTCTCATCACTTTTGACACCTTTTAAGGTTATGCGTTGCTGTTTCAGCCAGATCAATTGACTTCAACTACACCATATGGCTTCTGTGAGTCTTATCTGTGTTACATTTTCAGTTCTCCAGTCCCTCTGCAGCACGACAAATAGTATATCTTTTTTTTCCCCTCAAATGTCACCCAGTAATGGACCAATAGTCAAAGTATTTGATGACCATTCCACACACCCTACCAACCATTCAGTTCAGTTCAGTTCGGTCGCTCAGTCGTGTCCGACTCTTTGCGACCCCATGAATCGCAGCACGCCAGGCCTCCATGTCCATCACCAACTCCCGGAGTTCACCCAGACTCACGTCCATCGAGTCCGTAATGCCATCCAGCCATCTCATCCTCGGTCGTCCCCTTCTNTAGATGTCCATCAGCAGATGAATGGATAAGAAAGCTGTGGTACATATACACAATGGAATATTGCTCAGCTGTTAGAAAGAATGCATTTGAATCAGTTCTAATGAGGTAGATGAAACTGGAGACTACAGAGTGAAGTAAGCCAGAAAGAAAAATACCAGTACCATATACTAACGCACATATATGGAATTTAGAAAGATGGTAACAATGACCCTATATGTGAAACAGCAAAGAGACATAGACGTAAAGAACAGTCTTTTGGACTCTGTGGGAGAAGGCAAGGGTGAGATGATTTGAAAGGGTAGTGTTGAAACGTGTATATTATCATATGTGAAACAGATCACCAGTCCATGTTCAAAGCATGAGACAGGGTGCTCGGGGCTGGTGCACTGGGATGACCCAGAGCAATGAAATGGGGAGGAAGGTGGGAGGGGGTTTCAGGATGGGGAACACATGTACATCTGTGGCAGATCCATGTCAATGTATGGCAAAACCACTACAATATTGTAAAGTAATTAACCTCCAATTAAAATNATGTACATATACACCCATGAGCAAAGTCAAAACAGTCCAATAAAAATAAAGTACAATAGATTGACCTGGTGAACAAAGGAAATAAAAAATTACATTTACCAGTTAAGAACAAAACTAATAAAGCACAAACTGGGAAACAAAACTAAAGCAAAGTGCCAAATGAGGAATAAAGCAACGAAAACAAAGCTAACAAATATGTCGAGGAGAGGAAAGAAAGAAAGTATAGATATACAAAGTTATATAAAGGTAGATGAAGAAGATTTTTATATATTAGAGATTAACTGCAAGGGGAAAAGAACAGTAGGAAAGGCAAACAAAGGAATACATGTAGAAAAAATATAACAGGATTAAAAAATTAAAAGTTAAAATTATAAAAAAGGGAAAAGTTTTTAAAAAAGAAGAAGAAAAAAAAAAAAGGAGGAAAAAAGAAAAACTCCAGAGAACTGCAAAACCCCAACATAGATACAGAGGTTTATAACAACAGTAAAAAGTGTGACTGCATATAAGTAAAATCAAAATCAAAACAGTCCAACAAAAATAAAGTTCAATAACTTGACCCAGTGATCAAAGAAACCTAAAATTATACCTATCAGAACAAAATTAACATAAGCAAAAACTGGAAAACAAAGCTAAAGGAAAGTGCCAAGTGGGAAATAAAACAATTAAAATTAAAAATTAAGATTATAAAATAGAGAAAAGAAAAATGGAAAAAGAAAGAAAAGAAAAAAAGAAAAACTCCACAGAACTGCAAGGCCCAACATAGAGGCAGAGGTTTATAACAACAATAAAAAGTGTGACTGAATATACACATATACACCCATAAGCAAAATCAAAACCAAAAATTATGTCTACCAGAACAAAACTAACTAAAGCACAGACTGGAAAACAAAACTAATGCAAGGTGCCAAACTGGGGTATAAAGCAATGAAAATAAAGCTACCAAATATGTTGAGAGGAAAGGAAAGAAAGAAAAAAAGAAAGAATAGATATGCAAAGTAAAATAGAAGCAGACAAAGATATATACATATATATATAAAAGATTAACTGCAAGCAGAAAAGAACAGTAGGAAAAACAAACAAAAGAATACATGTAGAAATAATAATATGTTTAAAAAATTAAAATTTAAAAAAGAGGGAAAAAAACCCCACAACTCTCCAGAACTGCAAAAGCCTGATAATAGAAGCAGAGTTTTTTAACAACAATAAAAAATGTGACAGAAAAAAAAAAAGAAAAAAAACTCAAAAGTTTAGTTAGATTTCATAGTGCCAATAAAACCAACAACTACAACAGNTGTCCACTGATTAATTCTGTAATTCATATCTGCCTATCCTGTATTTGGAGTACAGGTGAGAAGTAGACCCACTCCCTCCAACATCCAAATCTCAGCATGTTTCACTCTTACCTGCTGACTTGGACTTGCATAGCTAAGTCGAGTAGCTCACATCTTAATGGATAAGTCATTATTTAACACGAGTAGATCATAACACTGAGACAAAGAAAAATTTCAGCTGAAATGACTGTATAGATCTTCTTCGATCTTCACATACTGAGGAACCCCTAGGACAGGAGGTCACATGTTGCAGCTTTGGGGTCCCCTAGACACTGATCACAAGATGTGAGTAGCTGACACCCGCAGCCTATAAGATCTATATGAAAAATTGGGGAGAGACCCGAACCCACCACCCAGCGGGCAGATCTTCAATCAGGACAGCCTGGGACAGTCTTGCTTTCTTTTCCCCGGGAGCATGATTTCAATGAGCACAAGATTTTAATGACTCCCTAGCCCTCAGTGTCTCTGGCCGTTCCCGCACCCAAGTTGCACCACCTCACTCCAAGGCTGTGTGAGCCTTGTGCGTGCACAAATATGCCATGTCAGACACCATGTGGAACAGGTGTACCGGTAGATGTGTGCATGGAAGGCAAGGACAATGGCTTCACCCGAGGAGCAGTATGGCAACCACCACCCACCCCATGCGGATAAGGCCAACACCTGTCTGGACCACCTGGAGGAGAGAAATGAGCACCTCACTGGCCGCCTCTCAGAGTGCTTGAATCTAACTAGTAGACTCACCTTGAGTTCCAGGAGCTGCTCAGGGAGGCCCAAAGGAATTAGCAGTCCATACTAGACCCCTCCAAGGTCCTGGAGCTGGGCCTCAACCTTGCCTCCCTGAGCCAGGCGCTAGCCTGAGCCCCCACAACCTGACTTGGGGCTGGACTGCAGATGTCCTGGGGGATCTGCCTACCTAGGCCCTCTTTCTGGTACTTCCCTTCACCTGCCTGGCATACCCCACCTCATGGCATTCCCACCTTCAGCCAGGTGTGCGCATGTGATCCACCCAACCTGCTTGCCTGCCCAACTCCTCAATGCTCCCCCCTCTGCCTACGTTCCTTAGGCAGATTGAAGCGTTATCTTAAAATTGTCTGAAATTACTATTCCCACACCATGTTGCCATTTGAATGGCAATTTCACAAAATGTCAGCATGCTCAGCTTCACAAAGAGTTTTAAAATTTACTATTAGAAATTTTACGCAATGTGTGTAGAGTTTTAATTTTTTTAAAGCACTAGTAAAGACAAAAGCTTTAGCCACTCAGTTACCTTTTCGAATCTGTTCATCCATACTCTGGTAACGAGTGAGATGTAGTGAATAATTCCTAATACTCAAAGGACTGGATTCTAATACAAATTTGACCAGGAGCTTATTATGTGCTTCCAGGTTTTTGTTCCCATGACTTCTGATGGTCTCCAAAACCATGCCGAGCCATTCTTCATATCCTCAACCTTAGCAGGAATAGGACATACACCCCCCACATACACACAATATCCAGGTATGCATCAGTCATCCTCATGAATAGGTGACAAGGATCACCTCTCCTAGGAAGATGTCAGATTACCTACCATCCTTCTTACCTTAACACGGGGAGATCTTCAGCTCTGGTCTCAAGAACCCTCCACCTACCACCCACCACCTCTCATCAAGGCCCAGATTACTGAGCCCAGAGTCCCACTCAGTACCTGTTGTGATGCACAGGCAGAGCCACATCTTCATCAGTGCTGCCTGGAGTCATCACAAACAATAACATCTACAGCGGGAGCATTTCCATCATACAAATTTTATTGAAACACAACATTGTACAAATTAAAAATATTTTACACAATCGTCTGTTGCTCTCTGACATGAGTGGTAAAGTACATCTTCCATTTGCCAAGACTGGTGAGATCAGCATAGCAACTGAAACCGTCTATAAACAATGCCTGTGGGTGCATTCCCTACTGCAAAGGCCCACGGAGAACTCACCACAAGAACACAGGTTTTGGTAAAATATAATTGGACTGGAGGGTGAACAATGACTCCTACATAATCCTTTTCCTTGAGGTACCTTGGGACAAGTTCTACTGAAGGTAGTTCCCTGTGGCCTGAGTTAGGCCCTGGGTGCGGCAATCACAATTTGTGGGTGACAGACACCTGCAGGGACCTGGTATCTCACGTTAGGGTATGGCAGGACAAATATAAAGTTACATAAGAAAAATGGTTTAATTTTCCCCACTGAAAAATGACAGTAGTCCTTCACCCCTCCCTTCACTTTAGAGGGTTAACTTTAGAAAACGTGTCAGTTCTTTCTCTGCCTCTTTATATGTGTGGAAATCTTTTAAAAAGCTCAGTAAGCTTCTTGCCATCTTGACAACCGAGGAATGCTCCTTTAAGGACTCAACAGGAAAATCCATGCAAAGAGGGGTGCTAGGTAGGAGAGAGTCAAATACGATTGAGAGACTGAACTGAACTAAACTGAACTGAGGTAGGAGAGAACAACTTACACAGTTGAAACAGAGACTTCCGGACACTCAGGGTAAGAAATGACCATCAAAGTAGTGCACAAGAGTAAATAAAGCTAAATAAAAGTAAATAGAGCTCCAGGAGAAAACCATGAAAAAGTGATGAAAGGCAGCATCTGCAGAAACAAGAGGTGTTCCTTCTCAGAACTCCCTCAGGTTATGTTATTATGCAACAGTATAAAACATTATAAACAACATTAAACAGTGCACAGAACGAGCAGTGGTAGCAAAATCATCTCCTGGCAGAGAGGCCCACAATCCACTAGGAAAATGAAATGTGAAGACCTGATCCCAATATTAATGCCTCACCTTCAGTACAGGTCCACATTCACTCACTTCACAGTTATGTGCTTTACTATCTTCTCTATCACAGTTATGGCCACCCAATGGTAGTGAGAGGGAACTGGGCTAGGAGACAGGAGACAGGGCCCTGAACCCACAATGTCTGCCACATATTTCACACCAAAGATCCTTGCCCTTCCACTGTCAGTCTTTCCTTATACTCTCAGAGCCTCCTCCTTATACCCTCGCTGGGCCCAAATTTCCCTAATCAAGAGGAAGCAGAAGCCTGAAATGGGGGAACCACTGGACCATTTTCCTCCCCATACTGAGCTCCCTTTTGCTGTCACTCACTCCTATATCACAACACAACAAACAATGCATAACTGCCCCTCCACTGTGGTACTAACAACACCTTCTTCCTTGAGAGTGCAGAGAAGGTCCCCTTGAGGCAATGTCACCCCCACAACAGGAAGACCCAAATGGAAGAGGAGCCACCACCAAGCACAAAGGCTTTCCAGCAGATACACAGAGGGAGAGACAGCTACAGCCTGGGGGTGTAACCCTCCCCACCAAGAAGAAAACAAGGTCTTCGTCCACCAGTCGTCACACCTGACTCTGGAGTTTCCTGGTCATCCAGGCTCATCAGCACATGACCGGAAGGAAACAAACGGCCCGATTCCAGGACTGCTCATTGACAAGACCCACCTGACCTCATTTTTTCAACCGATGTGCTGAATGTGCTACCCTCTCCCAGCACTGGTGGGAATTTAAATTTATTATAAATATAAATTTATTATAAGTTTATTATAATGAACTTAAAATATAAGTTTCTTATATTATATAAGTTTATTATATCTTACTTGTCTAGTTGGTCAGGCCAGTTGCTTCCAGATCCACTCTTCACTTGACAGTCCTAGGGGCTGACCAGTACTGAATTTTTCCATCACAAGTTCTGAAGGAGACCTGCAAGAAGATTGCCTGTGGGTTCACAGACTAGCACAACTGTAGGAAATTTAAGTAACTTGGAAACTCATATAGGTGGGTACCTGTGGCAAACACCCCATTTCCCTTATGTAGAGAAGCTTCTGAAAACAAAGGAAGCCCAGGAACCCAGTTGAGCGCAGGAACCCAATCATGCTACCTCTGCCCATTATAGACTAGGTCAAATGTTATGTCAGGTATCATAAGACAGAGACTGATCTCCAGAGATATGGTTGCTCCTTCAAAATGAACAAGTAGTTGGTCCTGCTTTAAACAAACATCACACAGTAATTATGGAACATTACAGTGAAAGGCTATGACACTTATTTGAAGAAGGACAGTCTCAGAGAACACCTTTTATTTTTTCTTTACTCAGAGCTTGGGCCAGTGGACAGCTTGCCGCCAATCACTATGGTTAAACAAGGGTTAAAAAGCCAATTCAAACAATGTTTTTCATATTTAGACAAAGAAGACAATAAAAAACTTTTACAGAAATATTATGATACAGCCCAGGACCCACATTTAACTGGGTAAAATGACACCAAATGCGTAATTGTTCAGCAGAAGAAGATTCCAAACTCTGTTAATGGCAGACATAGTCAGATGAAATGCATTCACTGTGATAACACATCAAAGACAAAGTCACATGATAACGTCTGCATTTAAAAATCAAGACTATCGCCCATGTTTATTCTCAAGGAGGTTTTTGAAGAGGGAACAATACCAGAATATGAACAAAATAACTCAGAGGTGAAGCTCATTTCCTCTAAATTGATATATACACAAAAGCCTTTAAAGAAAGTTCTGGGGAGCCCCAGGAACAAACTTAATTGAATACAGTGGGTGGAACATGTAAAATTAAAATGATAAGAGCATCCATTCTGGCTGACAAGAGAAGCCCATTCATATCCACTATGACTGTGCAAACTCAAGCACCCAGCTAGACCATTCAATTCAGAATATGCCCATTGAAAATACGTTTATTTGAAGAATACTGGTGAAACACGACCAAGAACACAATTAAGCAAAGTCAAACAATTGCAATGCCTTGAAAAGGCCTAACCATTATAATCTATAATAAAAGGAAAAGGAAAACATTGGTTGCTTGAATCCCTTCTGGGTTTGAAAGAAAGCAACAGCCCAGGAGACAGCTTTTTTCTTATTTGTAACCTGCACACATAACCAAATCTATTAAGTGACATTTGTGCTTGAATACAACGATCTTAAACAGACACAAAATGCAAAACAGCCTTCTAAGGTTACAGAAGATCATATCTAGGGTCCGTGAACGATCCCCAGGCCAAACAAGCCATCTGTTTACTCTCAGGATTTGTGTTCCGTTTTAAGGAAACACGTGAAGAAGACCATTCCAAAAGTTAACAGAAAAAATTATATTAAACCTAAAGCCATGCAGTTAAATAAAACACAAAACACCAAGGAAGCCAAGGGCTGTCAGCTGACATAACACTGCACACACTCGCTCAGAGACTTACTTCCTTGTTTCACGTGGAAAACAACAAAAACATCCTCAATGGTTAAGAAAGGTCACAAAAATGGCCAAGATCAACATGTGAACCAACCCGGCAACGATATATCCACCCCAAATGTGCAAGGCAAAATACAAGGCAGAATCAGCTCCATGGCGACCAAAGGTCACCAGACTCTCCAAGACCCCCACACCACCCAGTCAACCGCACCCACCCTGTCCTCACAGTAAGACACAAACACTACAAAACATTAAGACCAAGAATGGGAAGGGCGTCTCCGAGATATACAATTAAAGAAAGAAAATCTCCATTTTCATCAGCCTGTTAGAATAACACCCAACAGGATGTTCCTGAGAGACCTTCTCTGCCTTCCAACCTGGAGCTGACAGACACGTCTGTCAAAGTATCCATTAGGACACACCATCTACCTGCCTCCCCAAATCACACTGCAGATAGCGAAACATAAAGTAAGTAAAACTTACCCTTTTGAGATCTTGGGAAAGGGAGTCGCCACGTCAAATCCTAACCCAGGAGAATCGTGGATAGAAGCCCACAGGGCAAACCAGACAGTAGGGAGCTTGCTACTGCTGCTGCTGCTAAGTCGCCTCAGTTGTGTCTGACTCTGTGCAACCCCATAGATGACAGCCCACCAGATTCCTGTCCCTGGGATTCTCCAGGCCAGAACAGTGGAGTGGATTGCCACTTCTCCAGTGGGGAGCTTAGTCTGGCGCTTACTCAGACCCTAGGGCTTCTTTCATGACATTTCGATGGCTATGCCTCCCACCTCTCATTGGTGGGCCTACGATAATTGACAGGGAGATTGGCCATTCCACTCAGGTAGGTCTACTGGTGGGAATCTGTCCTTTTCCCATGGCCTAGCTGTAATGAAATCGCTGCTCCTATTTCTATGTCTTTCTATATGTGTGTCTGTCCCTCAATGCCTAGCTCTACTTCTTGGGTCTTTACCCAGATCTTTTGTTTCTTGTCATCTTGGACTTTGTAAAAAATTCACATTCAGTTTACCCAGGCCTAGGGCAATTACCTCTCTTTCCAGGAAGCCATCCAAGCTTCACCTTTCCCAGGCATAATCCGAGTTCTTCGTATTAGATATGAACATGGAGATATACGAGAGCAGAGATGCAGGGGAATTGTTTATGAGCTCTGGGATCAGATAGTAGGGGGCTGGGCACAGTGTGAAGGAACCAAGGTTTGCACTTGGAAATTTGGCAAGTAGGTCAGTTTGCAGACATTTTAGGACAACCAGGGAACACTGGCAACAAGCTAACTCATAGAAGCCTCCTAGGATTGGTACCACCCGTCTCAGGATTTTAGTATTCTTTGTGCCTTTCTATCTGTGAAAATCTTTTACTACCTACAAGGCCCAAGCATAAATCACTTCCCTTCCTCTTTTCCAGAATTCATGTTCCCACCCCAGCCACAAGTTATTTCTCCTCTTGCTATAGGAAGAAACATATGAGGACTTCATATTTCTGCTGCAAAGGTTGTGAAACTTCACAGATATTCAGAGTGAGACTGGAAGTCCTCTGCTTTCCCTGGAGGCCTCCTGAGAGATTTCGGCACCTGCCCTCCATGTGTGAGTTGTACAAATGAGAAAGTGCAGCTCCCCTAGCCTTGACTACCTTGAGTGTTTACCTCATCTACACACTAAAGGGTGTGTGGACCACATAGTCCCTGGGCCCCTTAGCTGGATTGCACGGTCATAAGTTGCACAGTGCTGCTAGGAAAGATGATCCAATGGTAGGTAGCACTGCCCTTCCCATGGGAAAGATAATTTGGGAGGGTGATTGAGACTTCATGGTGTGAACAGTGTTATGCAGCAGTCCATGATGTTGCCCTACCCAGTGAGATAGCTAATTTTATGTGCTAAGTTGACTGGGTATGGAACGTCCACATTAAACATTATTTCTGGTTATATGTGTGAGGGTGTTTCTGGATGAGATGAACACTGTAATTGTTGACTTAGTAAAATAGAAGAACTTTCCCAATGTGGGTGGGAATCATCCAATCCTGTTGAAGGCCCAAATGGAACAAAAAGCAGAGAAAGGAAGAATTCTTCCCATTTTTCTTAACTTGGTGCTTTTGATAGAATATTTCTCCTCCTTTTCTCCTTCTCTTCAAATAAGATTCACACCACCACAGCCCCTGGTTCACAGGCCTACAAACTGGGACTAAATTATATCACTGGCTTTCCTGGATTTATACCTTGTAGACAGGACATTGTGGAATTTCTAAGCCTGCATAAATAGGGAATTAANCCTTACCTCAGTCTCTTTTCTTAACTCTACATCTGTTTTGGCCTACTTCCTGAATAATTGCATGTATCAGCTCAGGCTGCCCTAACAAAACACCATAGACTGGGTGACTTAACAATATAAACATTCCGCACAGTTTGGGAAGCTAGAAATCCAAGATCAAGTTGCCAGCATGTTGAGTTCTGCTGAGCTCTCTCTTCCTGGCCTGTCTTCTTGCTGTATTCTCACAAGACAGAGAGAGACAGCACGCTCTCATTATCCCATAATGATGTCCTCACCCTCATAACATAATCTAAACCTATCTCCCAAAGACTTCATTTTCAAATACCATATGATGGAGTTTAGAGCTTCAACATATGAATTTGAGGGGATGGGGAAGGCACAATTCAGTATGTGATTTAACACAAAAATTAAATCACATACTTTCAGCTTAAAAATGTGTGATGGCTTTTCATTGTCTCTAGTATAGTATTTAAACCTTCCACGATATATAAAATCCTCCCCAACAATTTTTAACCTACCCTATGAGTCATATCTTTCTCCACCTCTCACTCTATACTCTCCAGCCAAAGCAATACACTTGCAGTGTCCTGAATTCACTATTCCCTTTTTGATTTTTCTTACATTATTTATTTTCCTGGAGTGGCTCCTGCTATTTTCTATATCCAGAAGCCTCCCTCTGTTTTCTGTCTTGAGACTCACCAACAAAATCACTTATTCTGTGAAGCCTTCAATGATTCCCTTTGGTGTTCTCCTCTTTGTGTTTCCATAGCAATGTGTGTCTCTGTTGGTTAAAACACTTATCATATGATACTTTATTTATTATGACACTTGCCCTTCCAGGACACGGTGATCTTCTTGGGATGAAGATTATTTTCTTTAGTCTTTTTAATTGCTGGTATAAAACCAGGTACAGAGTGGGCATTTAGGAGTTGTTTGCTGGAGTGCATTAAAGACAATTATTATTCCCATACACATTCCATATCTATATTTAAATCAATCTGTTCAATCTATGAGCTTCCCAGGTGGCACAGTGGTAACGAATCTTCCTGCCATTGCACGAGACACAAGAGACGTGGGTTCATTCCCTCGATAGGGAAGATCCCCTGGAGGAGGAAATGGCAATCTATTTGAGTATCTTGGCTGGAAAATTCCATGGACAGAGGAGCCTGGAGGGCTATAGTTCATGGGGTTGCAAAAGAGCTGGACACAGCTAAGCACACCATCATCTCATCGTAGCCTCTCCACTGGAACCAGCTGAATCTTTAAAGTATAGAAAAGCTGTAATACTTTTTCATGTTCTGGAATTCAATGATTATTCTGGTCCCAGGGAGAGTCTATGGTTGACAGACTCAAGTTTGTTATGACAGGATGCATAGTCAGAGCAATTTTATTTCAGATAAATGGATAAAATCTTTATAATACTGTTTTGAAAAGAGCAAAAAATAGATTATTTAAATCTTGGTCCCCCCTCCTCTACCCCCAACACACACACACACACACACACACACACACACACACACACAATTCTAATTGCTTACATAAACAGGAATATACCTTCACCATGAAGTATTTTATTATAATTTTTTAAATCAACTAAACTAAGAAAATAATTCATTAAGAAATAAGATAACTTTTGAAAGTCCTAAAACGCCAGGCAGCTAAAGATTTTCAGGTCTTAGATAACGTCCAACACACTGAGGTTAGTCAACTGCCTTGCAACTTCCTGAGTGAGGCCAAACTGACGACATTTCATGTTGAGAAACTTCCGTTACAAGCAGAAGTTCTGAGAAAATAACATGATGAAATTTTAGATACTCCATCACCCCACACATGCACTTCCATTCCCACCCACCCCACCACCGCTGATAAAGAAAATTGTATAACTAATCAGCAGGCAGACTTCAAGCACTCCTTCATAAAGTGGGAAGTCATGCTAAAATTATGTAAAGGTTGAAAGCAAAATGAATAGGGACTAAATATAGGTAAAAGAACAGCAGTTTCTAAATCTGACCAGGTTTTGTGGCTATGGAAATAAGATAGAAGTAACCTTCACTTTATGCTACGTCCTGTCCTAACACTGAATTCATCTCATCACACCTCAACACATCAACTGGAGATCCTGGTTTGAGGACTGTGTGACTTTGGGCAGGTCACTTATCCTCTGAGCTTTGTTTTGTTCCCATTACAAAATATACATAATTGTTGTATTAATATTCCATAGCATTTTGTCGACTAAATGAGATAATGTGTGCAAAACACTCAGCATAAGGCATGCAGTATGTGCATAAAAACTGATGCCTGAACATCAAATCAAAGCAGTGTGCATGCTCCTATAACACTGGCATGGTCTTGTAGTGATCTGAAACCCTTCAGACACAAATGCCTGAGGGCTAAGACAGCTGTGGTCTCCAGCATCAAGGAGAGAGTCAGCTGATTTAACAGACCTTCACAGCCAAAGACCATTCTGTCATGACAGAATATTTCTTTGTTTACTCCTGTTAGTTAAGGAAGAGGTTTTATTGGATTTAGCTCTGATTCTTCACTCTTGTCACATGATAGGAATAATCATTTAAGGATAAATGATTAAATATAGAAATGAATGCCTATATTAAATAAATAAAAGATTTGGGATTATGGCTGCACCTCAGGCCTTGGTGTACACAGTATAGGGTCACAGCTGAGTGTGATATAGCCAACAGAAAGGCCCTTGTAGAAAGACATGCTGAAAGTAAGGTATATATTTTTAAATTTTTATGGGGCATGCACGTGTGCTAAGTTTCTTCAGTTGTGTCTGACTCTTTGTGACCCCATGGACTGTAGCCTGCCAGACTCCTCTGTCCATGGGATTTCTCCAGGCAGTGATGCTGGAGTGGGTTGCCATACCCTCTTCCAGGGGATCTTCCTGACCCAGGGATAGAATTCACATCTCCTGCATTGGCAGGCAGGCTCTTTACCCCTAGCGCTACCTGGACATTTAGGCAAATGATCTACCCTGGGAAACAAAGTGCAGAGGGAGAGGCTACCAGGAAAATATTTTCATTATTTCACATTTCTTACTCCATCATGCAAATTTCTCACATACACAATGTAGCAATGTGTCCACACCATATTATAAATTAAGAAACCATGACAGAAGAACCTATGAAGAATAACATTAGCATGTTCAGAGATTTCTTTTGACCTCTGGAATCCCTGGTGAGCCCTAGAGCAAAGCACTGCTTCTTCATATAGTGCTAGTTGCTCAGTCAAGTCTGACTCCTCACAACCCCATGAACTGTAGCCCGCCAGGCTCCTCTGTCCCTGGAATTCCCCAGGCAAGAGTCCTGGAGTGGGTTGCCATTTCCTTCTCTAGGGCATCTTCTCAACCCTGGGATCAAACCTGGGTCTCCTGCATTGCAGGAGGATTCCTTACTGTCTGAGCCACCAGGGAAGTCCCTGTTTCTTCATAGGGAGAGGTGAAATCCTGCTGTCCAGGCCGACAGGAGGATTTTCTTCTCTGAGTTCTTGGGCACTTGGCCAAACGATTGGGCAGGAATCATTCCATTTGCAGAGTAAAATGGAGAATGAAACCGCTTCCAGCACAATTTGTCCATATAGATTATACTTGTTTGCCATTCATCAACTCCTTCTCTCCTTTACATCTATATGTAATGTAAATGATCATTTTTCTCTGAAGCTTCATAATGATGCACAGCTCAAAAAAGTGATAGAATCAGCTAAAAGGGAGCAGATGGAAGTTTTTCCTCCAATATGCATATTCATAAAAAAATAGAGAGCTCAACAAAAGGAGATACAGAAGNCTCTTCACTTTCTGCCATAAGGGTGGTGTCATCTGCATATCTGAGGTTATTGATATTTCTCCTGGCATCCTTGATTCCAGTACCTATTGCCATTATTTTAATTATTTGGGGTTGATTTTCTAAATCTTTTTCCTTCTGTTGTATTTCTTGACTACATAAGTCCCTTAAATGTTTGTTGTAAAGCTGGTTTGGTGGTACTGAATTCTCTTAACTTTTGTTTGTCTGAAAAACTTTTTATTTTGCCATCAATTTTGAGTGAGATGCTTGCTGGGTACCACAATCTTGGTTGTAGATTTTCCCCTTTCAGTACTTTAAATATATCCTTTCATTCCCTTCTGGCCTACAGAGTTTCTGCTGAAAGATCAGCTGTGAACGTAGGGGCTTCCCTTGTATGTTACTTGTTGCTTCTCCCTTGCTGCTTTCAATATTCTTTGTGTTTAGTCTGTGTTAGTTGGATTAGTATGTGTCTTGGCGTGTTTCTCCTTGGGTTTATCCTCTATGGGACTCTTTGTGCCTCTTGGACTTGATTGACTATTTCCTTTTCCATGTTGGGGACATTTTTGACTATATTCTCTTCAAAAATACTCTCATACCCTTTGTTTTCCTCTTCTTCTTCTGGGACCCCCATAATTCGAATGTTGGTGCATTTGATATGGTCCCAGAGGTCTCTGAGACTGTCCTCAGCTCTTTTTATTCTTTTTACTTTATTCTTCTCTTCAGAAGTTATTTCCACAATGTGATCTGTTCTTCTGCTTCAGATAGTCTGCTACTGACTCTTTCAGTAATTGTGTTGTCTCTGTATGCTTATTCTTTAATTCTACCAAGTCTTTGTTAATTGATTCTTGAATTTACTCCATTTTGTTTTCAAGGTTTTTGATCATCTTACTATCATTATTCTGAATTCTTTTTCAGGTAATTTTCCTGTTTCCTCTTTAATTATTTGGACTTCTGTGTTTCTAGTTTGTTCCTTCACTTGTGCTGTATTTCTCTGCCTTTTCACATTTTTTTTTAAGTTATTGTGTTTGAAGTCTCCTTTTTGCAGGCTTCAAGGAAAGTTGAATCCTTTCTTTAAAGAAGGTTGAATTCTTTCTACCTTTTGGTTTCTGCCCTTCAAAGGTTGGTCCAGTCGTTTGTGTGAGCTTCGTATAAGGTGAGGTGTGAGCTGAGTTTGTGTTTTTTGTTTGCTTTTCCTCTGATGGGCAAGGCTGAGTGGGGTGGTACTCCTGTCTGATGATGATTGGGTTTATATTTTTCTTTTCTTTGTTGTTTAGATGAGGCATCCTGCACAGGGTGCTACTGGTGGTTGGGTGATGCCAGGTCTTGTATTCAAGTGGTTTCCTTTGTGTGAGTTCTCACTATTTGATACTCCCTATGGTTAGTTCTCTCGTAGCTTAGGGTCTTGGAGTCAGTGCTCCCACTCCAAAAGCTCAGGGCTGTAACTCTTGTTAGGAATGAAGATTCCACAAATGCTTTAAGTTGGCATCAAGGGAGAGTAAAACAAATATCCAAAAAAGAAAAACCAAAGATGATCTTTTGACAAATGGCAGATACAAAATGAGGCAGACAATAATTAAGATAATGGAATATACACATATGCATATACACCCATGAGCAAAGTGAAAACAATCCAACAAAAATAAAGTACAGTAGATTGATCCGGTGAACCAAGGAAATCAAAAATTATATTTATCTGTTAAGAACAAAACTAACTTAAGCAGAGACTGGAAAACAAAACAAAAGCAAGGTGCCAAGTGTGGAATAAAGCAATGAAAACAAAACCAACAAATATGTTGAGAGGAAAGATAAGAAAGGAAAGAAAGAATAGATATGCAAAGTTAAATAGAGGTAGATGAAGTAGATATATATACATTAAAGATTAACTGCAAGGCAAAAAGAACATTAGGAAAGAAAACAAAGGAATAAATGTTGAAAAGTTATAATAGGTGTAAAAATTAAAATTAAAAAAATAGGAAAAAAAGAGGAAAACTCCACAGAACAGTTAAAGCCCAACATAAAGGCAGAGGTTTATGACAACAAGAAAAAATGTGACTGAGGGAAAAAATAAAGAACCTCAAAAGCTTAACTGGATTTCTTAGTATCAATAAAATCAACAACTACAAGAGAGGGGGAGAAAAAGAAAATAAAACAAAAAAATCCATGAGAATTTGTAGAACAATTCAAAAATGTGAATAATCAGTGTTTTTCTTGAGTCACCGCTATCAGAGTTCTTTCCCATGCTGAGAATCACAGTTCACCTTACCTCCCTAGGATGCCTCCAACACTGTACTGATCTCTGGACCTACTATGGGGGCGGCTCAGATTCTAGTCTGGTCCTACTCCTGTGGGTTCTTGCCTCCAATGTCCACAGCTATCAGAGCTAGTGTGTTTTCTTTTGTGGGAGCTCTCAATATCCTTTGATATATTCATAGACACAGAGTCAGCTTAGTTGACTGTGTGGATTTAATCTGCAGATTACAAGTGGTGGGAAGGTTTTGATTCTTCTTCCTTAGCCACACTGCCCCTGGGTTTCAATTGTGGTTTTATTTCCACATCTACATGTGGGTTGTCCCCTGGGGTTTAGCACCTGAGGCTGCCCTGAAGGCTTGGGTTTGCTCCTGTTAGGATCAGGTGTGGAAGTGGTGGAGCTGCAGGGATCGCAAAGGTTCTGGAAGCACCAAGTACTCAGGTGGGTTGGCAGCCAAGGCAGCAGGAAATATAGTGCTCTAGAAAGGTATGGCAACCAGTACTGGCCAACGCACTCCAGTATTCTTGCCTGGAGAACTCCCTCTCTGACAGAGAAGCCCGGCAGGCCAGAGTCTACAGGGTCACAAAGAGTCGGACAGAACCGAAGTGACCCGGTGTGCATAAACACAAGATTCTGTTTTCTTTTGAATGTGGCAGCTCTGCCCCGGTGAGAGTAGAGTGTGAAAGTGGTGCAGCTGCTTGGCTTGCAGGGACCCTGGCAATGCCAAGTTTTCAGGGACACGATTGCCTCCGCGGCAGGAGTTATGGCATTATCAGAGTCTTTTATCACACCTCTTTTAGCTGGATTCAGAAGGCCTCTTTGGCCAGTTTTTCTCCGTAGATTCTCCTGTTCATGCACTTAGAGAGTTCCCTTTGTTTTGATTTTTTTTAAGCACCAGTAAAAGGCAAGAACGTCAGCCATTCTGTTACCTGTTCGATTGTGTTCATTCATACTCTAGCAATGAGTAATATGTGGTGAATAATTTCTAAAAATCAAAGGACTGGATTCTAATACAAATTGGACCAGGAGCTTATTGTGTGCTTCCAGGTTTTTGTTCCCATGACTCGGATCTTCTCCAGAACCATGCCAGGCCACTGCACGTATCCTCGCTCTTAGCAGGAATAGCAGATACACCCCCCCCTCCACACACACACACACACATGTGATATCCAGTTATGCATGTCTTCCTCATGATGTGGCCAGAAGTTTCACTGCTCCTAGGAAGCTATCAGGTTACTGATCATCCTTCTTACCTTAACGAGGGGAGAATGTCAGTTCTGGCCTGGAGACCCCTCCCCCTGCCTCCCAGCACCTCTCATCAATGCCCAGATTACTGAGCCCAGAGTCCCACTTGGTATCTGGTATAATGCACACGTGGAGCCACATCATCTTTAATCATGCTGGGAGTCATCACAAAGAATAACATGTACAAAGGGACCTTTTTCATCATATATATCTTATTGAAAATCAAAATTTTACAAATTTAAAACATTTTACACACTCAACTGATCCTATCTGACATGAGTGGAATACTACATCTTTCACTTGCCAAGACTAGTGAGATCAGCACAGAAACTGAAACCATCTGTAAACAAGGCCTCCGGATATACTCCCTACTGCAAATGACTGCAGAGAATTGACCACAAGAGCATAGATATTGGTAAAATTCCAGTCCACTAACCCATACCAGATCATTTTAGTTCGCTGATTCCTAAAATGGTGATGTTCATACAAGCCATCTCCTGTTTGATCACTTCCAATTTGCCTTGATTCATGGACCTGAAATTACAGGTTCATATGCAATACTTCTCTTCACAGCATCAGATTTTACTTCCGTCACCAGTCACATATACAACTGGGTATTGCTTTTGCTTTTTCTCTGTCTCTTCAACCTTTCTGGAGTGAGTTCTCCACTGATCTCCAGTAGCATATTGGGAACCTACCGATCTGGGGAATTCATCTTTCAGTATCCTATCTTTTTGCCTTTTCATACTGTTCATGGGGATCTCACGGCAAGAATACTGAAGTGGTTTGCCATTCCCTTCTACAGCGGACTACACTTTGTCAGAACTCTGCACCATGACCCATCCATCCTTGGTGGCCCTACAAGGCATGGCTCATAGTTTCACTGAGTTAGACAAGGCAGTTTTCCATGTGAACAGATTGGTTGGTTTTTTGTGTTTATGGTTTTCATGCTGTCTGCCCTCTGATGGAGAAGCATAAGAAGCTTATGGAAGCTTCCTGATGGGAGAGATTGCCTGAGAGGGAATTGTTGTCTTGTTCAGAAGGACCCAGCCCTGCTCAGTAAATCTTTACCAATTTTCTGTTGAGGGGCAGGGCTGTGTTCCCTCCCTGCATGGGAACTTTTGAAGAAGATGCCACTATCTTTATTACCTCCACCATATTNTTGCCTGAGAGGGAATTGTTGTCTTGTTCAGAAGGACCCAGCCCTGCTCAGTAAATCTTTACCAATTTTCTGTTGAGGGGCAGGGCTGTGTTCCCTCCCTGCATGGGAACTTTTGAAGAAGATGCCACTATCTTTATTACCTCCACCATATTTGGCCTCAGGTCAAATAACAGGGAGGGAACACAGACCTATCCTTCAATATTTCTTACCAGTAGTAAACAAATCACAGGATTTGAGAAGATTAGGAAATTATCCAATGAAAAGAACTGAGGATACTTCTTGCTTCTATTAATCTTCCTAGTGGTGGTTGTGGTGGTTTTCTTATTAGCACCATCACCAACAAAACCACTATCATGGCCAGCACCATCATCATTTCCAGGAGGCAAACACGCCTCTCAAAATGACAGCTGCTATCCTAATGAAACTAGTTTTTGCATAGAACAGGAAAGCAGTATAAAAAAGAAAGAGACACCATTTCAAAGGCCTTGCCTTCAAGTGCCCAGTAGTACCCATTTCTCTGTCACCAACATAAATCAAGGAAAAGTGTGAGCTTGATACAAATTACTTAGTTTGAAGACTTTGTAATATATTACCGTTCCCACCCGAGAGAAAACATTCATCAAATACATGGCTCAAGAGGCTAAGTGACAGGGCAGGCCAAAGGATCAACACCTGGAACAGCACTGAAGAGCCAGGTCACATCTGACCTGTATTGAGTAGTGTCACCTTATCTTGCTCAAGAGTGCCTGTTCTTGAGATTGCCACCAATCGGCAAAACACCATTTTTGACAGTTTCGCCTTGTGACTGCTTCCTAAAATGTCAATAGTCAGCAGAAGTATCCATGAAACAATTCACTGAGGCCTTCCCCACAGCCCCCTCCAATGTAGAGAGGACGACTGTGATGCGACAGGCAGCAGGCACAAGCCTGTGAGGAAAGGAGAGAAGGGGCCACCGTTATTGTTAAGTTTCACAATTGTTTTCATTAGCAGATGAGCCAGGCTTGCACACCATCATGTCTTTTGGTGAAGGAATAGAGGTTAGGAGAAACCTTTCTTTCTGTATTATACATTTCAGCTTGTCACCACATGAGAAATCCACAAAGACACCAATAGTCCAAGGATTTAAAGTAATTAAACCCATTACAGATATGAACCAAAACAGTACGAATGTCAACATGCTGGGAAAAGGCCACACACTCTGGTTTCCCATTAACAAGGAAATGTGCAATTTGAACGTGGGTGGGTGAAATTCAGGTTCTGTGATGCCAGCTTCTGACTCAAACTTGTACCACTAATGAAGCAGGGGAACCAGAGTTATCTATTGTGACTAAAGTTTAGAAGGCTCTTTGAGTACATTTTAAATAGCACACATTTCTATTGAACATTTTCTCCACCCCCTTAAGATGAGCAATAGACCTCACCTGATTTCCAGTGGTCATGTATGGATGTGACAGTTGGATTATAAAGAAAGCTGAGCACTGAACAATTGATGCTTTTGAACTGTGGTGTTGGAGAAGACTCTTGAGAGTCCCTTGGACGGCAAGGAGATCCAACCAGTCCATCCTAAAGGAGATCAGTCCTGGGTGTTCATTGGAAGGACTGATGTTGAAGCTGAAACTCCAATACTTTGGCCACCTGATGTGAAAAGCTGACTCATTTGAAAAGACCCTGATGCTGGGAAAGATTGAGGGCAGGAGGAGAAGGGGACGACAGAGGATGAGATGGTTGGATGGCATCACCGACTCAATGGACATGGGTTTGGGTGGACTCTAGGAGTTGGTGATGGACAGGGAGGCCTGGCATGCTGCAGTTCATGGGGTCGCAAGAGTTGGACACGACTGAGTGACTGAACTAAACTAAACTGAATGTTGACAAATTAATCACCACACAGAAAAGTAGTAACATAATGTAGAAAGATAAAGAGTAGAGACCTTTCTGACATTCCCAGGTAACAAGCACCCTCTGGCCTGCACAGGGTCCACACCATAGAAATTCCTCACAGGTACAGATGGGAAGCCATGTCAGCCTCCACGGAAGGGGTCCGAGTTGACCAGAACAGAACGTCACTCCAAGCAAGGAAAAGCCTGGAGTTCCGGGCTGCCACTTGCTTCAAGCAAGACTAAAGATATGTGGTTTGCAATGAGATGCTTGAGTAACTACTGAGGTAACTCACTTGCCCTGAGAAAGGAAACAAGCGTGTAAATGAAAAGATGCCAAAGTCTGAAGAGCTGAGGTTGGAAAAGGAAACAGTGGCAAGAAAAGGAGTTGAACCAAATAGCATCTCATTCTGCTTCAAAAGGTGGATTCATGAAATAGGGGACTACATTCCTTGAGCACCACGCATGTCCTAAGTCCTTAACAAAGGTATCACACTTGATTCTCACAACATCCAAGAGAGCATGCTAGAAATCCCATTGTGCAAAGGGGGAGGAAGTGAAGCTCAAAGATGATAGCAAGAGAGAGCCAAGAGACTTTCAGACTCAGATACTGGGGCAGTTTGTGGATGAAACACAAGGTATGGTCCCAGCAATGTCTACAAGCAAACACACGGCCAAGAATTACTGGAAGGGTGAAAATTTGAAGGAGTATTGACTCCTGACTGACAGTTACTTCCACTATATTCCCAGGATCCTTACCATGTGTGGAAGGTGTCTGTGAAACCACCATTAACCACCTCTCACTTGGTCCACAGGTCCCATTTTATCCTTTTTCATAGACAGAAATGTTTTCAATTACTTTTAGATCCATGTTGTCATATTGGGGAAAAGAGGTACCCAAGCAGCAAATATTTCACATTCATGAGGTTGATTTTCAACAGGCTAATCCAATCCATCTTGCTTCTGCCAGCTACTGCAAGCATGTCCAAAGAGAATAAAAAGAGACCTAAACCCTTGATGGGACATCAAGGTTTTGATGAGACATCAAACCTTGTCTGGGGCAAACACACCATTCCCCTTCTGTAGAGAAGTCAAAATCAGTTGATTTTGAAAAGTGACATTCTTAATGTCAACATGTCTGCAATACAGGCACCCACAATGAACAGAGGAACATGATTAAGGACAGGAAAAAGATACCACTGTTTTGTTTAATGAATTGATTTCATTAACAGTTTCTACCACAGAATTAGCAAGCCATGTCCAGGGNTTCTTAATGTCAACATGTCTGCAATACAGGCACCCACAATGAACAGAGGAACATGATTAAGGACAGGAAAAAGATACCACTGTTTTGTTTAATGAATTGATTTCATTAACAGTTTCTACCACAGAATTAGCAAGCCATGTCCAGGGAGAGACCTTGACATTGTTTTTTTAGAGCCCCAGGAAAGGTATTTTGTTGCCATCTTTAATTATGCTACAGGTGACAGGGAAGGAGTCCTACCCTCTGCCTAGCACCTGGGGCCCATATAACATAAGTTGGCTCTTAACTGTCTAGTGGATCAGGACAGTTGGTATCAGATCCACTCTTTACTTGACAGTCCTCTAGGCTGACCAGTACTGGACTTTTCCATCATAGATCCTGAAGGAGATCAGCAAGAAGATTGCCCATGGGTACACTGACTATCACAACTGCAGGAAAATTAAGTAACTTGGAAACACATATAGGTTGGTATCTGGGGTAAACACGCCCTTCCCCTTCTGTAGAGAAGTTTCCCAAAACATTTCACTCAGAAACCCAATCATGCTACCTCTGCTCATTAGACTAGGTCAAATGTTATGAAAGGTAACATAAGAGAGAGACTGATCTTCAGAGATATTGCTGCCCCTTCAAAATGAACCACTTCATCCTGCTTAAACCAAACAACACACAGTAATTATGGAACTTTACAGTGAAATGCTATGACCCTTACTTGAAGAAGAACAGTTTCAGAGAACACCTTTTTTTTTCCTCTCTCTTTTCAGAGCTTGGGCCAGTGGACAGCTTGACGCTAGTCACTGTTGTTATCCAAGGGTTAAAAAGCTTATTGGAACAATTTTTTTTCCTTACTTATGCAAAGAAGATACTGAAAAACATTTACAGAAATCTTATGAAACAGCCCTGGACCCACATACAACTGGGTTAAATGATACCAAATGTGTAATTTTTTTAAGCAAAAGAATATCCCAAAATCTGTCAATGCCAGTCATAGTCAGATGAAATGCAATCAATCTGATAACACATCAAAGACAAAGTCACATGATTACGTTCTGCATTTTAAAATCAAGACTATCCCCCAATGTATATTCTCAAGGAGGTTTATGAAGAGGGAAAATACCAGAATATAAACAAAATAACTCTATCAAACAAATTATAATGCAAAATCAAGCATAATCAGAGGTGAAGCTCATTTCCTATAAATTGATATTTATACAAAAGCCTTTAAAGAAAGTTCTGGGGAGCCCCAGGAACAAATTTAATTGAATAGAGTCGGTGGAACATGTAAAATTAAAATGATAAGAGGGTCCATTCGTGGCTGCCAAGAGAAGTTCATTCACATGCACTGTGACTGTGCAAACTCAAGCACCCAGGCAGACCATTCAATTCAGAATATGCCCATTGAAAACAAGTTTAGTTGAAGAACAGTTGTGAAACACGACCAAGATCACAATTGAGCAAAGTCAAATGATTGCAATGCCCTGAAAAGGCCCACACCATTATAATCTATAATAAAAGGAAAACACTGGATGCTTGATTCCCTTCTGGGTTTGAAAGAAAGCAAAAGCCCAAGAGATTTTTTTTTTTTTCATTTGTAACCTGCAAACATAACGAAAATTTTAAGGGCCATTTGTGCTTGAATACAACAATCTTAAACACACAAAATGCAAAACAGTCTTCCAAGGTGACTGATGACCATGTCTAGTGTCCATGAACGACCCCTGAGCCAATCAAGCCATCCGTTTTTCAATTTTCATGTTAAAATTCTCAGGATTTGTGTTCTAAGGAAACACATGAAGAAGACCATTTCAAAAATTAACAAACAAATGATATTAAACGTAAAACACAAAACACCAAGGCAGCCAAGGGCTGTCAGCTAACGTCACATGGCACACCCTCGCTCAGAGACTTACTTTCTCGTTTCACGTTTCACGTGGAAAATACCAAAAACACCCTCAATGGTTAAGAAAGGTCACAAAAATGGCCAACATCAACATTTGAATCAACCCGGCAGCGATATATCCACCCCAAACGTGTAACAATAAGAGGCTCAATCAGCTCCATGGCGACCAAAGGTCAGTTGACTGTCTGGCATCCCCACACCACTCAGCCAACCGAACCCACCCTTTCCAGTCAGTAAGCTACAAACACTACAAAACATTAACACCATGAATGGGAAAGAGGTCTCCAACTTTCTAGCAGCTTAGACTGAAGCTGCTAAGTCGCTTCAGTCGTATCCGACTCTGTGCGACCCCAAAGACGGCAGCCCACAATTAAACAAAGAAAATTTTCTCCAAGTTTCATCTGGCTGTTAAAATACTGCCTAACACCAAACCCGCAAGTGCCTGAGAGACCTTCTCTGCTATCCACCCAGAAGCCGACAGACACATCTAAAAAAGTGTCCATTAGGACACACCATCTACCCGACTCTCCAAATGACACCGCAAACCACAGAGGAAGAAAGTAAGTAAAAGGGAGCCACCATGTCAAATCTTAACCAAGGAGTTCGGTGGACGGAAACCCCACAGGACAATCCAGACAGTTGGGAGCTTAGTCTGGCGCTTTCTCACACCCTAGGGCTTCTTCCACATTTCCACTGCCCCGCCTCCCAACGTCATCACTGGTGGGCCTGCAATGATTGACGGGGTGATTGGCCATTCCAAGCACGTAGGTCTACTGATGGGAAACTCCATTTCCCAAAGCCCAGCTGAAGCCATGAAATCTCTGCTCCTATTTCTATGTGTTTCTATGTTTCTCCCTCAGTGCCTAGCTCTATTTCTTGGAGCTTTACCCAGATCTTTCACTTTGTTTCTTGTCATGTTAGACTTTGGAAACAGTGCACATTCAGTTTACCCATGCCTAGGACAATTACCTTTCCCTCAAGGAAGCCATCCAAGCTTTACTCCTTCCGGCCATAATGTGAGTTCTTCATATTAGATATGAATTTGGAGATATACCAGAGCAGAGATGCAGGGGAATTGTTCATGAGCTCTGGGATCAGATAGTAGGGGGTTGGGCACAGTGTGAAGGAACCAAGGTTTGCACTTGGAAATTTGGCAAGTAGATCAGGTTGCAGACATTTTGGAAAGACCAGGGAACACTGACAGCAAGTTAACACACAGAAGCCTCCTAGGATTGGTAACACACTTCTCAAGATTTTCATATACTTTCCTGCTTTTCTATCTGTGAAAATCTATTCCTCCCTACAAGGCCCAAGCATAAATCACTTCCCTACAGATCTTCCTGAATTCATGTTTCCACCCCAACCACAAGAAACGTTGTTTCTCCTGTTGCTATAGGGAGAAGTGTAGAGAACTTCATATCTCTGCTGCAAACGTTGCAGAACTTCACAGATATTCAGAGTGAGGCTCGAAGCCCACTGCTTTACCTGGACGCCTCCTGAGAGATTTCAGAACCTGCCCTCCACTTTTGAGTTGTACAAACAAGAAGGTGCAGCTCCCCTAGTCTTGACTACCTTAAGTGTTTAACTCATCTAATGTCTACAGGGTGTGTGGACCACATAAACCCTGGGTCCCTTAGCTGGATTGCATTGTCATAAGTTGCACAGTGCCACTAGGAAAGATGATCTAATGGTAGCACTTTCCTTCCCATGGGAAAGATCATTTAGGAGGGTGTTTGAGACCTCATGGAGTGAAGAATATTATGCAGCAGTCCATGATGTTGCCTTACCCACTATGATGGCTAATTTTACATGAAAACTTGGCTGGTCATGGAACGTCCAAATAAATAAACATTATAAATAATAATAAATAATTAAACATTATTTCTGGTTGTATCTGTGAGGGTGTTTCTGGATGAGATGAGCATTTGAATCGGTGACTTAGTAAAATAGAAGACCTTCCCCAATGTGGGTGGGCATTGTCCAATTCTACTGCTGCTGCTGCTGCTACTAAGTCACTTCAGTCATGTCCGACTCTGTGTGACCCCATAGATGGCAGCCCACCAGGCTCCCCCGTCCCTGGGATTCTCCAGGCAAGAACACTGGAATGGGTTGCCATTTCTTTCTCCGATGCATGAAAGTGAAAAGTGAAAGTGAAGTCGCTTAGTCATGTCCGACCCTCAGCAACCCCATGGACTGCAGCCTTCCAGGCTCCTCCGTCCATGGGATTTTCCAGGCAAGAGTACTAGAGTGGGGTGCCATTTGTCCAATCCTGTTGGCCCAAATGGAAGAAAAGGCAGAGAATGGCAGAGTTCTTTCCCTTTTTCCTATATCATTGCTTGAGATAGAACATTTCTCCTCACTTTCTCCTTCTCTTCAACTAAGATTCACACCATCAGATTCCCTTGTTCACAGGCCTACAGAATGGGCCAAAATTATATTATTGCCTTTCCTGTTTTTACAGGACATTGTGGAATGGGAATGTGGATAGGGAACTAAATTCCTCAAGATAAAATTTCTTCATATATGTGTATATATATGTAGAAATATCTATAAATATATATATAAATACCTATAAATATATATGTATATAAAACTATACATATTTACACACACATGTAAATATAAAATTTCTCTGATTGGTTTTGTTTCTTTGAATAATTCTGATTGATAAACCTGGAAAATCGCAGACAGATTCTGTGTTAGACTCGGCTTCATAGTACTCAAATAGAACTTGGAAGAAACAGCAAAATTAAATACATGAAAATTAATTCCAAACTATCTGTTAGGAAACTAATAGAAAAATAATTAATAGAAAAATAATTCCAAACTGTCTGTTCAGAAACAGACAGCCAGATATTGGCCCAGAGGGATTTCTTTTCCACTAGAGATCTGATGCTCCTTGGAAAGCCCAGAGAAAGACTACAGTGAGCTCTTTGAAATTCATTCCGTCTGGTTTAACTGCTTGGCTTGTGGGCTCTAAGTTCCCCAACCAGGGATCGAACCTGGGCCCACAGCAATAAAAGCATTGAGTTTTAGCCACTGGACCACCAGAAAAGTCCTGCCATTTATTTATACTTCATTCCACATTCATGGTCTCTCTGCAGAAAATAATGTCTTCTCATCTACTGTGTACAGTACAGGGGCTTGAGGTATGCAGATTGGATTCAAACCACAATTACTAATCCTATGAGCTGAATATCCTTCATTGTTTTTGTGCCTCAGTTTCCTCATAAGTAGCGTGAGGATACTAATAAGCACTATGTCATCAGGCTGCCATGACCCTTATTGAGTTCATGCAAAACATTTACAGTAGTGCCTAACAGTCCTGAATATTCATTGAAAGGACTGATGCTGAAGCTGTAACACCAATAATTTGACCACCTGATGTGAAGAACTGACTCAATAGAAAAGATCCTGATGCTGGGAAAGATTGAAGGCGGGAGGAGAAGGGTATGACAGAGGATGAGATAGTTGGATGGAAGCACTGACTCGAAGGACATGAGTTTGGGTAAGCTTCTGGAGTTGGTGATGGACAAGTCCAGCCTGCTGCAGTCCCTGGGGTTGCGAAGAGTAGGACATGACTGAGCCTCTGAACTAAACTGAATTAACACACACTAAGCTTTCATGTAAAGTTAACTAGGACTGTGTCTTTATCACCATGCATGTCTCTTGTCAAATAAACCCTCCTTTCTGGAGACTTTATCATGCTAGCTCCACCAACAAGAGTCTACTTTCTCTGATTCTTTCCCTACTTACAATTTGTGTAACATAATCAACATCTTAGAAAAATATTGGCCAGTTTGCCAGCTGTATTGTTGCCCAAGTATTATTTCCATCTATGTGAATGTCCCCATTGACTTGTTAACTCTTGCAGATGTCTTCATGTATATGTTTTGTTCTTTAAAATTTTACCACGAGTTTCCAATTCATCAGCTTAGTAGCTCATTTATTCCTGATATAATATAGCTATATAGAGCACAATACATCAATAGCACATAAGGAGACACTGAACTCATACTTTTCATTAAGAGATCCCCAGTGAAATTCCACACTGAGAATGTCATAAACCCTCTTGTCTACTCACTGCTTTGCCCGAAGGCACAATATGGGTGGTATCTGATAGAAGAATTGGCAAAAATGTACTGAAGATTTGGTTGACCAAATCAGGCTCGTCTGTCAAGAAAAGATGCAGCAGGCTGAAATGTGTGTTGCATGAGAGTTGATGGAGAAATGTGGGAGAGAGAAGAGTTGATTTAAAATATTTAAGTGCAAAGAAGAGAAGTGAAAAGCAAAGGAGAAAAGGAAAGATATAAGCATCTGAATGCAGAGTTCCAAAGAATAGCAGGGAGAAATAATAAAGTCTTCCTCAGCAATCAATGCAAAGAAATAGAGGAAAACAACAGAATGGGAAAGACTAGAGATCTCTTCAAGAAAATTAGAGATACCAGGGGAACATTTCTGCAAAGATGGGCTCAATAAAGGACAGAAATGGTCTGGACCTAACAGAAGCAGAAGATGTTAAGAAGAGGTAGCAAGAATATACAGAAGAACTGTACAAAAAAGATCTTTACAACCCAGATAATCACGATGGTGTGATCACTCACCTAGAGCCAGACATCCTGGAATGTGAAGTCAAGTGGGCCTTAAAAAACATCACTACTACAACTGATGGAATTCCAGTTGAGCTATTTCAAATCCTGAAAGATGATGCTGTGAAAGTGCTGCGCTCAATATGCCAGCAAATTTGGAAAACTCAGCAGTGGCCACAGGACTGGAAAAGGTCAGTTTTCATTCAAATCCCAAAGAAAGGCAATGCCAAAGAATGTTCAAACTACCGCACAATTGCACTCATCTCACATGCTAGTAAAGTAATGCTCAAAATTCTCCAAACCAAGCTTCAGCAATATGTGAACCGTGAACTTCCAGATGTTCAAGCTGGTTTTAGAAAAGGCAGAGGAACCAGAGATCAAATTGCCAACATCCGCTGGATTATTGAAAAACCAAGAGAGTTCCAGAAAAACATCTACT
>SJYV01036010.1:97752-157103 GCA_006410875.1 Neotragus pygmaeus
GGAGTGGGACGCGACTGCTGTCTGCCAGGAGCTCCAGGCATCTAGTCCACCTGCCCGCCAGCTCGTGCTGCGGTCGGCCCGCGGGGCCCGCGCCGGCCCGGGCCCATGGCGGCGTCGGGGGCTCTGTCTGTGGCGGCGGCAGCGGCCCTGTCGGGCGTGGCAGTGCGGCTGGCGCGCTCAGCCGCGACCCGCGGCTCGTACGGCGCCTTCTGCAAGGGGCTCACGCGCACGTTGATCACCTTCTTCGACCTGGCCTGGCGTCTGCGCATGAACTTCCCCTGTTTCTACATCGTGGCCTCGGTGATGCTCAACGTGCGCCTGCAGGTGAGGATCGAGTGAACGCCCGCTACCACCTCCGCCTGGCCGCGACGGCAGGGGCATCAGCATGAAGGGTCACGGGGCCGGGGGCCGCCGGGAAGCTCCAGGGGACGAGGAAGGGGCGGATCAGGCCTCCGGGCCCTAGACCACCGCGGAGGACGCGGCCACCGAGCCCCGGCTCTGGCCAGCCACTTTGCGGCCGGTGACGAACTGCACTGAAACTCTCAAAACGGGCCCTTTCCGTCGAACTCGAGAAAATTATCTGAATGCAGCCGACCTGTTGCCTCACTTTGGCTGAAGGGGGGAGCAGAAGGAAGAAACTCTTCAGTAGGAACATGAATGACTGACCCTGACCTGAAAGGTAGGAGGCCAGAGGTTGGACTTGCGGGCTGGAGGGAGGTGGTTGCCATGGCATCTAGATATCCAGCCCCTGGGCGGCTTGGGGGAGGAAGGGACCCATGGAAGCCAGCCTGGAAAGCTGCCGAGCTGAGAGCAGGCAAGGCAAGGTGCACGCAGGCCCTCTGGACTCCCTTGTCATAGTTCCAACTTGGGGATGAGAGGCGGCTTCCTGGGCATCTCCGAGGGTCAGCCCATCACCTCGGCCCACGGCCCCGATAGTTTCACCTGAACACGCGGGAATGGAGGGAAATGGCCCGGAGAAAGCCCTAGAAGAGAGCGGATGCTGGCTGGCCCCCTTGTCCTCCACGCCTCGAGAGGCAGCCTGGATGGATGGTTGTGTTCTTGGCCCAGGCCCAGGTCTGTCTCTTTCTCAGCCCTTGACAAGACTTCCTCCTGGCGGGTCTCTGGGACTGCTGTCTGCCTGCTCCTGCTGTCTCTGTTGCTCCCCTGCCCCCCCTTAAGCTTTGCATCAGGGGACAGGGAAGAGTGGGAAAGACTGTTCCTCCCAGCCCTGCCCCGTCTCAGCCACGCTCCCTCCACCTCCTACCAGTGCCCTCCTGATGCCACCGAATGTGCTGCTCCAGTCCTGGACAGCCTCCAGCAGCCCCTGTGTCCCACAGGATTTGGGTAAGTGGGGTCTCCTTGGGTGGAGGGCAGCTGTCAGGACGGGGTGGGAGAGCAGATGGAGAAGAGGCTTGTAGGGGAGGCGACAGCTGGGGAGACGGGGACGTCTCTGGGTGAGGAGGCAGCCCTCAAGTCCCCACGGTTTTCTTGCGGGAACTGGTGTTCTAGAAGGTGAACCGCCCCTTCTGTGGTCTTGTCGAGAGAGTCAAATCCCTGCCTGGGGCACCCCTGACCCTAGAGCTGCCTGGGGAGCACCCGAGAGAAGGGCCTGACCCCCCGAGGAGAGGAAGGGCCTTCCCGGCAGGGAGCCCCAGGGGCGGAGGGACCTAGCGGTCCGGTTCTGGCATGGGGAAGGAAGTACAGAGCTAGAGACACTCTGGCGGAGCCCTGTTCTCCCCGCCTGCCGGGCTCTGGGAAGGGAGACATTTGCCCTTGTCACACAGATCAGAAGTGGGGGAGCTGAACCTGCCTCCGGGCCTGCGTTCCCCACCTGCCCCCCAGTCTCTGGGAGACCTGGCACAGAGGGATGGGGGAAGGGAGCACAGGCTCCCAAGGGACCTAGAGAGAAAGGCCCATGGCAGGGAAGGTGGGGTCAAGTCACAGGGGAGAACTGGGGGACAGTCTGAGCTGAGATGGTCACAGGAGAGACGAGTCCCAGAACCCCCCGGGGAGCAAGGTCCTCGCACACAGTCAGGCCTCCCCACCCCAACCCAAGGCCCACCCAAGGCTTAACCAAGGGTTCCTTGGTGTTGAGTGGCCCAGGCCTCTCAGTTTGGGTGGGGGTGTTGGCTGGCTCCTGGGGCCGAGTGTGCTAGGAGGGAAGGGACACGTGTGGGTGGGGTGAGCTGAGAGCCACGCATGACCCCATGTCTCTGTCTCCAGGCTGCCCCTCCTGCTAGGATCACACAGGAGCATCTGCTCTGGACGGGCCTGCAGCGGCCCTGGCTGTGCTGCTGACTGGTGCACCCGGAGCGGCACTGAGGGGAGCCGGGAGAGGCCCTGGCCCTCACCCCCCATCCCAGATCCACCTCTGCCCCCTCACTGATTGCTCGCGGCCCTGGTCTTCAGTTCCTGGGACTAAGAACCACAGCAGCCTGGCTGCCCCTGGGACAGAGGGGCTGAGCCTCACACCATGTGCCCTTCTCAGCCACCCAGGTCCCGGCTGAAGGTCTCTGCCTGCCTCACCCCGAAGCCTGAGGCTGCACCCGGGCTACCACATGCAGATTCCCACAGACGGAAGGGCGCTGATGGCTTCCTCCCTTGTGCCAAGTTGCCTGGAAACCCCTGGTCCTGGTGGCCCCTCCTCCACCCCAACTGTGTTCCTCCAGGACCATTTCCAGGAGACTGCCAGCCTTTGGACTACATCCCTGGAGTTCTGAGAGACTGTGACATGGGGCTTCAGGGGTGGAGAGGAGCGGAGGGCCAGGGGCCTCCTTGGGGCTGATGCACAAATGTGCCCTTTTCAAGTTCGGGTCTCACCCTCTGGGTGACTGGGTCCCCAGCCGCAGCCTTTTCCTGGGCCAGCCTGAGAGGACCTGGGGAGGGCACTAGGGAGGGTCTTTACTTAATATGTGCGTGCCTGTGTGTGACTGTGTGTGTGAGTGCGCATGTTGAGTGCATGTGTAAGTGTGGGATGTGTCTGGGAATGTATGTGCGAGTATGTATGCACATGCATCAGGGCTTGAGTGTGTGGGGGTGTGTGTGGATGAGTGTGTGGGTATGAGTGCAGATGCATGAATGCACAGATATTTGTGTGTGAATGTGTGGGTGTGAGTGTGAGTGTGTGAATACACATGTGTCAGTGTGCATATGTGAATGGGTGTGTGTCTGTGCACAAGTGTGTGATTACTTGGGCACACACAAGTGACTATGCGCTGCAGAGGGTGCAGAGCTGTTTAGCGGGTGTGCAGTGCAGGAGCGCTCCCTGTCCTTCCCAGGCTTGTGGCTCTGTTGGAGCTGCCTGGGCCCTGGGAGGCTGCTTCCCAAAGTGGAGAAAGTATGTTGGAGATTCAGGGGCCTCGAGCAGAGACCCTTCGTCACCTGCAGAGAATCCTCCCTCCTTGTGGGGCTCTGGCTGGGGGCTGTCCGCCCCCAAAGATATTGGCCGTGGGAGGGGCGGGGACACGTCCTCAGCACATGCTCCTGCCACTGCTTTTCTTACCGTTTTGATCTTGAGTAGTTTGCTGCTTCTGCTCTCCCACCTCTTCCTCATCTCCTGACTGGCCCCTGCTGCTCTCTATGCACTTTATTTGCAGTCTGTTTTTCAGGCAGTGGAGCTTATACACAATCACTGACTTGAATAAGACAACTTTTCCTTTTCTGTGTGTGATGAACTCTGCAACAGTCAGTGTAATCTGGTCAGAGAAATGTTCTTGTTTCCAGTGTTGTCAAATCTTGTGTCTAAGTTAATAAAAAATATTCTTTGAATTGAATAAAATAAAAACCGGAGGCCTCTTGTTTCTGGTGTGGTGCCCCTTTGGAGGAGAGGGGCTGGTGGTGAGCTCACCCCACTTGGCGGCCAGAAGCTGGGGGAAGGGAGCATNCATGTTGAGTGCATGTGTAAGTGTGGGGATGTGTGTGTGAATTTGCATGTACATGCATGAGGGCTTGAGTATGTGAGCATGGGGATGTGTGTGTGGGTGTGTAAGTGTGGATGAGTGTATGGGTATGAGTGCAGATGCATGAGTGCATGGATGTCTGTATGTGAATGTGTGGGTGTGAGAGTGTGTGAGCGGGTGTGAATACATGTGTCAGTGTGCATGTGTGAATGCGTGTGTGAGTGCACTCATGTGTGAGTGCTTATGCACACATGAGTGGCTGTGCATTACAGAAGGTGCTGAGCCGTTTAGTGGGTGTGCTCTGGGGGACGGGCATCCTGTCCTCCCCAGGCTCCCAGCTCTGTTGGAGCTGCCTGGGCCCTGGGTGGCCGCTTCCCAAAGTGGAGAAAGTATGTTGGAGATTCAGGGGCCCCGGGCTCAGAGACCCTTCGTCACCTGCAGAGAATCCCCTCTCTCCATGGGGCTCTGGCTGGGGCTGTCCGCCCCCAAAGATATTGGCTGTGGGAGGGGCGGGGACACGTCCTCAGCATGTGCTCCTGCCACTATTTTTCTTACCATTTTGATCTTGAGTAGTTTGCTGCTTCTGCTCTCCCACCTCTTCCTCATCTCCTCACTGGGCCTCCGCTGCTCTCTATGCACTTTATTTATTTGCAGTCTCGTTTTCAGGCAGTGGAGGTTCTATGCTATCACCGACTTGAATAAGACAGTTTTCCCTTTTCTGTGTGTGATGAACTCTGCACCAGTCAGTGCAGTCTGGTCAGAGAAATGTTCTTGTTTCCAGTATTGTCAAATCTTGTGTCTATCTAAGTTAATTAAAAAAATTATTTGAGTTCAATAAAAAAAAAACAGAGGCCTCTTGTTTCTGGTGTGGTGTCCCCTTGGAGGAGAGGGGCTTTTGGTGAGCTCATCCCACTCTGGTAGCCAGAAGCTGGGGGAGGAGAGCATCCTGAGGGCTATAATTGGGTGAGGTCATGGCAGGAAACCAATGAATGTTATACTTCATATTAATAGAACAAAAGGTTAATACATAATCATTCCAAAAGATTTAAAAAATGGATTCGGTGAAATTCAATACCGATTTTTAAATCTTTTAAGAACATTGGAATTGTTAGGAACTCATTCTCCTGCAAATAGTCTATAAAAAAACCTCAGTGTGCATAATATTTAATGGTGAAAGAATGTTCCTAATATTGGGAACAATGCATGGTGTCTGCTATTGCCATTTCTATTCATCATTGTACTGGAAGCTTGAGCAAATGGAATAAGCCCCCTACCTTGACAAAATAAATCCATCCTAATTGGAAAGGAAGAAATAAAGCTTTATTTATTCACAGATCATCCTGTATGGAGAAAATATCAAGTAAAGCACAGACACAAAAAAGCTACTAGACCCATGAACAAATTTAGCAAGGCCAGCAGGACACAATATCAACATCAAAATATCGATTATACTTGTACATACTAGCATCAAAAATGAAACTAAGAAAGCAACTGGATACACAATAGCCTTCAAAAGAATAAAACATTAGGGATAAATCCCATAAAATATGAATAAGACCTGCAAACTAAAAATTACTAAAAAATTATAAGACATAGCTGAGAAAATTTAAACTTAATAAAGATAGTTCATGGATTGGGAGACTCAGTATGGCAGCCTTCCCCAAGTTTATCTGTAGATTGAGCTCAATATCTATCAAAATCTCAGCTGAATTTCCTGTAGAAATTGACAAGCTGATCTTAAAATGTATGCGGAATATACATTTATATCACCTTAAATAGCCGAAGCATTTTGAAAAAGGAAAACAGAGTTGAAGGATTTATCATACCTATTCCAGAAGTCATAAAGCCACATTAATCAAAACAGTATGAATCTTGTACAAAGATAGTCATGTAGATCAGTGGAACAGATTGAGAAAGTATGAACAAATCCTTAAATTTATAATGAAATGGGTCTTCTATTATGGCAAAATACACATAACAAATGTTGCCATTTTAAAGGATAGAATTCAGTAGCATGAAGTACATCCCCAATATGTAACCATCACCATTATCTAATTCTAGAATATTTCCATCATCACAGATGAGAACACCATGTGCATTAAGTGTCAGTCTTCATTACCTCCCTACCCTACTCCTTGGCAAATACAAATATGCTTTCTGTCTCTATGTATATGCTTTTTATGGGTATTTCATACAAATGGAATCATATGATANATATTTCCATCATCACAGATGAGAACACCATGTGCATTAAGTGTCAGTCTTCATTACCTCCCTACCCTACTCCTTGGCAAATACAAATATGCTTTCTGTCTCTATGTATATGCTTTTTATGGGTATTTCATACAAATGGAATCATATGATATGTAACCTTTTATGCCTGGCTTCTTTAACTTAGCATAATATTTTGTAGTTCATTCACATTATTGTACGTATCATTCACATTATCTGTAGTTCATTCACATTATTGTATGTTCCCTTTTTTTTTGTATGTTCCCTTTAATGACCGAATAATATTTCATTTTATGTATATATGACATTTTATTTATCCATTCATATGTTTGTGTACATTTGTGTTGCTTCTACCTTTTTGCCATTGTGAATAGGGTTACTATGGACATTCAAGTACAAGTTTTGTTTGAACACCTGATTTCAATTTGGGGGGTCCACAACTAGGAGTAGAATTGCTGGATCACATGTTAATTCTATCTTTAACTAATTGAAGAACTCACCAAACTCTTTTATATAGAGGCTGCACCATTTACAGTACCACTTAGTAATGTATGATGATTCCACAGTCTCTCCAACAGTTGTTATTTTTCCTTTCTAACTTATGGTTATCCTAGTATGTGTGAAGCAGTAATTTTTATTTGCATTTCCCTAAGGCTAATGATGTGAAATTGGACTTCCTGGTGGTTCAGACAGTAAAGAATCTGCCTGCAATGCAGGAGACCAGGGNGTTGTTATTTTTCCTTTCTAACTTATGGTTATCCTAGTATGTGTGAAGCAGTAATTTTTATTTGCATTTCCCTAAGGCTAATGATGTGAAATTGGACTTCCTGGTGGTTCAGACAGTAAAGAATCTGCCTGCAATGCAGGAGACCAGGGTTTGATCCCTGGGTTGGGAAGATTCCCTGGAGAAAGTAATGGCTACCCACTCCAGTATTCTTGCCTGGAGAATTTCATGGATAAAGGAGCCTGGTGGGCTACAGTCCCTGGAATTGCAAAGAGTTGGACATGACTGAGCAACTGACACTTTCAACTTTTAATGATGTGGAGCGTCTGCTCATTTGTTTGATAGCCATTTATATGTTTTCTCTGCAGAAATATTAGTATTTTGGGATAAATTTGACAAAATTGCCGGAAGACCTGTATACTGAAAATTACAGAAGGAATTAAATAATACAAACATAAATAAATTGCCTGGTATATCATGCTCACAGATTTGAACACTCAATATTGCTGGATGTGAGCTCTAGAAAACTGACCTATAGATTCAATGCATTCCCNGTATACTGAAAATTACAGAAGGAATTAAATAATACAAACATAAATAAATTGCCTGGTATATCATGCTCACAGATTTGAACACTCAATATTGCTGGATGTGAGCTCTAGAAAACTGACCTATAGATTCAATGCATTCCCAATGAAGCAACAGTAGGACTTTTAAAATAAATTTACAAAGTGATTCCACCTTTCCATAGAAATACAAAAGGCTAAGGAGAGCCAAAATTTTTGGAAAAGAACAAAGATGCAGGATTTATATTACTTCATTTCAAAACTTGGTATAGATCAACAATAATCCAGTGTGATCTTGGTATAAAGATAGATTTACAGACCAATGGAACAGAACAGAGAGTTCACAATATACTCAAAACTATGTGGACAATTGCCTTTTTAAAATTAATTTATTTTAATTGGAGGCTAATTACTTTACGAGGTAGATAAAACTGGAGCCTATTATACAGAGTGAAGTAAGTCAGAAAGACGATTGCCTTTTGACTGAGATGTAAATGCAATACAACAGAGAAAAATAACATTTTTGGCAAAATACTGGAAACATTGGAAAAGCACATCTTTAAAAACAAAAAAACTCACATAACATACAAAAATTAACTAGATATCATGACATACATAAGAGACAAAACCAAAATACATGCCACCTGCAAAGTACTGCAGTACTGAGCACTACTCCCTGGAAGCTTGAGGGCCAAGAGGTTGACGTAAGTGAACTGTGTTTTACAAACAAACTAAGGAAGATTCATAATGATGTACCCAAAGCTACACAACTAGTGGGTGGGAGATCCAAGGTAGCAGCCAGTTTTCCTGACTTTCAGCTTAGGCTTTTCTGCACTATTTTGGTCAGTTGCACCTTGTGGCAGATTCCCCTCTCATCCCAGAGGACAAGTTCATGCCTTGTTTCTGGGACAAAGCCTGTCACATGTCCTTGCATCTAAATCCATGACTTGTGGGACTTCCCTGGAGGTCCAGCAGTTAAGATTTCACCCTCGGGGGCTCCCCGGTGGTTCATTGGTTGAGAATCAGCCTGCATGACACGTGGCTTCGATCCCTGGTCTGGGAAGATTCCACTTTCCACGGAGCAACGAAGCTGGGCTCCACGACTATGGAAGCCCTGGTGCCCTAGGTCCTGTGCTCTGAAACAAGAGAATTCAGGGCAATGAGAAGTCTGAACACTGCAAAAAACAGTATCCCTAGCTCACTGCAACTAAATAAAGGCCCACCACAGCAACAAAGACCCAACTGCTGCTGCTGCTGCTAAGTCACTTCAGTCGTGTCCGATTCTGTGCGACCCCATAGATGGCAGCCCACCAGGCTCCCCCGTCCCTGGGATTCTCCAGGCAAGAACACTGGAGTGGGGTGCCATTTCCTTCTCCAATGCATGAAACTGAAAAGCAAATGTGACGTCGCTCAGTCGTGTCCGACTCTTAGCAACCCCATGGGCTGCAGCCCACCAGGATCCTCCGTCCATGGGATTTTCCAGGCAAGAATACTGGAGTGGGGTGCCATTGCTTTCTCTAAAGACCCAGCACAGCCAAAGTAAATATATAAATAAAAAATTATAAAGAACCTATGAACTGATTACGTGCTTCTGATATCTATGTTAGTAGAGCATCGCCATCTGCTGGTTGATTCCTTGAACTATTTCAGAAAGCCCTTGGGGTGTTGTGTTGCTAAAGGCTTCACCACAGACACAGTCACTGCTGCACAGCCAGTTTTGATAAGGTCAAGAGAAGATAGCTCTTGGGGCACAGGAAGGGAGTGGGGGACGTCAACATGAGGCTATAGAATCTTGTATAACTCAAAAATATATTTGAGCAGCGTCTTCTACTGGTGGATTCCTTGAACTGCATCAGAAATGTCTAGGGGAGATGTGTTCCCAAGGCCTCAACAACAAGGACAGTCGCCTGAGAAGAGCCAGTTTTGATAAGGGCAAGAGGAGAAAGAGAAGTGAGGTCTTGGGGCACAGCATAGGAGTGGGAGGAGCGGATGTCAATATGAGGCCGTAGAGCCTAGTATAACTCGATAACCTAGTGTAGCAACGCCATCTGCTGGTGGTTCTCATGAACTACATCAGAAAGCCCTGGGAATGTGCCGGCCACTCATTTTACATCAATCAATGGACACTGACCAAGGGGAACATTGACCACGTGGAAGCAGTCTATCCTCCAGGATCTGTCTTTGTTAGTGATCAGCTTGATTCAAAGCTGATCAGACGAGCTCCACAGTCTCAGGACCTCAAAAGGCAAAGCACTGGCTGAAGCTTGCAAGGGCGTGATGACTAAAGTTCTGCCTCTGACCTTCCATCCACACCAGCAGTGAAAGCCCGTAAGCCACTTCTGTAGTGTATGCTGGCTTGCTACTCAAGGTGTGGTCCAGGGACCAGCAGCATTAGCATCACCTGGGAATTTCTGATTCTGAGGCCTCCATCAGAGGCCCATTGAACCAGGACTTGCACTTTCATAATATGCCTGGTGATTCCAGTGCACATTAAAGTTTGAGAAGCACTACTCCCTGGTAGCTTGAAGGCCAAGAGGTTAACATAAGTGAACTGTATTTTAAATGAGTTTAAAAAGACTCACAATGATGTACAAAAGCCACAGAACTAGGGGGTGGGAGATTCAAGGTTAGCAGCCAGATTGCTTGATTTTCAGCTCAGCCATTTCTTCACGATTCTGGTCAGTTGCACCCTGTTCTTGCTTTGCTTCTTGGACCAAGCTCCCATCATATGTCTTTGCATCTAAATCTATGACCTGGGGGAACTTCCACGGTGGTCCAGTAGTTAAGATTCCTTCACCTTCCAGGTCTTCCCTTGGGGTCCAGTGGTTAAGAGTCCACCTGCCAGTTCAGGGGACAGAGGTTCAATTTCTGGTCCAGGAAGACCCCACATGCCAAGGGCACCACAACTATTGAAGACATCACACCCTAGGGCCTGTGCTAGGAAACAAGTCACAGCAATGAGAAGCTCATGAAATTGAACCAAGATAAGCCCTGGATCACTGCAACTAGATAAAAGCCCGCTGAAGCAAGGATGACCCATCACAGTCAAATAAATACATAAATAAAAAATTAAAAGGAACCTATTAACTGATTATGTGCTTCCGATTTCTATGCTAGTAGAGAAGAGCCATCTGCTGGTGGATTCCTTGAATTACATCAGAAGTCCCTTGGAGTGTTGTGTTGCTAAGGTCCTCAGACACAGAGACAGTCACCCTTGCACAATTTTGATATGGACAAAAGAAGAAAGAGAAGAGAGGTCTTGAGGCACAGGAAGGCAGTGGGAGTAGATATCATTGTGAGACTGTGGAGCCAAGTAGAACTCAGAAGCTAGTGAATCAGTGCCTTCTGATGGTGTATTCCTTGAATTACATCTGAAAGCCATGGAGGTGTTGTGTCAACAAGGCTTTCAGCGAGAGTCACTCCTGCACAGTCACTTTTGATAAGGGCAAGAGAAGAAAGAAAAGACAGGTCTCAGGGCACAGGAAGGGAGTGGGAGAGTAAATGTCAATGTGAGGCTGTACAGAAAATGTAGTGGAGCAGCAGCATCTGCTCATGGATTTGTTGAACTAAATCAGAAAAGCCTGCAGGTATTGTGTTGCCAAGGCCTTCAGTCACAGGGACAGTTCCTCCTGCACACCCAGTTTTCAGAAGAGCAAAGATAAGAAGGAGAAGAGAGGTACTGGGGTACAGGAAGAAAGTAGGGGAAGTATATGTCAATGTGAGACTGTAGATACTTATATAACTGGAAAACCTAGTGGGTCAGCGCCATCTGCAGGTGGAATTCTTAAAGGACATCATAAAGCCTTGTGGGTGTTGTGTGTCCATGACCTTCAGGTACACGAACAGTCATCCAGCACAGACAATTTTGATATGGGCAAGATAAAGAGAAGGGGGGTGGTCCCAAGATGGTGGAGGAAAAGGAGAGGGAGACCACTTTCTCACCCACAAATTCATCAAAAGATCATTTGAATGTTGAGCAACTTCCACAAAATAATTTCTGAACACTGGCAGAGGACACCAGGCACCCAGAAAAGCAGCCCAATCTATTCAAAAGGAGGTAGGACAAAATATAAAAGATGAAAACAGACAAAAGATTTAGGGACAGAGACCCGTCCTGGAAAGGGAGTCGTAAAGAAGTTTCCACATTGTAGAAAACCCTTTCATAGGCGTGTCTGTGGGAAGTTTTGGGATCTCAGAGGGCAACATAACAGGACGGGGGGGGGGATACCCTACAGAATATGCGCCTAACCACAACTACAAGCAGAGATGGAGAAGTGGCACAGACACTCGCTTCCGCCACCAGCAAGTGGGGGCTGGGCTGGGAGGTACAGGACCGGGCCTGAATGCCCTGAGGACAATCTAAGGAAGCCAATGTGAGATAGCAACCTAAACCATGGGATTGCTAGAGAGATGAAAAAAAGAAATAAACCTTTCCTGTGAAAGGCTCTAACGCCACACGATGACCCCTGGTATGCTCGCAGAACAAAGGATTGAGCGAATACCAAATGAGAGCAAGCCAGCTGCCATTTAGGGCCCTCCCTCCCCAGAGCCAGAGAGGCAGCTGCATGACAGCCAGAGCTGGAAGGCAACGGGCTGCTGCAATCTCGGCCCCAGAGACTGCATCTTCCATCAAACTGTGAGCAGGCTCCCAGTTGCTAACCATGTCTTCCTGGGACACTGGACAGTTCACATCTGCCAGGAGTGTCACGGCCTGAGATCAGCTCCCCAGAGGAGATACATAGCACACCTGAGGCTGTCGCAGTGCACCTCGGAAACCAAGTGGCCAGGACCGGGGAGGTGCATAAGATGCATGGCCCAGCTGGGACAGTGCACTCACCAAGCACCCAGTTACCTGAGCTGCTCAGACCTGGGAAAGGCACAAAACTCACAGCCCATGTGGGTCTGTGTCCCTGCAGAGCACCCGAGAACCTGAGCAGCTTAGACCTGGGAAGTGCGTGAAACGCAGGGCCCACTTGGGGCAGTGCCCCTGCAGAGCACCCTGGGGCCTGAGCCCGGTGGACCCGGGAAGCACATGCCACCTTGGGCTGTGGCAAACCCAGTGTGGTCCATCCACTGCAAGCACTCCCCACACACGCCAGGGGTATTTGTCTGCAGTGTCCCTCCCTCCCCACAACACAACTAAACAAGTGAGCCTAAATAAGTGGCCACATTTGCCCCCTTGTATCAGGGCAGAAATTAGACATGGAAGAGAACTGAAAACAGGAAGTCAAAATAAACAAAGAAGGGGGAACTACTCAGGAAGTGACAAGTGCAACAGATTCAAACCCTGCAGTTAATGTTGAGACTGTGCACTGGAGAGGCACCCATAGACCTTGAAAACAAGGTCTCAAGCCAGAGATAAGCCAGAATATATATAAGATAAATATGCCATATATACAAGCCAAAATAAGGGGTTATCTGACACTGAACTGACCCCACACTGCCCACAAAAGGTCCAGAGAAATGCCTAGATATATTTTTACTGTTACCATTTTTTGATTTTTAAAAAATTTTGGTTCTTTATTACTCCTCACCAGAACACAGACAGAAGTTCACCCAACCAGGAAACCTTGAAAAGCCACTGGTCCAACCCTACCCACAGGGAGCAGACTCCACAATTAAGAGGAACCACAAGCTTCCAGCCTGCAAAAAGGGCACCCCAAACACAGCAATCTAAACAAAATGAAAAGGCTGAGAAATATTCAGCAAGTGAAGGAACATGATAAAAACCCACCAAACCAAACAAACAAGGAGGAGATATGGAATCTACCTGAAAAAGAATTCAGAATAATGATAGTAAGGAAGGTGAAATCGCTTAGTTGTGTCCAACTCTTTGCAACCCCATGGATTGTAACCTACTAGGCTTCTCTGTTCATGGGATTCTCCAGGCAAGAATACTGGAGTGGATTGCCATTTCCTTCTCCAGGGGATCTTCCTGACCCAGGGATCAAACCCAGGTCTCCCACATTGGAGGCAGATGCTTTAACCTCTGAGCCACCAGGGGAGCCCTTGGTAAATGATAGTAAAGATGGCCCCAAATCTTGAAAACAAAATGCAGTTACAGATAACTAGACTAGAGACAAGGATTGAGACAATGCAATAAATGTTTAACAAGGACCTAGAAAAAATAAAGAAGAGCCATTCAATAATGAGCAATGCAATAACTGAGATTAATAGCACTCTGTAGGGAACCAATGGTAGAATAACTGAGGCAGAAGAGAGGATAAGTGAGGTGGAAACAGAATGATGGAAATAAATGAAAAAGAGAGGGAAAAAGAAAAAGGAATGAAAAAAAATGAAGACAACCTCAGAGGCCTCTGAGACAACGTTAAATACCCCAATTTTTGAATCATAGGTGTCCCAGAAGAAGAAGAAAAAAAGAAAGGGCATGAGAAAATACCTGAGGAGATAATAGTTGGAAACTTTCCTAAAATGGCAAAGGAAATAGCTACCCAAGTCCAAGAAACCCAGAGAGTCCCAAACAGGAGAAACCCAAGGCAAAACACCACAAGACATCACATATTAATCAAACTAATAAAGATCAAACACAAAGAGCAAATATTAAAAGCAGCAAGGCAAAACCAAAAAATAACACATGAAGGAATCCCCATAAATATAATAGTTGACCTTTCAATAGAAACTCTTCAGGCCAGAAGGGAATAGCAGGACATAAAGTGATGAAGGGGAAAAACCTACAACCAAGATTACTCTATCCAGCAAGGATCTCGTTCAGATATGAAGGATAAATCAAAAGCTTTCAGTTCAGTTCAGTCACTCAGTCATGTCTGACTCTTTGTGACTCCATGGACTGCAGCATGTCAAGCCTCCCTGTCCACCACCAACTCCTGGAGTTTACTCAAACTCATGTCCATTGAATTGGTGATGCCATCCAACCATCTAATCCTCTGTCATCCCCTTCTTCTTTCACCTTCAATCTTTCCCAGCATCAGGGTCTTTTCAAATGAGTCAGCTCTTCACGTCAGGTGGCCAAAGGATGGGAGTCTCAGCTTCAACATCTGTCCTTCCAATGAACACTCAGGACTGATTTCCTTTAGGATGGACTGGTTGGATCTCCTTGCAGTTCAAGGGACTCTCAAGAGTCTTCTCCAACAGCATGGTTCAATAGCATCAATTCTTCAGCCCTCAGCTTTCTTTATAGTCCAACTCTCACATCCATACATGACTACTGGAAAACCCATAGCCTTGACTAGATGGACATTTGTTGGCAAAGTAATGTCTCTGCTTTTTAATATGCTGTCTAGGTTGGTCATAACTTTTCTTCCAAGAAGTAAGTGTCTTTTTATTTCATTGCTACAGTCATCATCTGCAGTGATTTTGGAGCTCAAAAAAATAAAGTCTGCCACTATTTCCACGTTTCTCCATCTATTTCCCATGATGGGACCAGATACCATGATCTTTGTTTTCTGAATGTTTAGCTTTAAGCCAACTTTTTCACTCTCCTCTTTCACTTTCACCAAGAGGCTCTTTAGTTCCTCTTCACTTTCTGCCATAAGGGTGGTGTCATCTGCATATCTGAGGTTATTGATATTTCTCCAGCTTATATTATATTGTTTCCAGCTTGTGCTTCATTCTCATGATGTACNGAGTCAGAGAAATGAATAATTGCCTTCTATCAGCATTCATCATCATCTTGTGGCCATATATATGCTAAAATGTAAGCTTACTCCAGTGGTCACCTTCATGCTTTTTTTTTAATTGAAGCATAGATAATTTACAATGCTACTTTCAAAGGGAGTGAAGAAGCAAGAAGTTTAAGGGCTGTAAAGTGTGGTGTGTGAAGTACAGAATATTATCCATCTTGCACAGTCTTCTTGTAAGCAGCTCTTTTGCCCCTTTTCTGTCTCCCCTCAGAACTTAATTAGAAAAATGAGATCACTGGGTAAAATGTAACCTAACTCCTGACTTATATTCTACTGAATGTACACAATGCCTTCCCTAACTTGGTGAATCCCTTCCCGGATTATAAGGAGGAAGAATGAAGAATTAAATAGTTGAGGAATGACAGACTTTCTACCCCTAGTATCCCCCTTCACAAATTTGCAGGCAGACCATGTGGGCAAGATAGCATTCAAAGAAGAACATGAATCAGCAGATCTGCACACAACAGAAAAATGACAGAATCCAATCCCCCTACCCTAATGATTAACCGAGATTGTTTCCCCTTTATCCCTTTAAAAATTTTCNATCCCCCTTCACAAATTTGCAGGCAGACCATGTGGGCAAGATAGCATTCAAAGAAGAACATGAATCAGCAGATCTGCACACAACAGAAAAATGACAGAATCCAATCCCCCTACCCTAATGATTAACCGAGATTGTTTCCCCTTTATCCCTTTAAAAATTTTCATGTCCAAGCTGAATCTGGAGTTGATTTTGGAATATGAATCCACCCTCACTCTGGGTAGCTGGTTTCCTGATGAAAGCAACTTTTCCGTGCCGACCAACACTTGTCTCTCGAATACTGACTTTTTGAGCAGCGAGCAGCCAAACCTGAGTTTGATAACATTCCCTTTAGTATTAAGCACTTCAAAATGAAGGTCAGATCGAAAGATGAAGATAGCAGTAGGAGTATGCAAGAGAGAGACCATGTACAGACTCATCATCATCATGTTGAAAGAAAACTCTCAGTGCAGCATTAAGTTGTTGCATACAATCCATGCAGACTACTAACATTGTTTATTTGTAATAAACTTCTAGGGGAATTCTTCAGTGACTCAGGAGTTATATATCTTTTTAATGTAAAGTGGTTCTCTAATATATGTTTCCAGGTACTCCTTGGAGATAAAATATTGTTTTTGTATCATGTTGGGGTTTGTAATGGATTTCACTCACTCAGAGGAAGGATATGTAATATTTTAATACCTGTTAATCCTTAAAAAATGTGAACTTAGATCATGCTAGACCTCTGAGAAGTCCTGTCTGACAATGCAACCTGGAAAAGGCTAGATAGAAACTAATTTATACATCATTCCTCAATACCAGTAGTTAAAATTTCAGAATTAGGGGATTGAGTAAACTGATTATTAATCCTGAGGAAAGACTAGGAGATGAGTTGTCTTCTCATCTGTTCCATATCCGTTACAGACAACTAGAAAAGAACAAAGAGAATCCGGATTCTCTAGGGTCTAAGAACACATTGCAAATTTTATTAAAAATGTGTCTTTAAAAAAACCTAAATGAACTTTAAAAGTAGAAATAACGTGAACCTCATTTTCTAATCACAGTGCAGGAAAACCAAAATTAAGAGGAAAATGGCAGTGCTGTACAGTTCTTGGGTCAAAGAGAAATTATGAGAACTGTGATAATAACTTTGAAATCACCAATAACAACATGGTGATGGTTAATTTTATGTGCAATTTGGCTGAACTAAAGGATGCCCAGATTGCTGGTACAACATGATTCCTGGGCATGTCTGTGAGTATTTTCAGAAAAGATTTGTACTCATTCAGTGAACTGAGTAGAGTTCCACCTTCATTAATATGTGTAGGCATCATCCAATCTGTTGAGGGTCTGAATAGAACAAAAAGGCAGAGGAAAGGCGAATCCCTCTTCAGCTGGAATGTCCATCTTTTCCTGCCCTTGAACATTGGAGCTCCTGCTTTTCTGACTTTCAGACTCAGGGACCTACACCTGCAGCTACCCTTGCTTTGCCTTGCCTCCCACCCCCCATCTCCATTCTCAGGCTTTTGGCTTTGGACTGAGAGATAAATCACTGGCTCCCTTGGTTCTTACATCTTCTTACCTGGACTGGATTACACCACCAGCTTTCCTTTTTCATCTGCTTGCAGATGGCAGATTATGGGACATAAGCTTTGTAACTATATAGGTGAATTTCTAGAATAAATCTAATTATATATAAAAATATATATTATGTATATACAAATTTTATGTATACATTTCCATCTATCCATCTTCCCTATTTCTCTGGAGAATCCTGGCTAATACAAGCATTATATATAAAATGTATGAAATGTGACCAAAGCCATATTTAAAGGAAAATTCATAGCCTTAAAATGCTTTTATCATTAAACAACAAATACTTAAGATACAATATGCTGGATATTTATTGCAAGTGTACACTGTGCAGGGCCTGAACAAAATATATTTCATCTTCATAGTACTTAGGAGTTGAGCACTATGTTTTACCCTTCATAATACTTAGGAGATAGGTACTATATTTTGCCCTATTTGAAATGCTCAGAAATATAATTAGGCACATCCATACCATGTTCTAACTATGACATGTTTCTAAGAACTACTTCATATAATACTTGATCCAATGCCACAAATATTTATTAGTGCTTATTATACACAGGATACTATAACAAAGAGATAAAGAATAGATGTTCTCTACCCTATAAAATCCAGTCATGTGTGTTCATGATGTAGATGATACATCTCCTTTTATGATTGCAACTATCTCTACTAGTTAAAATTGATTGCATTAAATGCTAAAACTGATACATAAACCCATGGTTGCAGAGAATAAAGATTCCAACTGAAGTCAGGGCAGGAGTCCATTGTGGTGCTTGTTGCCACTGCTCAGGGAAGCATCTCTAAGTTCAAACAATTAGTTAATGTGATCAAAGCAGGAAGAGCACATACGTTTTCACTTTATTAAAATATTGCATAGATACAGAGCAGTTGGGCTCATCCATTCTAAGGCACTGTCCTGGTTTGAATGCAATTCCACAAGAGAGAAAAGAGAAGCCATTACATTCAGTATTATTTACCTCTACATTCAGACTCCTCCCCTGTTCCATGTTTATTGCTACTGGGATCTCAATTTTATCCCCAAACTTATAGCAGCATCATACTAGGACCTGGATGACAAAAATGAAGGACACATCCTGGCTCTAGTACCTGGTATGAACTGACACTTACCTACAAACTCTCTTGCACTGCTCACCATTTGTTTCCCAACTCTTGTTTAACTAAAGATATCATAAACTCTTTATGAATTAATTTTTAATAGTTTCCATTAAGCCTAGAACAGGACTAGTTAGGCACATAGTACATACCCCCACAATGCTTGTATTAAATATCAGTTGCAAGAACTTTAATGGAATAGAAAAAAATATACTTTCCCTAATTCTAGTTTAAGGAAAGGATGACTGGTATCCTCACAAAGGAAAATACTTGAATGTCCTATTGTTTGTATTTTTTAAAAAAGGAACTAGGCTGAATGAATATTTTCATGTATTAACAGCTTTAACTGACAAAGAGAGTTCTTCCTTTGCTATAGGAACTTGAGTCATAACCACTAGTATATGAGAACATTTATATAAGTAGCAATGTGTGTGTGAGATTATAAGCAAAATTCAAAGAGGTTACAAATCACTGAACAACACATAAATATCTGAATTACTGATCCTCCTTAAATGATGTGTGTATGTTACATAAAAAAATAAGTGTAAAGACTTTTTTCATAACACGCTTGAAGCAACTGGAAATAGCTAGGCTTGGGAACAATCAGGCTATACAGATAGCTATAGAAATATGTGTTAAAGGCAGTGTGTTCCAAGAATATTTGCAGAATAAGAGCTCTGTGGGTTATTATTGGGTATACATGAAAATGGGTTCTGGGGTCAAACAGGATTGCAAAACACTGAGCCAAAAGAGGTACTTTTTCCACCTTCATGAAAGGACCTCTCAGAATCCTCATAGGCTGATGTGCACTGTGAATCTACAAAGCAGAAACAGCAGGAAGGGATTCCCAAACTTATTTGCAAACTATCTTATAGAAATAGGTGTTCTATGACACACTCTTAGGGAGATATTGAATTAAAGAATGGATAAAATTTTAAAGCACTGAGAGAGACACAGTTGAATAGTAAAGGAAAGTGAAAAGCAATGATACTGGTTCCTCAGTCAGTGTAAATTAACTTAGAGTCTACTTGTATGACTTCAACTGGCAAATGGGTTCTTCCACAAAGAGTTGACTTATCCTGGGAACAAAATAAATCATCAAACCAGTACTCAGCTCTGAGCAGCATCACCCCAGACTGCCAACTAAGCAGATTAGTCAACTCTGAAAAATTCAAAAATAAAGATTAAATTCTAATTTCTTCAAAAACAAAATTTTCAATGGAAAGAACCCAGTTCATAGCAGGCAAACGAAATCCTCTTCATCCATGTGTTCCTAACATATTTTTATTATTTCATAAAATACACTGTCTCCTTTGTTGCCACCTGGGACACATACAAAGTTTTAAACTAATATAATCACCTTTAATAATGACAGCAGAATAATTACGGTAATACTGTAATAGATATCCAGATAAATATGATATTCCATTATGTTGACCCTACCCTGAAAAGGATTGCCATTATTTTTATGCTGACATTTATGATATGGTTGACTTGGTTCACAAAAATTGTCAATGTAATAAAAAATGAGTTGCAGAGACAGAATAAATCAAATCTATGAAGACTGCAAGAATAGGTAGATACTCTAGAATTCATATAACTTGGAAGATGAGTTTTTAAAGTAGAAAAAAAAAAGCTTTTCTTTTCTTACAAGCTCAAACAAAAGAATTCTTCCAAGACAAACAGGCTGCTGCATGTTTAAGATTTTGTGTTGGGGTTAGTTATCAATCTGTGTAGGATTTGTTTAACAATTCTTAAAGAAGTCCTCTAAAGTGAGTGACTTGGTGCATAATAAGGCCTGCTCTCTGTCTGAAGCTTTTAGAACAATGACTACACTTGTATGGCTTCTCCCCTGTATGAATTCTTAAATGAATAACAAGGCTTGGTCTCTGTCTAAAGCTTTTCCCACAGTAATTACATTTAAAAGGTCTCTCTTCAGTGTGTGTTCTCTGGTGCAAAGTAAGAGCTGTCAGCCTACTAAAACTCTTCCCACAATTATGACATCTATGAGGTTTCTCACCCGAATGAGTTTTCAGATGTCTTTTAAGACTTGATCCATGACAAAAGCTTTTCCCACACTCAAGACATTTATATGTTTCTTCTTCGGAATGGGTTCTCTGGTGCCCTATAAGGTGTGACCGCCGAGTGAATCGCTTTTTACACACAGTGCATTCATAGGGTCTCTCCCCTGTGTGAAGTCGCTGGTGTCTGTAAAGGTCTGAACTACGAAGGAATCTCTTTCCACATTCAGGGCACTTATGAGGTTCCTCTCCTGAATGAATTCTCTGGTGCCCTGTAAGTTGCGACTTTCGAGCAAAACATTTCCCACACTGAGGACATCGGTGAGGTTTGTCACCCGGACTCTTCTTCTTATGGGGTCTTGGGTTGAGAGGTTCTTCCAAGTTGGAGCTCTCAGGTTTCTCTCCTGCTGAGGGGTTCTGATGCTCTACAAGTTTTGTTAAATCTCTCTGTAAATCCTCTGGAGGGGATTCCCATTGATTTTCTAGCTGTACATAGTCTTTTTGCAAAATGGGGCCATGAAGAGCATTCCCCTCTAAAGTAACAATAAATGGATACATATTCTCCAGTTTTTTCTGTTTTTCTGAAGTATCTTCTTCATTTTCTATTCCAATCTCAAAACCTGAGAGAAGAAACAGAATACAGATCTCACCATGTCCCACATGGAAAAGAACATGAGGGAAAATGAAGAGTTTATATTAAACCATTCATAGAAATAAGAGATGTTCCTTAGTAGAATCCAAAACTCTTTACCCTGATCAAGGTTGATTTTTTTCTTTTCTTTCTTGTGTGGTATCAGTGAACAATTACTTACCTAACTTGGAATCAAGTAATTGCTTAATTTCTTTGGAATCTTGCAGTTCCTTCACCCATGCCTCTTCTCTATGCTCCAATGGAAAGCTCACGTCAAGTTTTGGTATTGGGTATCCTTGCCAGAAGAAAGATGAGAAGCATAATAGTTTGGGTCATCAAAGGTTTTTACAGAGTTCAGCCTAATATCTTGGACATGTGGCTGCTTAATTTTCACTTCCTCCTCAATTACTATTACATCACCTGGAATCTCTTGCAAGAGTTTTTTTTTAAAGATAAAAGCAAAAAATGAGAGAACAACCTTTTGTGTTCAACTTAAGGCACTCTTCCTCTAACCTATGGAAGGGAGTGAATCAATTCTGTGCTGAAATCAATACACTAAATTGCTACTTTATCTATGTTGATAATAGATTTATTTAGGTTAGAGCCAAGAAAGTAAAGTGAAGTGTTAGTCACGCAGTTGTGTCCAACTCTTCGTGACCCCATGGACTGTAGCCTACCAGGCTCCTCAGTCCATGGGATTCTCCAGGCAAAAATACTGGAGTGGGTTGCCATTTCCTTCTCCAGGGGATCTTCTCGACCCAGGGATTGAACCTAGGTCTCCCGCACTGTGGACAGACTCTTTACCAACTGAGCCACCAGGGAAGACCCTAGGTTAGAGCCAAAATATGAAGTAAATGTCCATGAAGTTGGCATTGAAACTGAGAAATGCTGATATTGAGTACTACGTGAAGAGAGAGAGGTAAAGCCAGAAGTTATGCAACTGCTTGTTGGAATAATTTCAATTGAGATTTCCAAATTATAATGCAAATTGACTGGGCTGACAACCAGAAAAGCGGTTTCTGTTTGCTTCAGTTGAAATCTGGAAGTGGACTGATTCTCCTGAAATTACCCCAAGTAACCATTAAAGAGTGTTTCTCACTGTCAGGTTAAGGACAACCAAAGAAATTTCTCCATTCAGTGCCCGCCCCCACTGTGTCCTATTACCCTCTCCTTACTGAGAGTCTCTCTGGCTCACAGTCTCTCTCCATACCCCTTCCTCGCCTTCTCTGCTCTGCCCAAGTTAACTGGTCCGTCATCAAGTGTGGCTTGGAAGTAGCTCACTTGAGATAGAAACGCAGCATGATGCTTAATATTAGCACCATTAAAATAACATTAGCAGATTAATTTGATGAATTTTAACCATTATATCAAAACATAGAAAGTAGACTAAAATATCTTATATTTTCACGAAAAAAGATCTTTTAAGATTAACAAAAATGTGCTTCCTATAAAATTCTGTTTAAATTCACTATATTGTTTTTCTTTGTGTTTCAAAGCTAAGAATAGGATGATAGTGTAATGAGACCAAGGTCAAATAAACTGGAGGTCACAGGTCAAAGGAAAGCTATCTTTATGTACTGAAAATGGAAGCAAACTGAAACTTGAAATAAGCAGAGAGAGTAGCAAAGGCCTACGTGTGAAATACTGATGTATAACCTAAATGCAGGAAGGGAGACAGACTTCAAGTACCATACCATGAGGAGCTCTGTAGACCTATTTCCCAGTTTAACTGGTGAAAATTATTAAAAATAATACAAGAAACATTTAAAGTCTAGAAAATGAAGAAACATCTATTTTTAATACCCCCAGAAGGGGTAAAATGGAATAGAGTTACATACAAGAAATATTTCTACATCTCACTGACATCAAGTCAATATAAATCTGAAGCTGATTATACATCAAGATGTACATGTTAACTAGAGTAACCACTAAGGAAATAACTTGAAAAATTGTGAAAATTCATTAAAGTCAGTAAAATGTTACATTTAAAATATTTACTTGGTGTCAAAGAAAGCAGTAGATGACACATAGAGGGACAAAAAAGATATGAGACATACCCAAAAATGAAAACTAAAATAGCAGATATAAATCCAACCATATCAAAGATAAGATTAAATGGTATGAATTAAACAACTCAATCAAAAGGCAGAAATCGTCAGACTGGATTTTTAAAAATCCAACTATATGATGTCCAAGGAAACACACTTCAGATTCAAAGATACAAACAGACTGAATGTAAAGGAACAAAAGAAGATATGTCATGCAAGCAGCAAGTAACCATAAGACAGCCAGAATGACTATATTAATATCAGACGAAATAGATAGTAGGACAAGAGAATCACTTCATAATGATAAAAGGATCAATCCACTAGGAAGATGCAACAATTATAATCATATGTGCACTTAAATAACACATTGCAAAATATATGAAGGAAAAAATGTAAAAAGAAATAGACAATTGATAACAATAGTTGTGGACTTCAATACCTCTTTGCACTACTAGATAGAAAACATAGGCAGAATAGCAACAATAGAAGACTTAAAAATACCACAGACCAACTAAACATCACAGACATTTACAGACAACACTCCACAGCGAACAACAGCAGAATATACATGCTTCTCAGGTGCAGAGAAAATTCTACAGGACAGCCGAGATGCTATACCATAAAACAAATGTTCAAAAATGTTAAAGGATCACAATTACAAAGTACATTCCCCCACTAAAATGACATTATAAATAAGTAACAGAAAGAAAATTGGGAATGTCACAAATATAAAAAAATTGAACAACACATTCCTAAGTAACCCATCAGTCAAAGAAGAAATCAAAAGGGAGATTAGAAATATTCTGAGGTAAATGAAAATGAAAACTTTGGGAGGTAAAACCAGTGCTTAGTTAGAGGGAAATTTATAGCTATGAATGCCTATATTAAAAAGGAAGAAAAATGTCAATAACCTAACTTTACACCTTATCCCATACCCTGGATGCAGACAGGGAAATGTGTGCTCAAACTTGAGCTTCTTCCTGAATGTTAACTTCATGCAATTTTTAATTATATACCAACTCCACCCCTACCCACCTCCATTATCCTGCATAACACACAGATCCTTATGCTTCTAGTACACTCAGTCTCCTCTTCCTGGACTCCCAGAGCGCTACTTCTGACACTATCACCAGTTTGTATTCCCCAACCTATGCTCAAATCCCATGTCAGTGGAGGCCACTTACCATTCCCCTTGATCCATCTCCCACCCTTCTGACCTGAGTTCCCATCATCTAATAACTGCAGCAATGAAATTAAAAGACACGTGCTCCTTGGAAGAAAAGCTATCACAAACCTAGACAGCATCTTAAAAAGCAGACATTACTTTGCCAACAAAGGCCCATATAGTCAGAGCTATGGTTTTTTCAGGAGTCATGTATGGATATGAGAGTTGGACCATAAAGAAAGCTGAGCACCAAAGAGTTGATGATTTTGAACTGTGGTGTTGAAGAAGACTCTTGAGAGTCCCTTGGACTGCAAAGAGATCAAACCAGTCACTCCTAAAGGAAATCAATCCTGAATATTCATTGGAAGGACTGATGCTGAAGCTGAAGCTCCAATACTTTGGCCACCTGATGCAAAGAGCCGACTCATTAGAAAAACCCTGATGCTGGCAAAGACTGAAGGCAGGAGGAGAAGGGAGCAACAGAGAATGAGATGGTTGGATGGCAGCACTGAATCAATGGACATGAGTTTGAGCAAGTCTGAAAGATGGTGAAGGACAGGAAGCCTGGCATGCTGTAGTCCACGAGGTCGCAAAGAGTCAGACACGACTGAGCGACTGAACTGAACTGAAAATACAGAAGCAACCCAAGTACACATTTATGGAAAATGGATAAGCTAAATGTGATATATATACACAAGGGATTATTATTCAGCCTTTAAAGGGATGGAAATTCTGACATATGCTATAGCATGAATGAACCCTGAGGACATTGTGCTAAGTGAAATAAGTCAGTCAGGAAAAGACAAACACTACATTATTTTACATGAGGTACACAGAGTAATCAAATTCATTAGAACAGAAAATTGAATGGTGGTAACCAGGAGCTGGTGATGGGGTGGGGGGCAGGGTGTGGAATGTAGAAATGAGAAGCTGTGTAAATGGGTATAGAGTTTCAATTTTACAAGATGAAAACAGTTATGGAGATGGACGTTGGGAATGGCTCCACAAAATTACAAATGTATTTAATACCTCTGACCTGAACACATAAAAATGGTTGAGGTTGTAAATCTTAGGTTGTGGGTATTTTATCATGATTTTTAAAAAATTGAAAAGAGAAAAACAGGCTTCCTGAGCAGGGTCATTAGCTTAAGGGATTTTCAATCCCACTCGATCTAAGGTGCTTTGTGACCAGCTATTCCCAGAAAGATATTTCCTCCTTCTACTCTTGATCAGAGTGGCCCATTTCCATCAGGCATTCCCCAACCCTAGAGAGCTCTTGAGCTCTCAAAATAGAAACTAAAGAAAGGAAAGCAAACCCTTGCCTTACCAGGGTCGAGAAAGGGCTGGCCTTCCCCAGCAGCACCGAAGCTCAGCTCCTGCGGCCCGGCTTGTGGGATCCATGCCTCTGCCACTGGGACTTCCGGGGCAGGTCCCATTACTTGGAGTGGGGGTGACTCCAGGTGGATGTTTGGTGGTATGTGTGCCATTCCCACTGGTGCCAGTTCTTCCAAGAGCATTTCCTGCCTATCCAGCTAGAGGAAATGCCAGAACCATCACTAAAAGTCCAGACCAGCCCTGCCCAGTAGCAATGTAATGCAAGCTACCCAAGTCCTTTTAAATTTACCAGAGGCCACATGAAACAAAAAAGGAAATAAAATTAATCTTAACAACATACAGTATTTAACCCAATATATCTAAAATATCATAATTTCAGAATACCATAGATAGAAACAATTGTTAGTGAGATATTTCACCTACTCTTGTTTCATATTAAGTTTTCAGAATGTGCTGTGTATGTTATAGCATATTTCAATTTGGAATAGCCACATTGTAAGTGCTTAAGAGCCACACTTGGCTATCGGCTACTGTGCTGGGTGGTGTATGTTTAGACCATACAAAGATAAAATCTTATATGGTAAGCTAAACCAGAAAGACAGAGAAAGGGAAACCATAAATTCATCCTATCCTACGGGGCAGGGAACCTTGGATGACTCCTGCTCAAGCAGGCTAACTACAGAGCCCCATCAACACCCCCTGCTGGAGTGCCCCTAATGCCCACCCACAAGTACTTCCTGCCTTCTCCCAAAGATTCTGCCTCTGCTCAGCTATGGGTTTCACTCGATGGTACTGAACAGAGACTAATGCCACCATCTCTATGGGGCATTTTGCCTAGGATGGTAGGTGGTGGCTATCAGAATGTACTAAGCCAGAAATGGGAGTCTATATAATTCATAGGGAAGAATTGTTCCACTTTCCAAACCATTTAGGAATGTTCCCTCAAACACTCACATAGGTAAAAAGAACCTGTCAAGGATCTCACCCTGTTGGCTATATAAACACAAAATATTTTTGCATATTTTAGCATGACTTGGACTTTCTAGAAAAGCATTACTTTAGCAATCAGAGAAAGACTATACTACTTATTGTTTCAATTGACCAAGAGTTGTTTGTCATTTTAAGAAATCATATGACCAGCAGCACCACCACTCATAATGTCTGAGTGTACCATATCACTCAGAAGTTCTGGCTGTCACATTCCCAGTGTATATATGCATAGATTCAAGCAAATGACAACTCCCTAAAGTTTTGGTGCAGTCAAGCCCAAATACATGCACAACGAAATGTGATTTCATAAGAAATCACAATCCTTTTCCTCTATATTCCTTCTAGACTCTACTGAACTCAGGGTTGGCAATATTTTCTTGTAAAGAGATAGACAGTAAATATTTTAGGCTTTGTGGGTAGTACTGGAGTACTGGTTTGTTGTCTCTTCTTTTTTTAACCATCCTTCAAAAAGGTAATAACCATGACTATTTCATGGGTTGTATAAAAATAGGCTTTGTGTAATATTTGGTCCACAGGGCACTTATTATGTTGATTTTTTCCCCTAATTTTGTATATATAATTTATATTATTCATAAATTTCATTTTAGGATAGTAAAGGGGACATTACCAAATTTTTGTTATAGAAGTGGAGTTGGGTTTAATAGTTGAGACTGTCTGGAACCTATCCTGATTCCAGTAGAAGGAAAAATTGGAAAGCTCCAGCAGGGAAATCCTGTGGTACCAGTCAGAAGGTCTGATCTCTGATCCAGTCCCAGCTGCCTTGCTACTTTTTTGGGTCTAATTACCAAGATTCCAACCTCTTTTCTCACCTGCTGCTCTGGTATCTCCAGTTCTCTCTGTAAGTCTTCTATCAGTGACACAACTCTTTCTCTGTTCTCTGGGCAATGTTCCCTCACCCAAGTCTCTATCTCTGTGGGGAGAATCGTTAGGAATTGCTCCAACACCAACAGCTCCAAGATTTGCTCCTTAGAACGCATCTTTGGCTTCAGCCATTGACAGCAGAGCTCCCAGAGTTTGTTGAAAGCTTCATGAGGCCCAGCTGCTTCTTTGTACTGGAACTGCCGGAAGCGCTGGCGGAAGACCTCACAGTCAGTATCATACTCTTGAAACACCGAGCCCTGATTCAAGGAGGCCTGGATTGCACAACCCAGGGCCACAGCCATCGCTCTCTTCCAGCAATGTGCAATTTATATGGAACTTGAAGTGGCAGATTCAAATTTCTTTACTTCCGTTATCCTCCCGGGGGAGCCACCTATGTATACGCTGAGGTCAGGACAAAATGAGAAAAGAGAAACAGTAGTGGTTACCAGAGGGCAGATTTACCTCCCTTAATTTGCTTACTTTTCTCCAAAGCCCTAAGGAAGCAAATCAGTCTTGAGGGGTAGGGGAGATTGAGAATCTGATGAAAGCCATGAACTCTCTTCTAGAAAAATAAACACTACATGAAGTTCTGCATTTAATTTCAATAAGGCTACAAAATCTTCAAGACCATCTATGGATTCTCTGGAAATGTACTCTCCAATCTGGTATTCAATAGTCCCATGTGAGTTGGGGCGAGAGATAAATTAGGAGTTTGGGATTAACATACACACATTACTATATATAAAATAGGTAAACAGCAAGGACTTACTGTATAGCACAGGGAATTATACTCAATATTTTGTAATATCCTATAACACAACACTGTAAATTAACCACACCTCAACAGAAAAAGTGGGCTTCCTTGATAGCTCAGTTGGTAAAGAATCCACCTGCAATGCAGGAAACCCCGGTTCAATTCCTGTATTGGGAAGATCCAACGGAGAAAGGATAGGCTACCCACTCCAGTATTCTTGGGCTTCCCTTGTGGCTCAGCTGGTAAAGAGTCTGCCTACAATGTGAGAGATCTGGGTTCATTCCCTGGTTTGAGAAGATCCCCTGGAGAAGGGAAAGGTTACCCACTCCAGTATTCTTGCCTGGAGAATTCCATGGACTGTATAATCCATGGGGTTGCAAACAGTCGGACACGACTGAGTGACTTTCATGCTTTCACTTTCAATAGAAAAAAGCAGGCCTACATGGATGTTTAAATTAATTAACCTGAAAATTCAACTTCTCATTCATACTCGAGCATTTCAAGTGCTCAAGTGACATCTCTGTGTGGTACATATATGCAATGGAATATTACTTAGCCATAAAAAGGACAAAATATTGCCATTTGCAGCAATATGTATGGATCTGCAGATTGTCATACTGAGTGAAGTCAGACACAGAAAGACAAATATCATATGATATCAAATGTGTGGAATCTTTAAAAATGATACAAATGACTTAACAAAACAAAAAGTTACAGATGTAGGAAGTAAACTTATGGTTATGAGGGGGTGAGGAGGGGAGGGATAAATTGGAAGATTGGGATTGACATATACACTACTATGTACAGAACAGATAACTAATAAGTACCTATTGTACAGGGAACTCTACTCAATACTCTGTAATGGCCTAGTATAACTGATCCATTTTGCTGTACACCTGAAACTAACAACACGCAAATCAACTATAGCCCAATAAAATTTTTTCAAAAAAGGAAAGACATCTCTGCAGAAAGTTCTATTGGACAGCTCTGCTCTAGGATTCCATGGACCTAAAGCAAAGAAACCCTTCCCTTAAATGAACCCCTACAGATTTAGTCATTTCTGAACCCACTTCCAACCTAATTCCCACTGTCTTGTGGTTTTGAATACAGCTAGGCCACAGAAGAAATGGCAAGCAATATTTACAATGGTGAAGAACCCTAAAAGTTCATCTACCTTTGAGGAGCCTTTAGTGATCTTCAACCACGGGGATCTTAGCTAGAATCATGCCTTGCAAAGACAGTAAACAACCAATCCCTTATTCCTCCCCGCTAGGGGTCACCTGTAGTTCAGCCAGCATCACCATGACCCTCACCCTGAAACCGCATTCTAAGTGACTTTCTCATGAGAAAAATACATGGCAACAGGACAGGCCAGCAGGAATCAGGTCTGCATTAATAACCAAGGACATTTCTCACGCCTTGTGCCAAGAACTGTTTACACCTCCCACATATATTGGTTCATCTAGCCCTTACCCAACATCAGGAAGTGGGCTCTAGTACCGTGTCTTGAACACAGGTGAGAGACTGAGGTAAGGATGAGGAGGAGTGAATAACTTGCTCCAAGTCATCGGGTAAATGCCAGAGGGGAGTGGCGAGGAGTTTGGAATCGACCTACTACTGCAATGCTAAAGTCTGCTGCTGCTGCTGCTAAGTCACTTCAGTCGTGTCTGACTCTGTGCGACCCCATAGATGGCAGCCCGCCAGACTCCTCCTTCCCTGGGATTCTCCAGGAAAGAACACTGGAGTGGGCTGCCATTTCCTTCTCGAATGCATGAAAGTGAAAAGTGAAAGTTAAGTCACTCAGTCCTGTCTGACCCTCAGCGACCCCATGGACTGCAGCCTATCAGGCTCTTCTGTCCATGGGATTTGCCAGGCAAGAGTACTGGAGTGGGTTGCCATTGCCTTCTCCGAATGCTAAAGTCTAAAAACATCCAAATGTTCTCAGTGCGATCTCTGAGGTCACAGAGGTCCTCATATCCATGTTTCCACAGATGTCAACCCTAGTACCCACCCGGGCACTGTGGCTCTTCTCAGCCTGTATTTTCGGGGACACCTCATGTACCTGTCCTCCTTCTTGGAGTGGGACAAGGAAAAAATACTCATGATTCCAGCCAGTCATCCCAAATGGACACAGTCCTCATCTCACCTTTATCTTGATGGTAGTCTGGGTTTTGGCATCAGACCAATCTAGTGATAACCTGCTAGCCGTGTGATGCGGACACCCAGGGCTTCTGTCGTTAACATGAGATGATCACAGCATCTCTTTCCTAGAATTTCCCTCGGCAGAGCCCACGGCAGGGAGCAGCAGCAGGGCACAGAGGAAGCACTCAGGAAAGGTCATTTCCTAGGAAGCTTCTATTTAACCTCCACCCTGCCAAGGCACCTAAATGTCTCTGGGGGGCATCCAGGGACGTGCCTTGAACGTGCTCCAGCCTCGCAGCTGGGCAGCCCTCCCCCGACTGTCCCAAACCTTACACCACATCGACCACTAACCCAAACTAACCCTCCGGGTTTCCCCCGCGTCGGCCCCTCCGGAGAAAAACTTCACTCCATCCCTCGGCGGATGGCTCCTCCCCAAACCCTCCTGAGCGAACCCAGGCCCACAGGGCCCGTGGATGAATAAGGGTGTAAAGAGAGGGCACTCGGGAAAAGGATCGGGGGACAAGCCAAAAAGCGGGTTGAAAATCGGGTACCCGCGGTGCTGCGCGGCCCCAGCGCGCTCCCCGGGGAGGATGTTGCGCTCCCCGCCCAGGAGAAGCCCGGGAAGGCCCGGTGGGTCGCAGGGGACGGCGGCAGGGACCCGGGCCGGACATGGGCCCTCCGCCTGTCGCTCCTTCCCGCGCCCGCCGCCCGATCGGGACTGGAGGCGGCGGATTAGCTCAGACCGAGCGAGATGGGAGCCCGGCTCCCCGCGCCCGCGCCCCAGGGACGGCCACGCCCTCTGGCCGCTCCGGGACTCACCGCCTCAGCGCCCGCGGCTCTCCCAGGCTCACCGGGTGCAGCTGCCCATGGCGCAGGCGCGCGGCCGCGCTGAGGACTACAACTCCCGGCAGGCTCCACACCACTCGCCCAGCGATCTCAGTCTCTAAGGATGCTGACGCGGAAGAGGCTGGGATTTTCTTTGGCCTCCTCCGGTCCTGAGGCCGCTTTGGAAGCGATCTCATTTCCGGTCTTAAACGCCTGTAAATTCCCGGGGATTGGGTGGGGCATGCCGCTGTTCTAGACCTGTCTCTTATACACATCTAGATGTGTATAACAGACAGATCCATGGGGTTGCAAACAGTCGGACACGACCGAGTACCAACACCACCACCATCACAGGATATAACAGTCCCAACTGTCTCATATGGCCTGGTTTGAAACTAGTGATTTTAATCAATTCATAGTCTGAATCGGTGAGACGCACCAATGATAAAACGTGTTCTACAAAAAGCTCTACACAGCTCNTGCCACACACACTTGCTTTCAGCAAGTGGTCATAAGATATTGCTTTGGGGCATAGTATAATTTGAAATGTCAACCTTATCATTTCCTTCATTCTGTCATATACATGGGTCTGTGTTGAGACTCTCTGTTCTGTTCCATTGACATATTTTTGATTCTTGTTTTAGTCGCTAAATCTATAGTATAGATTTTCACATCTTGAAACAGCTCACAATCATGGCTGTTTCCACATGTTGTTTAGTTGCTCAATTATGTCAACTCTTTGTGACCCCATGGACTGTAACCCACCAAGCTCCTCTGTCCATGGGATTCTCCAGGCAAGAATATTGGGGTGGGTTGCCATTTCCTCCTCCAGGGGATCTTCCTGACTCAGGGATCAAACGCGCAAGAGGCTTCTTTACCACTGAGCCACCTGGGAAGATTTCACATTGATTCTCTTTTATTTGATTGAATAATCTTTTCATTTCATGGCAAAATCTTTTTGAGGTTCATGACTGACTGTGCTCGCACTGAATTCAAAGATATATTTTGGGAAGAACTGATAGGATGGCAGTAATTAATTTTCCTGTCATGCAAGAAATGGTATTTTTAGTCTTAAAACAGAAAATAAAAAGCTTCAAGCACATTTCTCTCTAGTTTTAAAAATGNATATATTTTGGGAAGAACTGATAGGATGGCAGTAATTAATTTTCCTGTCATGCAAGAAATGGTATTTTTAGTCTTAAAACAGAAAATAAAAAGCTTCAAGCACATTTCTCTCTAGTTTTAAAAATGATATTCATGTGTGTTTTGTAGTCAGTGTGAAATGGACACATCATTTTTGCTATTTCATAGTTTATTGTTAGCGCACATCTCTTCTTTTATGTATTTAACTTATATCCAGTAGTTTTTATAAAATATCTGGGTGAATAACTTGTTATTCCAAAGAGACACCCACTTAAGACAAAGGCAATTTTTCTAATTTCCTTATGTAAATAAATTATAGTATATCAATAGTATGATATAAAATACAGCTATTGAAAATGGTGAAGGGGTCCTCTACGTACTGACCTGGAAAGACTATCCAAGAAATGAGAATTGAAGAAAGAAACTTGAAAAACAATATGTGTCTTAGTATCACGTTTGTATTTCTTCAGAGTCATCTATATTGATAAAAGTAAATGGAGAGAATAAAATCTGAAATGTTTACAGCAATCAAATGGCAGTTCTGGGGTAGGAGCGTAAGATGGGGGAATACAGAGAAGGGGTGGATAGATGGATCATTAGCTGATCTCTGTAGATGTAATTCTTGTATTTTCTATAAGAATCTAAAAACGTGAGTCAATTCTATAAAACTATTTAAATAAAAAAAGATTCCTGGAAGCATAAATTTGAGACACAGAGAGGTGCAAACATCAAGGCAGGTTGACCCAAATTCAGCCTGTTTTCTCCAAGAAAAGAGCACTGGGGCTCAGAAGAAAGATATCAAAGCCCCCAGACAAACAGTGAACCAGCCTGTAACTAGAGTTCAAGGCAAAGGCACAGACTTTGCCAGGGAAGACTCTCTACCAGTCTGTGGCTTTAAGAGGTTCTCATTCAGGAGAGAAAGAGAAGGTGATGATATGCATTCTCCAGTCTCAGGCTTCCATTTTATGAGGAATACATTCCTGATAANCTCTCTACCAGTCTGTGGCTTTAAGAGGTTCTCATTCAGGAGAGAAAGAGAAGGTGATGATATGCATTCTCCAGTCTCAGGCTTCCATTTTATGAGGAATACATTCCTGATAAGAACAGCGGCAGCAGCAGCAGACCTCTGCTCAGGGTGTCTGTTTGCTAGGCACTTCTCCAAAGGACTTAATGTACTCTGGCTCATGTAATGTCGTAACAGCTTTGGTGGGTCCATTGTCATGCCCACTTACCCAGAAGAGGGCACTGAGGTATAGGAAAAGCATGTGATTGGCCCAAGGTCATACAGCTGGTATGTGGCAGAACCAGGAAGTGAACCCAATTTGTTTGGCATAAGGGCCCCAGCCCTCTACCACTTCAATTTGCCTCCTCTTGATCCTTGTGGAAGACGAGGAAACAATTCCCATCCCTCTATTTGTTCTGAACATTGAAAACAGTATCTTAGTCCTTTATATGGTCCTACATGGTTGAGAGGAAACCCGGATGGCCAAGCCTTCCCTGCCACTCAAGGAAGGGGGCACATGGCCTGGGTCCCTCGTCCAGGCATCCATATCTCGATTTCCTCAGTTGTCATGTGAGACTGAGCAGGGCAGCCAGTGTGGGGCCAAGTCACATTTCCTCATAATAGTCATTTTAGTTCCTTAAACAGTAGCACTGTAAAAAACACAAAGCCCAGTCTTCACTGTTAATAAAAAAATCCTGTAGAAATCTATGTCCTACTTTAGACAATATCCACATGGGTCACACACTTTTAACATTAACTATCTAGTTGTTCTATATCAGAGACTCACAAGGTAATATGGCATGAGAAGTCTGACCACTCACAACTATATTTTCTACAATTTAACACCCCATTTATGTGAATTGGTATTTAACAAAAAGCAGTAATTTGAGACTCATTGCCAAGGCTGGCAATGAGATCAAGGAAGTGTAGAGAATCCTACCTTGAATTGAATTGCCTTGAAGCTTTCACTGGATGATTGGATCTTGAGACAATTGCTGACATTACCCAGCAGGCCTGTTGAAATGCAATGAACATAGTTAGGATACTTTTTGTATTTCCTCCCATGGGAGAAGTTTTAACAGAGAGATTTTGCTCAAGTCAAGGGAGACAGGACTTCCCTGGCTGTCCAGTGGTTAAGAGTCTGCCTTTCAATGTAGGGAACAGGGATTTGATCCCTGGTCATGGAATTAAGATCCCACATACTGCGGGGTAACTAAACCCACATGCCACAGCTACTGAGCAAACGCACTCTGAAACCCACAGGCCACAACTAAAGAGAAGCACAGCCACCACAGCCTGTGCTGTTTTTTCTATAAAGGTATAGAATCTCTTGGACTTCTCACAGGTCTTTGATTTATGAGTGAAGACTCTTGAGAGTCCCTCGGACTGCAAGGAGATCCAACCAGTCCATTCTAAAGGAGAGCAGTCCTGGGTGTTCTTTGGAAGGAATGATGCTGAAGCTGAAACTCCAGTACTTTGGCCACCTCATGCGAAGAGCTGACTCATTGAAAAGACTCTGATGCTGGGAGGGATTGGGGGCAGGAGGAGAAGGGGACGACAGAGGATGAGATGGCTGGATGGCATCACTGACTCAGTGGACATGAGTTTGAATAGGCTCTGGGAGTTGGTAATGGACAGGGAGGCCTGATGTGCTATAGTACGTGGGGTTGCAAAGAGTCAGACATGACTGAGCAACTGAACTGAACTGAATTGGCTTTTGTACCCTTACAATATAGGTTCTAAATTAACTTTAGGATCTGTTCATATGCACCAATTGGCAAAGCTTCATAGCCTTAATCAGCACCAGGCTTAAGAAACACAGTTATACCTGGGGGTCTTCACTATTTTAAAAAGGAACGTATTACTCTTAGGAGAGAGTTACCAAACACAAAAATAGAGGACAAAAACTATGCCTCACTGTAACCATCAGAACTGTTGCCTTGCATAAATTCCTCCACAGCCCATTACCCTAAAATATGCTCTGATTTAATGAAAAATAAAGTCTTTGACACAATTTGCTCTATAAAATGGAAGACCTTGAAACTTCAGTCCCACATAAAATAGTTAATACAGTCCAATACAAATTAAAACAGGATGTTATGGGTTGAATTCCCCCCCCAACAAAATATGTGGAAATGCTGACCCTCTGTGTCTGTAATTTCCTGCCAGTTGTGTACAGTCATGTGCAAATTATAAGTTAAATGTACAAGGACATAAGTGTACCTTGCCCTGGGATCATCCTCACACACAGTTATCAGAATGAGCCATTATGCAGACCCAGAGCTCCTAGAATGCCAGAGTCACCTGAGGAAAGGAATTTTTATAGCTTTTGTGAAGCCTCCTAATGGTCTGCCCCCAAATCCAACTGAGTACATTGACTAGCAACCGTGCCATGAAAGGGAAGACAGAAGCAAAAGTTTCAGAGACTGATTTGGTACTAGGTGTGACCCAACAATGATGACTGGAATTAATCAGTTTGATCACATTAATTCCTTTCTAAGTAAAAGTTTAAATCCATATTTAACACAAAGGAAAATATTAATGTTCCTTTGGTAAGTATAATTGAGTCTAATATTTCTTAAAATATTAGTTATAACTTAAAATTTTAGAACAAGCTTGTTTAGTATTGGAGAGATGTTGTTGCAAATGAAAGCACTAACCAAATCAGTACCGTTCAGTCATTACAGGATATACCTTTTGGAGTTGCTTTCCAGGCATAGTAAATATTACATATGATCAAGTAATTAATATGCAATTAGAAGTTTCTTACCTATTACCTTTTTCTTCTCTGCCTTCTTTACAATTGGTCTTATAATGGATTTCACATGGCCTGGAATATGGCCCACCCAGATCTACCTGATGTTTATCTACTTAAAATCTGCATTTTTAAACAGACCTTAATCATCAAAGTAACTCCTTTGATTATGCCAACTATTTGTGTTCATGGATTGAAAGATTTATTGATAGAATGACAATACTACACAAAGCAATCTATAAACTCAATATGATCTCTATCAAAATTTCAACAGCTCTTTTGGCAGAAACAGAAAAGCCAACCCTAAAATTCCTATGGAATTGCAAGACATGCCGATAATCAGAACAACATGGAAAAGGAGGAACAATATTGGAGGACCCCCACTTTCTGATTTTTTCAAAATTTGTCATAAAGCTATTGTAATCAAATCAGTATGGTACTGGCATAAAGACAGACATATAGACAAATGAAATAAAATTGAGAGTTCAGAAACAAGCCCATACATCTACTATCAAATGATTCTTGACAAAGGTGTCAGAATCATTCAGTGAGGAAAAATAGGCTCTTCAAAAAATAGTGTTGGGATAATTGTATATCCACATGAAAAAGTTTGAAGTTGGATCCCTACCTTACAATACAACCAAAAATTAACTCAAAATGGATCAAAGACCTAAATGTTAGAGCTAAAACATGAAAATTCTGAGGAAAACATAGGTCAAATCTTCATGACCTTGTGTTTGACAATGGTTTTCAGATATAGCACCAAAATCATAAGAAATTAAAGAAAAAAATAGGACTTCGTGAAAGTAAAAACTTTTGTGCAAGAAAGTGATGCATTTCTCCAGAATAGGAGAAAATATTTGCAAATCACATATAGGGTAAGGTTCAAGCATCCAGAATATATAAATAACTATTATTTATTATATATAGAATATATAAAANAGTCATGTGCAAATTATAAGTTAAATGTACAAGGACATAAGTGTACCTTGCCCTGGGATCATCCTCACACACAGTTATCAGAATGAGCCATTATGCAGACCCAGAGCTCCTAGAATGCCAGAGTCACCTGAGGAAAGGAATTTTTATAGCTTTTGTGAAGCCTCCTAATGGTCTGCCCCCAAATCCAACTGAGTACATTGACTAGCAACCGTGCCATGAAAGGGAAGACAGAAGCAAAAGTTTCAGAGACTGATTTGGTACTAGGTGTGACCCAACAATGATGACTGGAATTAATCAGTTTGATCACATTAATTCCTTTCTAAGTAAAAGTTTAAATCCATATTTAACACAAAGGAAAATATTAATGTTCCTTTGGTAAGTATAATTGAGTCTAATATTTCTTAAAATATTAGTTATAACTTAAAATTTTAGAACAAGCTTGTTTAGTATTGGAGAGATGTTGTTGCAAATGAAAGCACTAACCAAATCAGTACCGTTCAGTCATTACAGGATATACCTTTTGGAGTTGCTTTCCAGGCATAGTAAATATTACATATGATCAAGTAATTAATATGCAATTAGAAGTTTCTTACCTATTACCTTTTTCTTCTCTGCCTTCTTTACAATTGGTCTTATAATGGATTTCACATGGCCTGGAATATGGCCCACCCAGATCTACCTGATGTTTATCTACTTAAAATCTGCATTTTTAAACAGACCTTAATCATCAAAGTAACTCCTTTGATTATGCCAACTATTTGTGTTCATGGATTGAAAGATTTATTGATAGAATGACAATACTACACAAAGCAATCTATAAACTCAATATGATCTCTATCAAAATTTCAACAGCTCTTTTGGCAGAAACAGAAAAGCCAACCCTAAAATTCCTATGGAATTGCAAGACATGCCGATAATCAGAACAACATGGAAAAGGAGGAACAATATTGGAGGACCCCCACTTTCTGATTTTTTCAAAATTTGTCATAAAGCTATTGTAATCAAATCAGTATGGTACTGGCATAAAGACAGACATATAGACAAATGAAATAAAATTGAGAGTTCAGAAACAAGCCCATACATCTACTATCAAATGATTCTTGACAAAGGTGTCAGAATCATTCAGTGAGGAAAAATAGGCTCTTCAAAAAATAGTGTTGGGATAATTGTATATCCACATGAAAAAGTTTGAAGTTGGATCCCTACCTTACAATACAACCAAAAATTAACTCAAAATGGATCAAAGACCTAAATGTTAGAGCTAAAACATGAAAATTCTGAGGAAAACATAGGTCAAATCTTCATGACCTTGTGTTTGACAATGGTTTTCAGATATAGCACCAAAATCATAAGAAATTAAAGAAAAAAATAGGACTTCGTGAAAGTAAAAACTTTTGTGCAAGAAAGTGATGCATTTCTCCAGAATAGGAGAAAATATTTGCAAATCACATATAGGGTAAGGTTCAAGCATCCAGAATATATAAATAACTATTATTTATTATATATAGAATATATAAAAATAACTATTACATATCATATAATAATAGATAACAGAATATATAAATAACAAACTGCTAAAAAACAAACAACCCAATTAAAAATTGGCAAAGGGCTCAAACAGACATTTCTTCAAAGAATATATACATATGACCAACAAGCACATGAAAAGATGCTCAATTATTAGTCATTGGGGAAATCTAATCAAAACCACAATGATAGGTACAACCTCACATCCACTAGAATGGCTATAAGGAAAAGTAAATGGACATTAACAAGACTTGGTGAAGATGTGAAGAAACTGGAACCCTTGTACTTGGATGGTGAGAATGTAAAATGGTACACATGCTATGGAAAACCATTTGGAGTTTGCTCAGAAAGTTAAACATACAACTACCATGTGGCCAAGAAATTCTATTCTTAGATATATACCTAAAAGAATTGCTTTTTTCAATTATTTTGAGGAGCCTGCCAGCCTCCTCTGTCCATGGGATTCTCCAGGCAAAAATATTGCAGTGGGTAGCTATTCCTTTCTCAAGGGGATTTTCCTGACCCAGGGATCAAACCCGGGTCTCCTTCATGGCAAGCTGATTCTTTACCATCTGAGCCACTAGGAAATCCCTATTTTGAAAAGAGGCATCCAAATATGTGTACATGAATCTTCATATGGTACTATTCACAATAGCCAAAAGATCAAAATACCCCTAATGTCCTTCAGTGAAAGAATGGATACAAAATATGCCTATCTATTCAATGGAATCTAATCCAGCTATAAAAAGAAATGAAGAACTGACACACGCTACAACACTGATGGACCTCAAAAAGTGTACCTCTACAGTTTAGTAGCACTTAGTTCATTCACTATGCTATGCATCCATGACATCTATCAACTTTGAAAACACTCTCATCAACCCAAACTCCAGCCTCCTCAGCCTCTGGAAAATTTATCTGCTTTCTGTCTCTATGGGTTTACCTCCCCTGGGTATTTCAAGTAAGTGGAATCATATGTGACTTTTGGTGCCTGATTTATTTAGCATATTGTTTTTTGAAGTTCATTAATATTATACATCAGAGAAGGCAATGGCAACCCACTCCAGTGTTCTTGCCTGGAGAATTCCATGGACGGTGGAGCCTGGTGGGCTGCTGTCTATGGGGTCGCATAGAGTCAGACACCACTGAAGCAACTTAGCAGCAGCAGCAGCAGCATATTATACATGTGTCAATGTTTCATTCTTTTTTTGGCTAGATAATTACCCATTGAATGGATATGCCACATTTTAAGAAATCAATTCCAGATGAATTATAGATCTAAATATATAAAGTAAAATAACACAACTTGTAAATGAAAACAGGGGAAAATATCTTCATGACCTTGGGGCAGGTGATGATTTCTTCACCAAGACTCCAACAGCACTAATAATGAGGCTTCTTTGGCTCCTCAAACACTTTTCACTCTGGGGTGGGGTACCATGGTGAGGTCAGGGCAGGGGAGGGTGGTGGGAGGCTTGAGGAGAAGGGAAGGTGGGAATGGAATACTGTCCTTTGGGTCTCCCCAGATCAGTTTTAGGAAGAAAAAAATATGAAACTAAGGATTTAGAAATAGATTCTTTTATATATTTATTTTTGGCCTCACTAGGCAAACTCTTGGTGGCTCAGAGGTTAAAGCGCCTGCCTGGAATGCTGGAGACCCAGGTTCAATCCCTGGGTTGGGAAGATCCCCTGGAGAAGGAAATGGCAACCCACTCCAGTACTCTTGCCTGGAGAATCCCATGGAGGGAGGAGCCTGGTGGGCTACAGTCCACAGGGTCGCAAAGAGTCGGACACGACTGAGCCACTTCACTTCACTTCACTTCAGGCGAACTCTTAGTTCCCTATTCAGGTATCGAATCCTCACCCCCTGCATTAGGAGTGCAGAGTCTTGACCACTGGACCACCAAGGAGGCCCCAGAAATAGATTCCTTTAAAACTACCTGTGCCCCAGTCTCCCTTGGGCAGTCTTTGGGTGCCCCCCAGGCATACGTGAACCTTGGTTTGAAGCCTGTTGGACTAAAGGACTCATCAGAGGTAGCTCCCCAGACAGCATCTCCAAGAAGCCTCTCTGGGCCTCGAGCACCCAGACTTCTGCTGACTGGCAGGTACTAGGGAACTGCAGCACCGCAACTTCTGGAGAGTGTTCTTTATCAGAGGATTTTGGACCTGCCTGTGCAAGGATATTGTTGCTGTTTAATCACTGAGCTGTGTCCGAGTCTTTGCAACCCCATGGGTTGTATCCCACCAGGCTCCTTTGTCCATGGGATTTCTCAGGCAATAATACTGGAGTGGGTTGCCATGACCTCCTCCAGGGGATCTTCCTGACCCAGGGATCGAACCTGTGTCTCTTATGTCTCCTGCATTGGCAGGCAGATTCTTTACCACTGAGCCACCTGGGAAGCAACAACAAAACAGACCATCGCTAAAAATGAATTCCTAGTCCCTAGTCCCATGGGAGATAGCCAAGAGATCACCTTTTGAAAGTGATGACACTTCCTGAGATGCCACTGCCAGGGTGAAGGTACTGTGATGTGTGGAGAGAGGGACCTTAGTCTCAAGGCTTGGGTCTTGGGAGACTCTATTGCAATCCCCCTTCTGCCTCAAAACCCTGGAAAGGAAACCACCTAAGCTCCAGTTGCCTATTCTGTAAAACTAGGGGAATGGTCTCCCTGGCTTTTCCAAGGGCCCTTCAGCCCTAATGCACTACAAGACTTGAGGAGTCAGGGACACAGCTTTAAGTAACTGCAGCAGTAATTGTGCCTAAAGGCTCAGGGGTCACAAAGACTTTCAATAATCCCCCAAAGTTACCACCTAGCTTCTCAGAGAAATGCCCACATACTCAGAATTTTGAAAGTCCTTTGAACTCATCCATGGACCACAGATAAGGAAGCCTTGCTTCCCAGACTTGTCAAAGACCACTGAAGGGAAGATATATTGTTTTCATGCTGATCTATCCCCCGGGGATGCCGGCTCCCAGAGGGGCCCTGGCCAGCACAATGGGCAGAAAAGCTTTGGCAAGGGAGGGGCCAGTCTTTGTACGAAGACCATTAGGAGCCTGGGCCTGGGTAGGCCTGTGTCCACCGAGCCTGAAGACCTGAGAATTTTCTCCCTTGTGAATTTTCAGAAAGGTTTCACCCGCTGTGTCAGGATCTGTGGGAGTAAGGGCTGGACAAAGCAGAATATGAGCCACATAGACTGCCCCCTACTGTTACATTTCTCTCAGCTCACATTCCTGCTTACCTGTTTTAAGAAAGGCCTTTTTTTAACTTTTGTTTTGGGGTATAGCCGATTAACAATGTTGTGATAGTTTCAGGTGCATAGCCCAGGGACTCAGCCATATGTATACACGTGTATCTATTCTCCCCCAAACTCCCCTGCCATCCAGGCTGCCACACAGCATTGGGTCGAGTTCCCTGTGCTCTACACTTGGTTATCAATTTTAAATACAGCAGTGCGTACATGTCCATCCAAACCTCCCTGCTGCTGCTAAGTCACTTCAGTCGTGTCCGACTCTGCGCGACCCCATAGATGGCAGCCCACCAGGCTCCCCCATCCCTGGGATTCTCCAGGCAAGAACACTGGAGTGGGTTGCCATTTCCTTCTCCATCTTTCTCTCTACTTCGCCTGAAATGCCAACCCTGGGGCAGAACTGCTTCCCAGAGCTGGCCTGGCGTCCTCCCTCCTTCCCTCCTTCCCCCAGGTGGTCTGGAAGATCAAGAGGTGACAGGTGCTCACCACCACTCCACGTGCTCATGACCGTTGATCCTCAGGAGGATGGGCCTCCCTCCCCTTCACTTTTTCCACAGCTGCATCCCTCGCCTGGCCCATGACGGTAGGAAGGAGGAGGTGGCACAGAGGGAGGGAAGAAGGCAAAGACAGTGACAGGAATGGACGGCCTTCACAGCCACTATGTCTGACCACCCAGCCTGGGACAGGCTTTTGTAGGGAATCACCTCCTTATTAGGAATAGCTTTCCTCCATCCCACCCCAACAGGGTCATCATGGTGACCAACAACCCAACATCTCATGTTTTCCAAAAACTACAAAGAGGTAGCAAAGAGAGCATTTGAATCTGACAAGAAGACCATAATTTCATTTTTCTTCTCTCCCTGCCCATTCTGTCACTGTGCCCATTCCCCTGGGGACAGAGGGACAGTTTACACTCACAATTAGTGGTGGCTGAAGCAGGCATGGGCATGGCCAAGGGAGCAAGGCAGTGATGGAGGAAGAGGCTGCTGGGATGAGAGAAGGGCTGGAAAGGACGCCCCACGGGCTCTTTGGTAGCAGCCAAGTCAGTTTTCTGGGCAGAAGTTGGAGACATGTCTTGCATGAACTGGCCTGCCCTTCAGGACAGGTCCTGGTACCTTGGTCAGTGGGCAGTGGCACTCTGCTCCCTGAGCCCTTGACTCCCAACCTCAGGCATCACAGAGATTGGAAGGCAAAGACCACTGCCTGCTGCTCTCCTGGCTCCATTCTCAGCCCATCTTTTCCCTGATATCCCTCACTTGCTGTGTCAGAGCACAGTGGTGGAAATAGAGGAGCCCACAGCCCTCACCCCCGGCTCTGGTCATCTTTCGTCTCTTCAGTGCCATCTCTGCCTGTGGGATCTTAAGTGGTCTCTCCATTTTGTCCCCTGAATGAATATCCAGCCTGCATCTCGTCCCCTGGATTTTGTATGATGTCTCCTTGTCCTGAGAAAAGCATAGGAGTTCTCGCCTCTTTAGGCACATGCCAGGGAGGTGGCCAGCAAGTATGAAGCAGAATGACATCTTTCAATCCATCCTGCCATTTCTTCCCTTAGTGCCCACTTCTGAGATGGCAAGGGCTGATATGAGTGGTCAAGACGCATGGGGAAGGGGTCCCTGCAAGGCCATGGCAAAGGGTTGAAAGGAAAAAATAGGTACTAATGAGTCAGCCAGGAGACCCAACTTCTACATTCTGTTCCACTACAAGAAGAATGTCCTTTCTTCCTGGAGCAGTGGAGTATCTGAACTTGGAACCAGGAATTCCCAATCCTCTTCCTGTTTCTATTTACATCTAAAAGGTCTTCCTGCCATTTATGCCTTAAAAAAAAAAAGATCTCTGTAGCAAGTGAGAAGTTGCTGTATAACACAGAGCCCAGCCAGGTGCTAAGCTATAAGTGTTGTGAGTGGGGACAGCAGCTTTGGGAAGATGGAGTGCCCTTTTGCCAAGCTGTTCTCAGGAACTTTGGTGAATGGGCAATAACTACTGGCTCCATCTGTGCAGTACTTCCTTTTGAGTCCATCTCTTATTTCTAAATGCTACACATGGACTCTCCTGGCTATTCAGTGGTTAGGACTCCATGCTTCCACTGCAGGGGGCACAGGTTTGATCCCTGGTCCGGGAACTAAAATCCCAACGTGAACAAACCAGTTTCTGTCTGACCTGGCTTTCAGTGAGCCATCCCTTTTAAGTCATGGCCTTACCCGGCTCTGACTGGACATCCCCTCCTAGCATCCAATGTTCACTGAGACTACAAGACCATGAGGCCATAGGGTTTTCCTTACCATTCTGAATAATTCAGTTTGCAAAGTCTCCAGATCTTCCTGCAAAGCATCCATATGTATGAGGCAATGCCTGAACAGCCATGCAAGTTGGCCTCCTGTTAGGTGCTGGAGCAGGGTGGCATCAACTTGAAAGCTTTCTTGTCCATATAATGAAAGTTTTTAAAAAAAGGCCACTCACATGCCCTATCCCTTCTACGGAGATAGGTACTCAGAAGAGAGCCCAGGCTACCTCCTTCATCATTTCAGTCTAAATACCTCAGTGTCGAAGGCCCCTAGGCCTTTGCTTAATGCTAGAATTGACTGACAGAAAACAATGCAGTAGTGGGTGCTCAGGGGAGAGGCAACTAGAATGGGGGTTCAACTTCTCCCAGGGCAAACACTGAAATTTCTCTTCCTGTTTCAGGATACAGTTCCCTGAACCCTGGACTTAGGTTGTTCATGTAGATAGGATGACAGCCACAGACACTGCTTCAAACTTAGTAATTCATTCTGAGCTCCCTTCAGAGAAACTGTATACTCTTATGATCCATCTTTCCTGAGAAAGAATGGGAGTAGGATTCCTCACCATCATGTATTTACTGAGTACCTGATACCTGAAGAATTTAGATCATGGAGGATGGGGAGGCTGAGTAACCAGACAGATACAAACAGGTAACTTCAGATAACAAGAACAATTACACACTTTTATTTATAAAGAACTTTTCAGATATTGGTAGTAAGCACTGAAGATACAAAACTGCACAAAACAGAGTTTAGATTCCTTTTTGCGAAACATCCCTCATGCCCCTCCTAAAAACATTGTTACTGGCTACTTCAACATTATGCACTCTTTCATCACATCCAGGATCTATCTCTAAATGGTGACCTTCCTCAGACTGGAGACACTGGACATGATTCCCTCCCCTTGTGGAGTTTCTGGTGTCTAAGAAGGCTTGAACGCCTGCTAAAGTTTCTCTTGCATATGCTACAGGTATAAGGCTGCTCACCTGTGTGGGTTCTCTGGTGTTTAATAAGGTGGGAGTTCTGAATGAATCTTTTCCCACATACATAACATTTAAAGGGCTTCTCTCCAGTGTGAATTCTTAGGTGTGTGTGTAGATTTGTGTTATGACTAAAGCTTTTTCCACACCATGAGCATCTATATGGTTTAATTCCTTGGTGTGCCAATAAGTGCTTATTAAGATCTGAACTCCATCTAAACTGCTTATCACATTGTTGACATTTATAGGGTTTCTCTTCAGTATGAACCCTCTGGTGTTTAATAAGGTCAGAGCTAACTCTGAAGCTTTTTCCACATTCCTGACATTTAAAAGGTTTCTCTCCCTCATAGCCTTTCCCACGAACATCTACAGGTTTTGGAAGCTTTTGTTTACAAGTTTTAAGTTTCTTTCTTTTCCTCCCTGGAAAAGCACGAAGTCGTTTCCGTACCCTGTATGTACCACCGTGATTTTCATTGCCCATTGTTGTCTCAGCATCTTTCATTGTGGCCTTTCTTAATACTTTGGATCCTGATGGCTGTACCTCTAATGTAGGAAGAGATACAGGTGGGTCATTTCCAGTGTCATTTTTTAGCTTTAACCCTGTTGGAATAAACAGAAGAATCAGCCACCTGTTTCCCAGAATAAGAAAACTGTAGGCATGGAAAGAAACACCAACGCTGACAGCTTTTTAAAAATACAGGAACGAGGGATTTTTGGTCCAATCTGGACAGAATGGCACAGACTCATTTCTCCCTGGCCTTCCTTTCTGGGCACAACAATAAATCCATTCAAGAATGCAAGATACAATGAACAGAGAATTCTAAAAAGTGGTAAGAGGAAGGCAAAATTGTTTGGGACTCCAGGACTATAAGAGTAACACAGTAGGTATCTTACATCCCCACATCCAAAAAATGTAGGCAGCCCAGATCTAGTGTTTTCCAAATCTCAACTGAGCAACAGAAGGCTACCTGAATAGGCTTACTCCATCCGCAATCTGAAACGGGAAACCTGACAACATCAAAACTCCAATTGGAGACATCAGATTTGTCATGCAGAACTAGCAAGATGGACCTAGCTAACCAGCCACTAGCAGCTTGCCCCAGGAAGCCTCTTCATCCCCATGGGTCAGAGATTCCCACCAAGAGACACTCTAGCCTAAGTAAAGATCTTCCTCATTCCTCACTCTTTGGCAGCATGAGCAGGAGCACGTGGGAATCCCAGCAGTATCACATAAATCAAGGAGACCAAAATAATATCATAAAGGCTCTGAAAATTAAGCTGTCATTAGACACATATTCCACAAAGTAGGGAAGAATTTACATGCTAAACTAAAACAGAGTGACTGCCCATTAAAATATTTAAATAGGACCCAGACTCTCCTAATATAATAGAAAAAATGATCAGGATACAAGAAAATAAATCACACAGCACACTTAGAACCAAAAAAAAAAAAAAATCACAATTTGAGTGAGAAAAGGCAATCTGAAAAAAATGGAATCAGATTGGTAATCAAAACCAGAAAGACAATAGAAAAATTTTAAATATATGGAAACAAATGGAAATATACTTCTAAATAATCCATGATTCAAAGAGAAAGTCTCAAGAGAAATTTAAAAATACATAATTAAATGAAAATGAAACTATAATATATCAAAATACGTGGAATGCAGCTATAGGAATGCTTAGAGGAAAATGTATAGCCCTAAAGGCATACAATAGAAAAGAGGAAAGCTCTCAAATAAATAATCTAAGTTCTACCTCAATAAACTAGAAAAAAAGGAAAATAAAAGTTAAAGAAAGGAATAATAAAGATCACAGCAGAAATTAAACAAAAAATTAATAAAATTGATAAACCTGTATTAACTTAGGCAAAAAGAAGTTGCAAACCATCCATATTAGGAAGGAAATTAAAATAAATAAATAAATAAAAATTTTAAAGAAAGGAAGGAAATTGGGTCTATCACTACACATTCTGCAGCAATTAAAGAGATAATAAAGGAATTCTATAACCAACTTATGTTCACAAATTTACCAGAATTCAACCAGTGTGAAATAGATAATCTGAACAGCACTCTGAAAATTAAAAATTGAATTCATAATTTAAAAGCTGCCAAAACAGACATCTCCAGATTCATATAGTGTTACTGGAGGATTCTACAAAATATCTATACAATTAACACCACTTTTATATCATCTCTTCCAGAAAAGAAGAAATACTACCCAAATCATTTCATAAGGCCAGTAATTACCCTGATAACAAAATCACACAAAGACAATACTAAAAAGGAAAACTACAGACTAACATCTCCCATGAACTTCAACACAAAAATCCTTAACAAAATATTGGCAATCTGAATGTAACAATATGTAAGCATTATATACCATAATCAAGTAGGATTTTGATATTTGAAATCAATCAACATAACCCACCATATACGAAAGATCATAATCCCATTAACTGACACAGAAAAGTATTTGACAAACCCTACATCCATTAACGATTAAAAAAAAAAAACCTCAAGAAGGACTTCCCTGGTGGACCAGTGGCTAAGACTCCACATTCCCAATACAAGGGGCCCAGGTTCAATTCCTGGTCAGGGAACTAGATACTGAAATGACGCAACTAAGAATTTGTATACCACAACTAAGAGTTTACACACTTCAACTAAAAAGATCTCAAGTGCTGCAACGAAGACCCAGCACAGCCAAAAATAAATAAATAAAACCCTAGGAAAGTTAGGAATTATATCAACTTGATAAAACATCAATGAAAACCCTGCACTAACATCACATGTAATAGTGAAAGACATAATGTTTCCATGATAAAATTGGGAAGAAGGCAAGGATGTTTGCTTTCACCATTCTTATTCAACACTGTACCAGAAGTTGGACCTATTGCAACAAGGTAAAAATAAATAAATATATAAAAAGCACTGCAGATCATGTGACTATGTATAAAAATTCCAAGAAAAACCTTCTTAGAATAAGCAAGTTCAGTAGGGTCACAGGATAAAATAAAACATAAAATTAGAGGCATACTTTTATAAAAACAGTGAACATTTAACAAAAATTTAAAATAATACCATTTACAGTTGTGCCAATGAAAATTAAATGCTTCTGCATGTATTTGGCAAACATGTAGAGGATCTGCAGACTGAAAATTATAAAAAGTAGATGAACAACTATACTCCAACAAAAACATAAATAAAATAAATTTTTTTCCCTATCAAAAAGTTGGTGATGGGACTTCCCTGGTGCTCCAGTGGTTAAGAATCCACCTTCCAATGCAGGGGACTCAGGTTTGATCCCTGGTTGGGGAACTAAAATCCCACATGCCCCAGGGCAATGAAGCTGCTGCTGCTGCTAAGTCACTTCAGTCGTGTCTGACTCTGTGCGACCCCATAGACGGCAGCCCACCAGGCTCCCCCGTCCCTGGGATTCTCCAGGCAAGAACACTGGAGTGGGTTGCCATTTCCTTCTCCAATGCATGAAAGTGAAAAGTGAAAGTGAAGTCGCTCAGTCGTGTCCGACTCTTAGCGACCCCATGGACTGCAGCCCACCAGGCTCCTCCATCCATGGTATTTTCCAGGCAAGAGTACTGGAGTGGAGTGCCATTGCCTTCTCTGGGCAATGAAGCTAGCACGATGTAACTAGAGTGAGCCCTCAAGCTGTAACTAGAGAAACCTGCACACCACAATAAAGACCCAGTGAAGCCAAAATAAATAAATAAATATTTTTTTTTAATGGTGAAAGAAATCAAAGAAAACTTGAACAAACATATTGTGTTCATTGTTTGGAAAAATCAACACAGTAAAGATACCATTCTTCCTCAAATTAACATATAGTTTAACGTAATTTCTAGCAAAATTCCAAAAAAGTTTCTTCTAGATAAGCTTATTCTAAAATTTACATGGAAAGGGACAGGCTCTAGCCTGTCTCTTATACACATCTCTTTCAATCCATCCTGCCATTTCTTCCCTTAGTGCCCACTTCTGAGATGGCAAGGGCTGATATGAGTGGTCAAGACGCATGGGGAAGGGGTCCCTGCAAGGCCATGGCAAAGGGTTGAAAGGAAAAAATAGGTACTAATGAGTCAGCCAGGAGACCCAACTTCTACATTCTGTTCCACTACAAGAAGAATGTCCTTTCTTCCTGGAGCAGTGGAGTATCTGAACTTGGAACCAGGAATTCCCAATCCTCTTCCTGTTTCTATTTACATCTAAAAGGTCTTCCTGCCATTTATGCCTTAAAAAAAAAAAGATCTCTGTAGCAAGTGAGAAGTTGCTGTATAACACAGAGCCCAGCCAGGTGCTAAGCTATAAGTGTTGTGAGTGGGGACAGCAGCTTTGGGAAGATGGAGTGCCCTTTTGCCAAGCTGTTCTCAGGAACTTTGGTGAATGGGCAATAACTACTGGCTCCATCTGTGCAGTACTTCCTTTTGAGTCCATCTCTTATTTCTAAATGCTACACATGGACTCTCCTGGCTATTCAGTGGTTAGGACTCCATGCTTCCACTGCAGGGGGCACAGGTTTGATCCCTGGTCCGGGAACTAAAATCCCAACGTGAACAAACCAGTTTCTGTCTGACCTGGCTTTCAGTGAGCCATCCCTTTTAAGTCATGGCCTTACCCGGCTCTGACTGGACATCCCCTCCTAGCATCCAATGTTCACTGAGACTACAAGACCATGAGGCCATAGGGTTTTCCTTACCATTCTGAATAATTCAGTTTGCAAAGTCTCCAGATCTTCCTGCAAAGCATCCATATGTATGAGGCAATGCCTGAACAGCCATGCAAGTTGGCCTCCTGTTAGGTGCTGGAGCAGGGTGGCATCAACTTGAAAGCTTTCTTGTCCATATAATGAAAGTTTTTAAAAAAAGGCCACTCACATGCCCTATCCCTTCTACGGAGATAGGTACTCAGAAGAGAGCCCAGGCTACCTCCTTCATCATTTCAGTCTAAATACCTCAGTGTCGAAGGCCCCTAGGCCTTTGCTTAATGCTAGAATTGACTGACAGAAAACAATGCAGTAGTGGGTGCTCAGGGGAGAGGCAACTAGAATGGGGGTTCAACTTCTCCCAGGGCAAACACTGAAATTTCTCTTCCTGTTTCAGGATACAGTTCCCTGAACCCTGGACTTAGGTTGTTCATGTAGATAGGATGACAGCCACAGACACTGCTTCAAACTTAGTAATTCATTCTGAGCTCCCTTCAGAGAAACTGTATACTCTTATGATCCATCTTTCCTGAGAAAGAATGGGAGTAGGATTCCTCACCATCATGTATTTACTGAGTACCTGATACCTGAAGAATTTAGATCATGGAGGATGGGGAGGCTGAGTAACCAGACAGATACAAACAGGTAACTTCAGATAACAAGAACAATTACACACTTTTATTTATAAAGAACTTTTCAGATATTGGTAGTAAGCACTGAAGATACAAAACTGCACAAAACAGAGTTTAGATTCCTTTTTGCGAAACATCCCTCATGCCCCTCCTAAAAACATTGTTACTGGCTACTTCAACATTATGCACTCTTTCATCACATCCAGGATCTATCTCTAAATGGTGACCTTCCTCAGACTGGAGACACTGGACATGATTCCCTCCCCTTGTGGAGTTTCTGGTGTCTAAGAAGGCTTGAACGCCTGCTAAAGTTTCTCTTGCATATGCTACAGGTATAAGGCTGCTCACCTGTGTGGGTTCTCTGGTGTTTAATAAGGTGGGAGTTCTGAATGAATCTTTTCCCACATACATAACATTTAAAGGGCTTCTCTCCAGTGTGAATTCTTAGGTGTGTGTGTAGATTTGTGTTATGACTAAAGCTTTTTCCACACCATGAGCATCTATATGGTTTAATTCCTTGGTGTGCCAATAAGTGCTTATTAAGATCTGAACTCCATCTAAACTGCTTATCACATTGTTGACATTTATAGGGTTTCTCTTCAGTATGAACCCTCTGGTGTTTAATAAGGTCAGAGCTAACTCTGAAGCTTTTTCCACATTCCTGACATTTAAAAGGTTTCTCTCCCTCATAGCCTTTCCCACGAACATCTACAGGTTTTGGAAGCTTTTGTTTACAAGTTTTAAGTTTCTTTCTTTTCCTCCCTGGAAAAGCACGAAGTCGTTTCCGTACCCTGTATGTACCACCGTGATTTTCATTGCCCATTGTTGTCTCAGCATCTTTCATTGTGGCCTTTCTTAATACTTTGGATCCTGATGGCTGTACCTCTAATGTAGGAAGAGATACAGGTGGGTCATTTCCAGTGTCATTTTTTAGCTTTAACCCTGTTGGAATAAACAGAAGAATCAGCCACCTGTTTCCCAGAATAAGAAAACTGTAGGCATGGAAAGAAACACCAACGCTGACAGCTTTTTAAAAATACAGGAACGAGGGATTTTTGGTCCAATCTGGACAGAATGGCACAGACTCATTTCTCCCTGGCCTTCCTTTCTGGGCACAACAATAAATCCATTCAAGAATGCAAGATACAATGAACAGAGAATTCTAAAAAGTGGTAAGAGGAAGGCAAAATTGTTTGGGACTCCAGGACTATAAGAGTAACACAGTAGGTATCTTACATCCCCACATCCAAAAAATGTAGGCAGCCCAGATCTAGTGTTTTCCAAATCTCAACTGAGCAACAGAAGGCTACCTGAATAGGCTTACTCCATCCGCAATCTGAAACGGGAAACCTGACAACATCAAAACTCCAATTGGAGACATCAGATTTGTCATGCAGAACTAGCAAGATGGACCTAGCTAACCAGCCACTAGCAGCTTGCCCCAGGAAGCCTCTTCATCCCCATGGGTCAGAGATTCCCACCAAGAGACACTCTAGCCTAAGTAAAGATCTTCCTCATTCCTCACTCTTTGGCAGCATGAGCAGGAGCACGTGGGAATCCCAGCAGTATCACATAAATCAAGGAGACCAAAATAATATCATAAAGGCTCTGAAAATTAAGCTGTCATTAGACACATATTCCACAAAGTAGGGAAGAATTTACATGCTAAACTAAAACAGAGTGACTGCCCATTAAAATATTTAAATAGGACCCAGACTCTCCTAATATAATAGAAAAAATGATCAGGATACAAGAAAATAAATCACACAGCACACTTAGAACCAAAAAAAAAAAAAAATCACAATTTGAGTGAGAAAAGGCAATCTGAAAAAAATGGAATCAGATTGGTAATCAAAACCAGAAAGACAATAGAAAAATTTTAAATATATGGAAACAAATGGAAATATACTTCTAAATAATCCATGATTCAAAGAGAAAGTCTCAAGAGAAATTTAAAAATACATAATTAAATGAAAATGAAACTATAATATATCAAAATACGTGGAATGCAGCTATAGGAATGCTTAGAGGAAAATGTATAGCCCTAAAGGCATACAATAGAAAAGAGGAAAGCTCTCAAATAAATAATCTAAGTTCTACCTCAATAAACTAGAAAAAAAGGAAAATAAAAGTTAAAGAAAGGAATAATAAAGATCACAGCAGAAATTAAACAAAAAATTAATAAAATTGATAAACCTGTATTAACTTAGGCAAAAAGAAGTTGCAAACCATCCATATTAGGAAGGAAATTAAAATAAATAAATAAATAAAAATTTTAAAGAAAGGAAGGAAATTGGGTCTATCACTACACATTCTGCAGCAATTAAAGAGATAATAAAGGAATTCTATAACCAACTTATGTTCACAAATTTACCAGAATTCAACCAGTGTGAAATAGATAATCTGAACAGCACTCTGAAAATTAAAAATTGAATTCATAATTTAAAAGCTGCCAAAACAGACATCTCCAGATTCATATAGTGTTACTGGAGGATTCTACAAAATATCTATACAATTAACACCACTTTTATATCATCTCTTCCAGAAAAGAAGAAATACTACCCAAATCATTTCATAAGGCCAGTAATTACCCTGATAACAAAATCACACAAAGACAATACTAAAAAGGAAAACTACAGACTAACATCTCCCATGAACTTCAACACAAAAATCCTTAACAAAATATTGGCAATCTGAATGTAACAATATGTAAGCATTATATACCATAATCAAGTAGGATTTTGATATTTGAAATCAATCAACATAACCCACCATATACGAAAGATCATAATCCCATTAACTGACACAGAAAAGTATTTGACAAACCCTACATCCATTAACGATTAAAAAAAAAAAAACTCAAGAAGGACTTCCCTGGTGGACCAGTGGCTAAGACTCCACATTCCCAATACAAGGGGCCCAGGTTCAATTCCTGGTCAGGGAACTAGATACTGAAATNGAAAAATAGAAATATGAATAATGTCAGTGGACTGTACCCATTTTATTATCCTGGTTGTGATATTATATACGCTTGCAAAAGTTATCATTGAGGGAAAATGGGTAAAGTGTATATGGGTTCTTTGTATTACATTTTAAATATGCATGTGAATCTACAAATAAGTCAATAAAGAGGTTAATTTTTTAAAATATGTAGGAACAAAATCTTAAAATTGTTAAGCCCTTATAAAGGCTCCTATTAAGGAATTTTCTCCTCTTCCTATATGTACATTTACCTCAAAGAGACTCTCCAAGAATGTCCTTGAACTCTTAGGGACGTTGGGTCTACGGTTCTTGCCCTTGTGCTAAACAGATCACTTTAAGTGTAGGGTGCAATGATAATGCTCTGAGAATAAAATTTGGAGGTCATGGACTGCCATCTAAAATCCAGACTATTTCAGAAAAAGTGAATAACTCTTTATACTTTTATTTACTCAAAACATTTAAATGGGCGGAATCTGAAACTCAGTATCTTCTTTATATTCTACCGTGGCTGTGGGTGGAGGTGCAATGAGGAAGCTAGGAACTAACCCTAAGGACACATGGAAACGTCGTGGGACTGGGAGTCCTGTGGTATTCCAGCAGACCTGGTTAGAGATGAGGTGGCCAAGACCAGGACGGTAAGAGCAGAAGAGGTTGAGACATGGTTGTATTCAGGACCTATTTTGAAGACAGAGTTAAGAGTACTTGCTCACTGATTGGCTGGGGGGTAGGGTATAACAAAAGGACTGGAAAAAAGGATAACTGAGAGGTTTTGGGCCTGAACAACTGGGTAAACTTTGCTTTCTACTGACACGGAAAAGATGTGGAAAGAGTGGGCTTGCAGGGTAGGGCAAGAGTATGATAAATCAAGCAGTCTACTTAGGAGAAAGACGTGTGTAAAAAGCTCTCCAGGTAATCTGGATCTGCCTTCCCTTTCCCTCACAACATCAAGCTGAGAACCAACCCACTGCTGGGACACTCTCACAGGTGTTCATTTTCCATGAACTGAGGATGTAACAGATTGCTCATCTGCTGTACAAAAGAAAGGAAGACTCTTTACCTACAGAGGTGACATTCTCATAGACTTCCTGCATTACATCAAGGTAGAGGGTCCTCTGATTAGGGTCCATTATTAGCCATTCTTCCTCGGAAAAATACAAGGCCACATCTTCAAATGTCAACGGCCTCTAAAGAAGAGAGTAAGTTGTAGTTTAGTACTCGCTACAACAGAAGCCGTCCTATCACTCATCTCTGAATTACATGGGAGGCCAGTTACCAAAAAAGTTAAGAGACGATTCGAGGGAAAAGAAGTGAGATGACAGAAAAGGTGCCCATGAGATCAGTACACAGCTTGGGAGGTGCCCAATCCCACAGCGTCAATCCTAGTTGCCTAGGAACACCTGGGGCTAATGTGCTTCAGAGCATCTGCTGTGTAAAGTAGGATCATGGGCAGCACAGAAAAGCGGACAAGGCCCCATTCAGGCTACCTGAAAAAGCTTGTAAAGTACAGCTCACCTGGGACTTAGGTAAGGTGAGCTCAGATGCCATCTTCCAGCTTAGGGTGCTTTTCTGCTCACAAAAGGCTAGACTCTCTTCATCAGGCACAGCTGTGGAGAAGGAGCCAGAAAAAAAATATATTTTGTTTATGAATACCCCAAACCAATTTCTACAGTTTAGGACTTCTTCAGTAAAGACAGCTCACCTTCACGTGTGTGTGCATGCGCGTGCTTGCACATGTGCACCAGAAGTGGCCTTCTCCTTATACATTAGAACCAAGAAGCCACCACTCCATAGAATTGGTTCCCAGTTTTCATTAAATAAAAAGAAATACATTGTTTTTCCTCTCATTAAAGAAAACGTTCACTGAGCTAGGCAAGCATTAGAGGTGTCTGAAAATTAAAACCTTGGGTCCTCCAGTGTATGGTGGGAAACATGGGCGATTTCACTACTTTTTTCCTGGTGTACAATTCTCTTCCCATTCTGCCACTGACAGCCCATTTCTGATCCCAATTTCTCCTCTAACTTCTAAGGTGAGATGACCCCGCCTTGTCCCTGCTCTACCTTCTTCTCCCCTCTCAAATTTCTACAGAGAAAGGTCCACATTGTGAACACCAGGGTTCCTGTCTCTTATACACATCTCAACTGGGTAAACTTTGCTTTCTANTAACTTCTAAGGTGAGATGACCCCGCCTTGTCCCTGCTCTACCTTCTTCTCCCCTCTCAAATTTCTACAGAGAAAGGTCCACATTGTGAACACCAGGGTTCTGTGGTCTGGATACTTCTGTACCCCAGAATGACCTTCACCTTCACCCACTACTGACCTACTGTACTCCCACTAGAAAGACATCCTAACTGAAAGCATGACTGGGCACCTGGAAAATTTCCATGACATGCTACCTGAACCAATTACTATCACAACTCCCAGGAGAAGATAATGATGATGAAACTCCTCACCTTCTTTGCGAGTATTCCAGCCTGGCTCTTGCAGTACCTGGTATATATTCGAACATTCTTCCTGGAACACACCCATTGTTTGGGGCTCTGCTGGGTTCCACTTAAAGCCTGGGGCCACTGCTGTTCCTCCCAAGAGCAATGTGTCCTTTCCCAGTTCATGGGCTGTGACCTAGAAATAATCCCCATCCTCATTAGCAAAGAGATTTTGGTTTTGGAGTGGTGATAGAAGAACAAACAAGAGAGTCCACATTTAGGGAGTGTGTAAGAAAGTAACTTTAAAAAATGAAGAGATATTGCACCATGATTTTCTCACAATGAACTGTACACACGATCTGGGAAAATCAGATTAAAATAAAAGAAGCTATGACTGTTGCTGGCCTCCACACCTCCTTGGACAGCCATGGCTCAGGCCAAGAGCAGGGTAGGGGCAGGCTGCCTGTTCTCTCACTGCCTCCACTCTCTTACTTTCTAGACTTGTATCCTTGATTTAGTGGACTTTTATTTTCTAGTTTTCTCTAAAGAATAAGAAAATGAATAAAAAAGGGTTTTCTGTCAGTTAGATTTTCCAATCCTCCCACGTCCAGGGAACAATTTCATGGAGAAAGGGGATGCAGCAGAGGAAAAAATGGGGGAAGAGCTGGATTCAACTTTCCTCCATACACTTCAGGTGTATAAGACACTTGTGCTCCTCAAGGTGGGCTCTCAAGGAGAGGAAGTATGCTGCCATCTCCCCAGGGCAGACCTGGTTACCCACTCACCAGCAAGGCCAAGGGAAAGCATGAAGGAAGGCCGCAGAGGCTCTTTTCTCCTGGCCTGGAGATGTGTGTTCCCACCCCAAAGAGCACCACCCCTCAGCATTCAGATTTTCTCCATTTTTCTGTTAGCTATTTTCTCCTTTCTAATCCTTGTTTCCCTTTTCTCTTTCCATTTCTTCTCTTTCTTTGCAGTCTCCCCAGAAAGGTTTGATTTACACTTTGGCTGCTACCCTCTCCTACCTTTGACCTTTAAAACCCTGCATTCAGAGGTTTTTTTCCTCCCTTCCTAGCATTTTTTTGCCTTTTATTTCTTGGCTGCTAATTCCTGTCTCCTTGGCCATCTAGGCCAGGCCCACCACCTTCAATTCACCCTGGTCCTAAAGAGGGCAAAATGCATTTCTTTTTTCTAAGGCCAGGAAAAGACTCTCAGGAACTCCCAAACCTGGAAGCTGTCACTGCTCAAGTCTGTAATTTCAGATTGCACTTAGTTATTCTAAAGGAAAAACAGAAGAGTGACTTAATCCATCCCATTCTCCAACTATTGACCCCACTTTCACCCTCTTTCACAGTGTACATGTAAGGAATCTTTCTGCTCACCTCATTGCTTATTCCACCATATTCTCTCTTAAAGCGGTCTACCAGGGCCACAGCCTCTTTGACGTTCTGTGGATGATACTTCTGCATCCAGTTCTGGATACGACTGGGCAGAACGTCCAGGAACTGCTCCAGCACCAGCAATTCCAAGATTTGCTCTTTTGAGTGGATCTCTGGCCTCAGCCACTGATAGCATAATTCCTGCAGTTGGCTCACAGCCTCACGCGGTCCAGGTGCGTCATGATAACAGAAGCTCCGGAAGTGCTGGCGAGCACTCTCAGGACAAAGACTGCCCATCTGTGGTCTGGATTTCTTATTGGAACTCTCTTTCACAGACCTCTTAGTACCCTGCAAAACCTCTACATATGGGTACAAGCATGCATTCGCCTTCACATGGCTCATGATTATTTGCTCTGGGAACAATATTTCTCCAACTTGTGACATCCTCCTGGGCCACCTGATAACTGAGGCCTTGTCAGGTGTGGTACAAAACAAATGAGTGGATCTTCTCCCCAAGGGCACTGAGAGAAGGGAGGGGAAAAAAGTACACATCAAGAAGAAAGCCACATGAAGGACATTTACTATTTACAGTTATCAGAGAAGAAGGAACAGAAAGTTATCAGAAAAGGAGGAACAGAAAGTAACTGTTCTGCCTCCTCTTTAAAATTAACTGCCATTCCTGAAGGCTCAGGACATGTTTTCAACCGTTCCTCTTGTTATCCAACTTTGAAACAAATATACAGCTCTGGAAAGACAAATGTTAGTTCATCACTTTTTCTTTGAGGGATGAAAAAACTTGCATGCATTTGCTAAAAGGAGCTTTGATGTAACCCAATACTTAATCTGTGCACTTTCTGTCCCACCTTTATAAACGGGGGTATTTGACTTTCTCTACATTTTAATAGATGATTCTCTACATTTTTATCCTCAGTGAGATGAGAGCTAACTGTCCTGTCCCTTCATCTTATGCAGACTGACTCCTTTGCTTCATAGAACATCTATATTCTCTTTTCCATCATATTAATACTGGAAGGGAAACTGAGACACCCAGATCAGCAACGAATTAGAGAAAAAGTAACCTTATTCCTTTCAGCAAGTTTCCCCCACTAAGCTATCAGATGGCATCAACACTGCTTCTTCCTGGGAACACTGATAAAAGTCACTGCCCCTTTCTACCTATGTATGAAAATTTCTGCTCACTTTACTAGAAAAACTGACAGCTAGCTTTGTTTACAAGATATCCAAACGGTCACACTGTTTAAAAAAATAAAAGGAGAAACAGTGACGATTAAGGTTCTTCGGAAACAAGAAAGGTCCTAGAAAAGGTAACCCTTGTCTTGACTTTACATTTCCTCAGGGTCATAGAGATTTTTAAGCAAGGCTGAGGATGGCCTTGAGAGTCTGATTTTCTGAGGTGACCCAAGAAAAACAACAACAAAGCTCTTTCAAGGAAGCCACAGGTATTCAAAGAAATGGTTGGTTCCTGCTGCCTATCTAGGCTCGAGAGGTACAGGGACACTTCCTGCATTTCTCTGTCAGCAGACACTAATGTCTTGGAGGCTGAAATGATCTCTTTCTCGGAGCTTCCCTGATAGCTCAGTTAGTAAAGAATCCACCTGCAATGCAGGAGCCCCCAGTTCGATTCCTAGGCCGGGAAGATCTCCTGGAGAAGGGATAGGCTACCCACTCCTATATTCTTGGACTTCCCTTGTGGCTCAGCCGGTAAAGAATCCGGCCACAATGTGGGAGACCTGGGCTGGGAAGATCCCCTGGAGATGGGAAACGCTACCCACTCCAGTATTCTTGCCTGGAGAATTCCACGGAGTGTATTCGAAAAGAGTTGGGGCACAACTGAGAGACTTTCAAATTCACCAGTAATATGCTCATAAGCCAGCAGAAACGGGTCAGTTTCGCTGGGTGCACTGGTAGGCTTTACTGCCCTATGCCCCACCTACACCTTCTGGGTCCAAAGTACCAAAAGCTCTCAAAACACCAGCAGCCTCCGAGTCTACTCTAGCAGCAACCCTGGGTTTTATTTCCACACAGTGTACAAAAGTTTGCTTCCGGAGGTTAGACGTGACTGCCTGAATACTGGCCTCCTCGAGAGCAAGTACCGGCGGTTCTCAGAGCCACCCGCCTCCCGGCAAAGACGCCACAGCGAAAACGAAAAGGCGGCGCCCCGGCTAACTTCCGCCCTCCCCCACCCCCGCTCACCGCAACGCAGCTGGCTCGTGAGGTA
>SJYV01036010.1:175872-191159 GCA_006410875.1 Neotragus pygmaeus
GTGGTCTGATATTCCCATCTTTTTCAGAATTTTCCACAGTTTATTGTGATCCACACAGTCAAAGGCTTTGGCATAGTCAATAAAGCAGAAATAGATGTCAGCCAGGTGCAAAGGTCTCCATGACAACAGTGAATTTAGGTCCCCACCAACACCGTTTGTACAGCACAAAAGATCCATCCCACTAGTCTGTCTAGCAAATCCCACCTTTCTAATCTTCATTTCTTTGCCCTGAATTTGTATCTTAATCCTCAGTTATCTTACTATTTAAACATCCTGGAAAATAATTTAAAAACTGAATTTAAGGCACTGTTTCCTTGGTATTCACAGGGGAGAGAGAGATTCAGGATTGTCTAAAGTTCATATTTAAAGACAATTTAGTTTTATTTCAAAGATGGACAGTTCTTCAACGAACATGAGTTTATTCAAATTGTTCCATTTTTTGAAATGAGGTTACAATTCAACAGAAGTAAAAAACGTGGTAAAACCAAACCAAGAAAAGACTCACAGAAGAGAGAATGTTTGGATGTTGATTTAAAGTTAACTTTTATATACTGATGTTCACCCACACCCACATCTAGCATCTGGAGATACTCTTCTGGGTATTCTTTTGAGCCAAAATTTTCTATTTTATCCAAGACTTTCACAGTCATACATTCAGCAAAATATTTTAAACATATTTTAATGAATTATGTACCAAGTGGATTCTGGGTTCATGTCTTATAGCCAGATGATCTGAGGTAAGATATATAAGGCCAGCTTCTTCTTTTTTTCCTAACACTATTATTTTTTAAATAATTTTATTTATTTATTTTTGGCTGTGCTGAGTCTTTGCTGCTAAACAGTTGCAGTGCATGGGCCTCTTGTTGTGTGACTTCTCTCATTGGGGAGCACAGGCTTTAGAGTGTGCAGGCTTCAGTAGTTGTGGCATATGGGCTCAATGGTTGTGGCTCCTGGGCTCTAGAGCAGAGGCTCAGCAGCTGTGGCACACGGGCTTAGCCGTTCCATGGCATGTGGGGTCTCTCTAGACCAGAAATTGAACCTGTGTCCGCTGCATTGGCAGGCAGATTCTTTACCACTGAGCCACCAGGGAAGCCCGAAGCAAGATATTTTAAGCAGAGACAACATAGATGCTCCAATGAAATTAGGTTGCTGTGAGAATTAATAGAATGATGCTGTAAAATTATTTTTTAATTCTTTAGCAGTATACAAATGTAAATTGTTAAGGTGATATTTGATGTTGTTCAAAGGAAACAACGGAGAAGGAAATGGCCACCCACTCCAGTATTCTTGCCTGGAGAATCCCATGGACAGAGGAACCTGCCAGGCTACAGTCCATGGGGTCACAAAGAGTTGGACACAACTGAGTGACTAACAACAGAAGGAAACAGTAATAGTGTTGAATTATAGAGACTTGTATTTACTATCATTAGCTCAAATAAGAACTGAACAAAGTGACTTAAAAATTGGGTTTTTAGTATAAAATAAAACAAAATGATTTTTTAAAGTTGGATTTTGAGTATAAAATGAGCTTAATCTAAAAATATTTGAACAGTATATACTTTTATAAAGTAAAAGGTAGTTTTTGTTTGTTTGTTTGTTTTGTTGTTGTTGTTTCGGATTCCCCTGGTCCGCACTAGTTCTAAGTCGGCTGCTAGGCACTGGACCAGGTGAGGCGCCACGGGGAACCGCCGCCCCAGGAGCGCACCCGGCTATGGGGGGACCAGCGCGCCCGCTGCTGCGGGCCACAAGGGGCTAAAGGGTAGTTTTTATTCCACAGAATTCCAACCACTGTACCACTGTCCTTTTAATATAATTGTTCATCCAGTCCTAAATCATTTTCCTTTAGGCCGTGGTTGATTTTGTTTTGCAGGCAGGGTTCACGGGTGCCTGTGTTTTCTGTGTCAGTGCATGTTTGAGATTTCCTGTTGCTTGCTAAACAGGAGAATGCCCATTGTATGTAACTCCAGGGGGCATTTGTCGCCTAGGATGAGGTGTGCATGGTGCCTCCAGAAACACAACTCACCTTGCAGTCTCTGAGACTGTGTCATCTGGAGTTGTACAACTCAGGACCCTGCTTAGAAAGCTTTACAGTTTCTGTGTCTCATATTTCCTCTCTCCTGATTTTGAGAAAAGTCACTGATATGCTTTCTGTGATGGGTTTAATTTTGCTCCCCCCCCCATTCATGTGTTGAAATACAAACCCCTAGTACCTTAGACTGTGACCTTATTTGGAAATAAGGTTGTTTCAGGTATAATTAATTAAAATGAGGTCATTCTGGACTAAGGTGGCCCTCTAATCTGATANCTATAACTGTCTCTTATACACATCTCATTCATGTGTTGAAATACAAACCCCTAGTACCTTAGACTGTGACCTTATTTGGAAATAAGGTTGTTTCAGGTATAATTAATTAAAATGAGGTCATTCTGGACTAAGGTGGCCCTCTAATCTGATACGACTTGGTGTCCTTATAAAAGGGGTAACTTTGGATACACATGGAGAGTACCATGTGGAAATGAAGATAGAGATCAGAGTGAGGCAACAGAAGCTAAGTGCAATGGTTAATTTTATGTATCAAACTTTTCTGAACTATGGGGTACCCAGATATTTGGTCAAACGTTATTCTGGGTGTGTCTGTGAAGGTGTTTTTTGGATGAGATTAACATTTAAATTTGGTAGATTTAGTAATGCAGTTTGCCTTTCATAATCCGGGTGGCTGTAATCTAATCAGTGGTTGGCTTGAATAGAACAAAACCGTTGACCCTCCTAGGAGTAAGAGGGAATTCTTCATAAAAGAAAAAAAGAGAGACAGAGAACCCCTTCTGCCTTGATTGAGCTGAGACATTGATCTTTTCTGACCTTCAGATTTGGACTGAATCATCAGCTGTTCTTGACTCTCCAGCCTGAGCCTACTGACTTTCAGACTGTAAAATTAGACCATCAGCTTTCCTACTTTCTCAGGCCTTTGGACTCAGGGTCTCTAGCTTGCTGACTGCAGGTCTTGGGACTGCTCAGCCTCCATAATCACATGAACTAATTCCTTATAATAAATCTGTCTGTCTATCTGTTATTATCCATCCACCCATCGTATTGGTTCCATTTCTCTGGAGAATCCTATTACACTAAGGAACACCAAAGATTGACAAACGATTAGAAGCTAGAAGAAAGGCCTGGAATAGATTCTACCTCACAGCCCTCAAAAGGAACCAAAATTGCCAACCCCTTTATCTCTAACTTATAGTCTCCAGACTATGAGACAGTAAATTTCTGTTGTTTAATCTACTGAGTTTGTGGTAAATTAGTACGCCTTTTGACACTAAAAATTACAGAAAAGAATTTTAAAACCAGCCTGATATTTTTCCCTTGTAAAAAATGACATTTACAGTTGAGAATTATGGTAGGAGTTACAACAACCCATAGGTTAGTGCTTTGTTCTCTCCTTTTCTTATCTGTTGCCTTCTTCTAGTAGTTTTTATTTCTTTTGGGGTTTTTTTTCTCTGTTCTATTCTATATACTGGTATCGGACCTTTTTTCTCCTGCACCATCCATTCTGATTCTTGATGCTTCTAATAATGTTTCACTTCAGCAATGGCTTTATTTTTTCCTATTTTCACAAGAATTTTGTCAGCTCATTGTTGTCAATTTCTCCCCTTTAATTTCATTTTTTCCATGAGTTGAAATTTCTTACTAGTATTAAAGAAGATTATGACTAACTTCTTGTACTATTTGGGAATAATTATTTTTTCTAGGATTATACTTTCTCTGCTTTTTGAATATCATTGTTGTATTACATTACTCTCTTACGTCTGTTTCTTTTTTTTTCAATAGTGTCAACCTATCGTTTCATATTTAAACTTTTCTGCTCACTCATTGTTTAATCACTAAGTCATGTCTGGGAGTTCCCAAGCAAGAATATTGGAGTGGGTTGCCATTTCCTTCTTCAGGGTATCGTATTAAAAAGCAGAGACATTACTTTGCTAACAAAGTTCCATAGAGTCAAAGTCAAAAAATATATATATATATATATTTCCGGTAGTAATGTATGGATATGAGAGTTGAACCATAAAGAAGGCTGAGCACCAAAGAACTGATGCCGTCAAAATGTGGTGTTGGAGAAGACTCTTGAGAGTACCTTGAATTGCAAGGAAATCAGTCAATCCTAAAGGAAATCAACCCTGAATATTCATTGGAAGGACTGATGCTGAAGCTGAAGCTCCAGTATTCTGGCCACCTGATGCAAAGGGCCAAATCATTGGAAAAGACCCTGATGTTGGAAAGATTGAAGGCAGGAAGAAAAGGGGAGGACAGAGGACAAGATGGTTGAGTGGCATCACCAACTCAATGGACATGAGTTTGAGCAAACTCTGGGAGATGGTGAAGGACAGGAAAGTCTGGTGTGCTGCAGTCCATGGTGTCGCAAAGAGTCAGACATGACCGAGCGACTGAACAACAACAATGAACCAGGAAGAAGACTGTCACCCGACCATGCTGGCATCATGATCTTGGACTTCCAACCTCTAAAAGTGTTAAAAATAAATTCAATTGTTTATAAGCTTTCCAATGTGTGATATTTTATCTAGCAGCCTGAATGGAGTAAGACAGTCACCAAGCAGACAAAGGAACTCTATCATTGGCCTCCTGCTCATCAACCATCACACTTATCATTTTAAGCCATTTCCAGTTCCCCAGACACCTCACGGTCTCTTTTCTGTCTTGACCTTAATCACTTTGCATGAGCTGTCCTTCGTCAGTACTAATCATTACCTAGACTCTAGGGTAATGATTAATTTAAACATGTGTACTCTAGCAGCAGTAAATACCAAGATTCAAAAACAACTACTACTAACAAGCTGTACCTTAGGGCAAGATACTATACCTATTTAAACACTTTTTCCTGCTGTAATACAGAGTAGGTAACAGGACTGAACTCATAGCTTAGCTATAAGAATCTAATGAGGTAATTTATGTAAAGACTCTCAAGAGCTTGGAAATGAAATTAATTTCCTCCAGTTTAATACAAGGATCCTGATCCTATCTCTCTGTTTTCAGTAGTGTATAACCTAATGCAGTGGGAGCTGTTTTGTCACAGCAGTGGAGTCTTTAGTCTAGAACAACAGATAAACACATAATTGAATCGCCATTCTTCTTTCTTCCTGCACAACATTGTGAAGAATATTTAGCATTAGTCAAATAACAAGAAAAATCTATTTTGTTCTTTTAAAATAATAGACTAGATATAAATTGTAAAACATCATTATTCTAAATTTGGCTATTTCAGAGGAGCCTGGTGGGCTACAGTCCATGGGCTTGTGAAGAGTTGGACACGACTGAGCCACTAACACTAAGCTAAAGACAAAGATAAAAATGACAAAGAGAGACTAAGATGCACTTTGTTGGGAAGATAAAATTAGTGTCAGAAATAGGCTGGAAGAGAATGAAGTCCCTTATATCAATCCATCATCACACTAATAAAAATCATGAAGCTGTTAATAGTAAGCAGCAGCACAGCAACCTAAATGCCTAATTAAAAAGAAAAGCCAGAATATCTGGATAGCAGATTTAAACTACATTTGTCAAACAATGTTACAAACAAATAAGAAAGCATGTTTTTTGAAAATGACATGACTCTCTGATGCTACTTCATTTCTATGGTAACAACAGAGGAGAAACATAGTTAAAAATATATATATATATATATGGACCAAGTCNAAGAATTGTATCATCCTGACATGAAAACATATTGCAAGAAAATTAAAAATTTTATTAACAAAATGTAATGATTTTGACCACTACACTGGCTGTGTTATTTTAGTGTTTCTAGCCATCAGGCAGTGAATCTCCACTAGACAAAAGCAGAAGAAAATGAATAAAGGAAATATCTTGACGGAAACTGTGTCTGGCTACTTTATCATAGGGGCTTCCATGGGGACTCAGATGGTAAAGAATCAGCCTGCAGTGCAGGAGACCGGGTTCCATCGCTGGATCAGGAAGATCTAAATAGAATGGCAATCCACTCCAACATTTTTGCCTGGAGGATGCTATGGAGCTTGGCAGGCCACAGTCCGTGGGGTCCCAAAGAGTCAGACATGACTGAGTGACTAACACTTTCACTTCACCATAAGATGTGGTATTTTTTGTGAGTTTTGAGAATTACTGTTATGTATTCATTAGATATGATTTCAAACCCACTTGTTTTGATCTAAGAATGAAGTTGTTTTGCTCTGAGAGTGAAGTTGTTCACACTGAGGAAGCTGTGTCAGGATGTTATCATTGGTATCTGTGTTAGTCACTCAGTCATGTCCCACTCTTTGCGACCCCATGGACTGTAATCCACCAGGCTCTTCAGTCCATGGAATTCTCAAGCATACATTAGTTCCGGTGTTGACTGGCACTGCTGGGTGCTTATCCGTAAGAACACAAGGAGGAGCGACTATGACTGGAGAACATTTAAGGCTTAAATACCAAGAGATGTGAACAGTATTTCCAGTGTTCGGTCTGGGCAAGGCAGCTCTTTGCAGATCTAAATAATTCTCTGAAGACTTTGTGTTGAGGGGTGGGTAAGAGTGGGGTAGGGGTGAGGATAAGCTCCCACCTAGATGAAATCACTCTTTGCCTGCCTGCAGCATCCTAAGGAGATCGCTTTGGCTGCCAATATACGTGTCTTCCTTTCCTAGCAACGTGCTCTGTCCTCCAGCATGGCTTCTACCTTCCTTAGCAACGTGGTCTAGCAACATTTTGCCCTGGCAGCTGGGCGTCTGCTTGTGGTCGACTAAGTCCACTCTCTGGAGGGCCTGCTGTAGAAAGGTGCAGCTCAACTAAATTTGGACTTTATTCGTCTCCCTCTTGTCCGGAACCATAGTGTCATTACTCCAGTATTGACTTGAACTCTTTTATTTCTTTATTGGCTTTTTAAGAGACATTATCCTGTATGCTATTGGACTGTGAAATTACTCTATCTCCTGCAGTGAACCTGTGTTACATAGATTGTCAAAGATAATCTCAGTCTCTGAGCATAATTTGCTGCCTAGAAACAAAACAATTATGTTTTCCNATTTCTTTATTGGCTTTTTAAGAGACATTATCCTGTATGCTATTGGACTGTGAAATTACTCTATCTCCTGCAGTGAACCTGTGTTACATAGATTGTCAAAGATAATCTCAGTCTCTGAGCATAATTTGCTGCCTAGAAACAAAACAATTATGTTTTCCCCAAGCATACATGTTCTCAACAAAAATGACAATGTTTTTCAAAGATGACTTTCATTTCAAAGGTACATATTTCAGAGACTAGTTTTACTGTTTTAATGAAAAATTAAATCTGTAACAATATAACCATGTTTTAAAAAATGTATTCAATGGTTTTTTCATACTTTATCAATATTTTCATTTGATTACTTCTATAAACTCTAAGAGTCTCCCCATGGCTCAGTGGTAAAGAATCTGTCTGCATGCAGGAGCCGTAGGAGACACAGATTCCATCCTTGGGTGGGCAAGATCCCCTGGAGGAGAAAGCGGCAACCCGCTCCAGTATTCTTGCCTGGAGAATTCAATGGACAGAGGAGCCTGGAGGGAAGGGCTACAGTCCATAGGATTGCAAAGAGTCAGACACGACTGAAGTGACTTAGCAGCAGGCACAGCGGCAGCATAAAATCTAAAGCTAATGTACTAAATCACAATGATCAATATAAAGGTATACGGCTGAAATTTTGTTTAAAAATTATTATTTACTCTATATAATTTGTCAAAACACCATACATATGTTAAGAGCACATAAGAGGAGGTCTAAAAATATATTTTAATGAATCAATGAATATATATTGACTCAGTCTGTAAAAGATTGTGTGATCTGGAAAGTATTTAATCACATGGAAACATGGTCACAATATATTTCTGAATTTTAATTCTGGTTAATTCTTGAGCATTGATGCAATTATAGAACATTCTTTTTTTTACATTTTTCACTGTTTAAAATTTCCATTGAAATAAAATGATTTTAAAATATGAGATATAATTGTCAAGCTATTAAAAACTACAAAATATAAAATTCAAACTGTAAAAATATTTGTAAAATGTAATGTGTTAAGATGAAACTAGCCAGAGACACAAAGAGAGTGGCTGCCAAGCATATCTGCTTTGCTGAAATCTCATTGCTTGAATGAGTCCTATTATTAATAGGTAGACTGGCAAACCAAATTTTGGTGAGAGGCTATAAAGGACTAGGGAAATTCTAAGGATGTAGAGAGGCCTGGGAGAGGGTTAGGGGAACCTGTGAGAGAGAAGGCACTGATACTGGGGTGATAAATCTAACAGTAGTTAGGTGAAATTTGGGAAACTAGAGGTTTATTTTTAGCAAGCTTAACTGTGTGATATGTGATACAATCTTTTATCTTCACAAAACTTTAGTAAGTATCTCTGTGTCTCTTCCAAGTTTAATTGAAAATTTATCTATGTTGTCATACATTGTCATACATGGCCACATGTAAATTTACAAAGTACAGAAAGAATCTATCAAAGGCAATACGAAATGAGTTCTATAATATTCATGTGAATGATTGACTATTAGGAATGTGACAATTTATTAAATAAATTATTTCATTAAACACTTTTATTCATTTATTATCATGTGGATATTCTATGACCATATATTCAGCTATAGTTTTAGCTAATTTGAATATAAATAGTAACATAGTATTTAAGAGCACTGATTTTAGGTGAAGCTCTGCTTGGGTTTGAAATCCATTTTTGCAAAATATGGGCTTCTCTTATGGCTCAGTTGGTAAAGAATCCGTCTGCAATGCAGGAGACCCCAGTTCAATTCCTGGGTCAGGAAGATCCCTTGGAGAAGGGATAGGTTACCCACTGCAGTAGTGTGTTTTATCTTAGGCAAATTGTTGAAGTTATTTGAATTATAGCTTCTTTAGCTGAAAGACTAGCTAAGAGTACCTACTCCACAGTTTATTGAAAGGAATATACAGTACCCATGAAGTGTTTGGCACAGGACCTGACAAATCAATAAATCTTAATTATAATGTAAGCTCCCAACCCAGGAATTGAACTGGGTCTCCTGCATTGCAGGCAGATTCTTTACCAACTGAGGTATCAGGGAAGTTCTTTCCATGAGGGCAGGAATATTATATCTTTTGATCATTGTTGTGTGGCTGGCACACAGAATTGTCAAGAACTGTTTGTTGAATGAATTGATGAGTATTGTTATTATCAGTAATTATTTCAATAATTACTGATATATTTAAATAATTATTTCAACTTAAATATATCTGGAAACAGTATTGTTATTATCAGTAATTGTTTTAATAATTAAGGTACCAACTTAAATACATCTGGAAATATATGTATACAGGGAATATATGATATTGAGGGAGTTTAACACCTTTTGTCTCCCTGTGCTCTCTTTCCCCAGTTCCTGCCCCTCTCCATCTGGGCTGAGAGCCTCTCCTTGTCATTTAAGGTCTCCATGGGGGAGTCAGGGAGCAGGGTGAACCAGCCCTAAGTACTCCCTGGTTGGTGGATCGTTAACCGTCCATTTTTGGGTGTTTGGGTTACAAAACTGACAGCTGGCCACTAAAGTTATAATTTAGCTTCCAGGCAGGACTATGGCCAAATTTATCTCACCTTTCAGTGATAAGGTGGCTATGTTGGGCAAAGTGTTCCTTCACTGAGCAAACAAAACAGTAGATGCTGCCTGTGCAAAAAGTGGAGGATTGTTTATTCTGTTTGTCCACCCAGATAAATCCTATTCCCTTCTCTCCACTGCTCTGTGCCCCAGAAGGCTGACATCCACAGACTGCTGTTACCATGGTTTTCTTTCTCTCTGGCTAGCAGATACGTTGGCCAAGGAGAGGCAGCATGCAGAAATTAAGGAGACAGTATGTCTCTCTGTGGCACTGTGTGAGGCACTCTCCAATTAGCCTAGTCCCTGAGCCTCACCTGCATCCTGATCCTCTGTTAAAGCTGCATATAGCCTCCGCAAACATCTCGTGGTAGAAACTCCTTTAGGAGGATCCCAGCCATATCTCTGTGTGTATGTCTCTCTCTCTGTCTCTCTCTCTGACTCTCTTTCTGCCAACCTTTTTGAATTTCATATTTTCTACCTTTTTCTATCTTTTTCTGAACTTGGTATTTGTGATTCTGATTTCTGGAAACAAATCAAGCCCTCCAGGTGGACATCTTGAGAGCTCATGCTCCTAGTACGTAAGGGATATTTGCCTCTTTTAAACTCAGCACATCTCTGAACCTCTGTGAGGAGGGCCTCTCTGGGCTTGAAGCCCCCTAGACTCTTATGTGAGTCCATACCCTGCCCCTCCGTGGGTGAGAAGTCAGAGGTCACATGAGTACATGTGGTGCCCTTGTCAGCCGTCAGTCCTCCGTGGATGGTCAGACCACCCTTGGGAGACATGCAGTATGGATACCAATCGTTCTGGGGAGTCTGCCAAGTCCAACAAGGGCAAGAGTCCAGCCAGACATCTCACTGGTCAGCAGGCTTTCCCACACCCCCACAGCTCCTGCCTCTAAACTCATCCTATCCTCCTCTCAGCTTAGCTCCCACTCTGAATGCCCAATTTCCCAATCTCCCATTTCCAATGTACCCCAGTGGGCATCATGGTTTTCCCAGCACATCTCTTGGGGAGCTATCTTCACTGGCATCACTTCAGTCCAATGGATTCTGTTCACCCAGCTGTGGCCTGAACAGGTGTACTTCACATGGTGCAGATAAGGGACCTGAGGATTCCACTTCTTTAGAGACAATGACAAGTAGTACCATTAGAAAGCTCTGAATATGTGTTCCCATTTTAAAATGCCTTGTGTTGTGATTTTCTTAATAGTAAATACAGCCAACAAAGACGATTTGATGCTGCAGAATATTTAAATGATATTCTCATGAGCATCAACATTTTAAAAAAACTGTCTTAAATGCCACCACCCCCCCAACTTATGACTTCTGTGCCTCCCCAGTTGCCTATCAAGTAAAAAGATCAGCACATTTTGGGAGACCCTGCAGGATTTGGGGTGTTTTGCTTCCTTCTTGATAGTTAATGTAGGTCTGTTAGGATTGACTTCAGAGCTTCCTTTATCCATGAATGGTTGATGCCACAGACAGTCTGCAGCAAGAGAGCACAACCGAGAAGACCTGAAAAAGATGATGAAATACACTGAAGCCAGTGGACCCAAGGGCTTCTTCCCTTCACAATCTCTCTCTCTCTCTCTCTCTCTGTCTGTCTGTCTGTCTCTCTCTCTCTCTCTCTCTCACACACACACACACACACACACACACACACGTTCCCAGCAGTGCTCATAAGAGATTGCTTTGGGGTCTCGTCTAACTTGTCCAAGGTTACACAAAGCTGGGATTGGAACTAACCAAGCCTGTTTCTAGAAACTGCGCATCACATCACTTCTCTATAAAGCAAATGACAGTCTCATACCTTCCCCAACTTGTAGGGTTGGAGTTTATCAGCTGGACTAGTATGGTGATGGTAAAAAACAATGTTACTTTACTTTGGTATGTCTGTATAGCTTATCACCCAGATCACTCAGGTTTCTTTGGAAGGAGAGTCCTGAACAGACTGCAAGAAGTTAGCAGGAGTATTCTCTCTCTCTTCCAGTCTTATCCCTTGTTACGAGAGCCTGGTTGGTTAGACCCAAGAGTCATGATGACTCACAATGCCTCAAAGAACTTTCTGACTTTGGTGCCATGGATACCACCAGCTACGTTATCTCTGGTGTGAGGCTGAACACTGACTGACTGAGAGGTGCTAGGAAAAGGGGGAAATACTACCCATATTGGGGTACCATCTTCATATCTGTGCCCTGGAAGGATACTCAATTCTCTTGGCCTCGGAGATCTTTCCTGGCTCATTCAAAATCTCTCCCATGAAATGTTTCCTGTGTTAAGAGTTAAAATACCCATTGCATATCCATAGGTCTTCTGGGCAGTATTCAGCAGTTTTGACTTCAAGTGCCAAACAGGAACTTGGCCTCAGGTAGAATTTTCTGCTTCTTTCTCAATCTCTAGATACAGCCTTGGCCACAACTCTGAAATGCACAATTCACGTCATAAGTGGGGTGTCTAATTGTAGAAAATTTGACTATGAGTAGCCATACTTCTCATGCCATATGACCTTGCAAGTCTTTGATACAGAACAACCATATAGCTGACATTGATGAGTGATCCGAAGTAAAGTAATATTGTTTTTTACCATCATCATACTAGTCCACGTGATAAACTCCAACCCTACAAGTTGATGACGGTATGAGACTGTCATTTGCTTTATAGAGAAGTGGTGTGGAGCACAGGTTCTAGAAGCAGACTTGGTTAGTTCAGTCCCAGCTTTAGTGTCATGACGTGGGTCCTCACAGGCTGCAAGAGGGCTAATTGTGAGGACAGAACTCTGGTGGTGGTGGTGGTTTTTGTTTTTGTGTTTATATTGTTTTCCTAAGAGTCTGGCATGAGTATTATGAAGAAATTTGATATATTCCTACACTGGTGACCCTACTGTGGTCAATTTCATGTGACAACTGAAGAAACTGAGGCAAGGAGGTCTGTGAGATGGACCCAAGTCATACACACCCTTCTTTGAGAGGCTCTGTCTTCCAGATTTCCTCCCATCTCATATAGAGTCATGGAAAGAGACTAAAATAGTGTGTTCAGTGTCTAAAAGAAACTGAAGAGGGATGAGAGCTATTATTAGTGTTACAGTATTTTATTAACAAAAAAGTAGCAAACTGTCTTTTTCTTCAGGTATTGCCTTGGATTATTCAAGGCAAGTAGATCAGGAGAGATTATTGATATGTTAAACACATAAAAATAGATTCTGCATATGCTTCTAATAATTAGGAAATATAATAGAAATAAAACATTCTATTCAAATGGTATCAAGCAGTGTAAAACATCTACAAATATAATTAACTTTTTAAAAAACATAGGAAAAATATACATGAAAATTTTTATGAACTTCCTATGTGGACACTTTATAATATTTTTAAGTAACTGTCTTTTGGAAAGGAAGACTAATTTTTGGAATAATATAATTTCTTCCCTAAATTAATCTATGAATTCAGTGCAATCTCCACCATAAATCACAAGATTTTGATTGTGTGTGTGGAACTGGAGGTCTAGATTATAAAAATACCTTGAAGAGAAAATGTGAGGGATTAGTCCGGGGGTGGGGGTGGGGGCATGTGTCATACAGTATATTAAAATTTACTCTCTAGAATTAGCAGTTGAAACAAGAATTAATAAATATGTTAATGGAACAAAATAGAGATTCTAAAAATATTTTCATATATATGTGGGAATTAAATGATAAAGCAATCAGATGTTGCCTCAAGGCAGTATTTTATGACTCTGTGTGTGTGTGTGTGTGTGTGTGTGTGTGTGTGTGTGTGCGCACGCACGGCATGTGTGTCTGTTAGGGAAGATGGAAATGCAGAGGGGCTTCTGGAACCACTTGGTATTTTTCCTACTGGTAATTCTGGATTCCATCATCTTTCACAGGTTTTCTCAGTTGTGTTCTCTTGCTGAAGCCCATCTGTGGCGTCAACCAGTCATGGATAAAGGAGCCTCTGAAGTCAGTCCTAGAAGGCCCACACCCATCATCAGAAGGATAGCAGATGAATACCTAAAACCCATCGTGGCCTCTAGAAACATGTTGATGTTTTTACTTGGTAGGCAACTAGGGAGGCACAGAAATGATGAGGCGCTGACAAAGTGGCTGTGGGAGCTGACACAAAAAACACCAGGATGGAGTTGGCCTTTACCTAAACATCATGTGACTTACCCACTTATGGCCCCTGAGAATTATGAAAAACACTCAGAAATGGTGTGGATCAACAAATCTTTCCCCTGAAAGGGCCATTAAAATTGAAGCTGTGTTTTCACCTCTTCTGGTTTGATGTGTTTTTTTGTTCATGGGCCGCCTGTACCTCTGACCCTTCTCCCTGCTACCCAAAGGCCACAAACAAATGAAGTCTGGTTACTCACCTTTGGAGAATGTTGACTCACTTAGAGTCTGAGGGATTTCAGTTTAGAGGGGCCCTCTTGAGAGAACTTGGAAAATCTGTTGCATTTACGTGTGAAAAATGCCCTAATTTACTAGAGAGGATTAGGGCTTCAAGAAGGCCACTTGGGAGTCTTGATTTGTCTCCCTTGAGGTTCGAGGGAGACAGTGGGAGGGAGACAGAACCAAAAATAAATTTAAAATGGGAGAGACTGGGAGGATAGGGGAAGCTCTCCTCTGTGTGGAAGCTGTATGTCAGGGAACTGCATATGTACATTATCATACATTCGGAACTACATACATCAAGGCCCAGAGATGTGGTCTTTAGAGTAACTATGAAAGACCCCGCCAAGGGTAAAAGTTGAAACAATCAGATTTGAACAGCTGCTAAACTTCACCCCATGGACAGAGGAGCCTAACAGGGTTGCAACATGGGGGTTGCAACATGGTGTTGCAAAGAGTAAGACACAATTTAGTGACTAAACACCACACCACCACAAACTTGATCCAGATAGGGGGACTGGTTGTGACCCAGACCTCTTGTTCTTGTGTGCAACAGACCCTGGGGGACAAGTAGGTGAAAAGGGGTAGGGAAGCAGAAGCTGGCTGAGCCCCAGTGGAAGCATCATGCTACACCCTGCTTCCCTTTCCTACTGCAGGCTGCAGCCCAGGCCAGGCCTGAGAAAGGAGAGGCTTTGACACTGAAAGAAGATTAGAGTTGTAATTATTACCTTGAACAGGACATATAAACTACTGAACACTGATCGTGTGGAATACTAAGGTCACCAAAAGCATTCTATTATCTGAGAGTGCTCCAAAAAATCATGAGGCTGACCCTGGGACTGATGATGGGGAGCAGAGAAAGAAGAACCCAAGGGCATTGGGAAGGGTTAGAGAACAAAATTATTGTGGTTTTTTTTTAAACGGAAAAATGATTGTTTTTATCACAGGGACTAAAGAAAACACATTTTTACATAAGGAACACCATGAATTTATTGTTTTTACCAACTGAATACTATAGTAAAGATGAATTTCGTCTAATTAGACTGATACAGAATTAACACAGCCAAGTTAACATGAAGCATGGCATGAATCAATGCTTATGGCAGTGGTAACTTTGAACCGTGTCATTAAATAAAAGAACAGAAGGATGAAATCCTATATAAGCCCATTTAACTTAAACAATGATTCTGGAAGTTTAGAATTAAAGATCATGAGTAATTAAAAAGGCTTCACTTAAATCACTTAGATTTAAAATTAAGAAAATTTAT
>SJYV01036011.1:0-17394 GCA_006410875.1 Neotragus pygmaeus
AGAAGAAGCTAAAACAGAGGGAACCGCCTTGGAAGTGACAGGTGCAATAGATTAAAATCCTGTCGTTAGTACCAACTACATAGGAAGGGGCCAATAGATCTTGAGAAATATAAGCCGGAACAAGGAACTATCTGAAAATGAACTGACCCCACACTGCCCACAACAACACCAGAGAAAGCCCTAGATACATCTTTATCATTTTTACGATCATTCTTTTTTTTGATGTTTGTTTTTTCTTTTCTTTTTCTTCTTCTTTTTTTAACACTTTTTAATTTTTAAGTCCTCTATTTCTCCTTTAGTTTTCATTTTTATAACCTACTATTACTCCTCCCCCTCAAAAAAGACCCTGTTTTTAAAGTAAACTTTTCAGGCAAAAATGTTTATTTTGTTGTAATATTTTAGTGTGCAATTAAGCAAGGACTACTGAACTATTATTTATTTAATTCCAGTGAGCTTCATTTGGATGGGTGAACATCTATTTCTCCTCTATTTATTTTATAGATGGAAAGACAGAAGTACTCTGGTAGTAAAGTATGTGTCCAAGCCTCACAATGAATGAATAACAGATTTCTCAAATGGAATCCAGTTGCTATGCTATTTAAGCTTCTCTCATGTATAATACATTCCATATCCTGTATTTCAGCAATTAGTATTATATTGTTTTATTTTATTGCTTTTAAAATATAATTTCTCTATAGACAATGGACCATTGGTTTAAAATGCAGGAGTAACAAAAGTCAGAAATGAATGGCTTTTGTCACTATAAATAATGGCCATTTTGATAACCTTGATTCAAGATGTGACAGATAGTATAATGAAACGTATGCTAGGTTAATTATATTTCATGTTGCAAGCACTGAAAATTAGATTGCTTATTTACAGTAATTTATTACAGGTAGGAAGTACTGTCATCAAATTTGATTTAGATGGATTTTCTTGAGTAGGAGGGAGTGGGTTTAATTGAAAAAGTTTCTATTTTAAAGCACACTGGAGTTTTCTATTCTTTAGTTTTGAACATGAAAGACCTATATTTGTTGCTCCTCAAATATTTCCTGCATGTACTTGATTTAATTAAATTGAGTAATGAAACATGTAACCAGACAGAAATTTCAAATTAGAAAGGCCCAAGAATATAATAATTATTTGAAAGACATAATTATAGCAGATATATCAACACATCTTCAGACAATATAATTTTCTACATTAAATGATTTCTATAACTTTTAGCCAACACTCTTAAACAGTCTCAAAAGAATCAAAAGATCACATTTGTATTAAGATGAAAATCTTGACTTCTTGAAAGCACTTTAAGGCACACTGAGTGTACAGCTCTCTATTTCCATCAATAACCGTTCAACACAATATCCGCAAGTGTACTAGGTATTACACAGAATGCACTGGATATTCGAACGGGCCAATCAGTTTTATCTGATGGGGAGTATCAATTTTATATGATATCATCTAAATGATATCAAGGAAATCAGAGACAGACTCAGTCTGATCCAAAAGTGAAAGGAAAGTGAAGTGAAAGTCATTCAGTCTTGTCCGACTCTTTGCAACTCCATGGACTACACAGTCCATGGAATTCTCTAGGCCAGAATACTGGAGTAGGTAGCCTTTCCCTTCTCCAGGGGATCTTCCCAACCCAAGGATCAAACCCAGGTGTCCTGCATTGTAGGCAGATTCTTTACAAACTGAGCTATTAGGGAAGCCCTGTCCAAAACTAGCTACAAAGATTTCTGTATTTCATATTTATTTTTCAAAGAGATGTGCTTTTTTTGTGAAATCAAAATTCCTTCTTAATCTGAGCATCCTTTTACTCCTCTCTCCTCATGGTTCAGTTCAGTTCAGTCACATAGTCATGTTCGACTCTTTGCGACCCCATGAATCGCAGCATGCCAGGCCTCCCTGTCCATCACCAACTCCCAAAGTTCACCCAAACCTACGTCTATTGAGTCGGTGATGCCATCCAGCCGTATCATCCTCTGTCGTCCCCTTCCACTCCTGCCCCCTATCCCTCCCAGCATCAGAGTCTTCCAATGAGTCAACTCTTCGCATAAGGTGGCCAAAGTACTGGAGTTTCAGCTTCAGCATCATTCCTTCCAAAGAACACCCAGGACTGATCTCCTTGAGTCTTCTCCAACACCACAGTTCAAAAACATCAGTTCTTCGGTGCTCAGCCTTCTTCACAGTCCAACTCTCACATCCATATATGACCACTGAACAAACTATAGCCTTGACTAAATGGACCTTTGCTGGCAAAGTAATGTCTTTGCTTTTTAATATGCTATCTAAGTTGGTCATAACTTCCTTACAATGATTAAGGATCTTTTTTTTTTTTTTTTTGAGTAAGCGTCTTTTAATTTCATGGCTGCAGTCACCATCTGCAGTGATTTTGAAGCCCAAAAAAATAAAGTCTCACACTGTTTCCACTGTTTCCCCATCTATTTCCCATTAAGTGATGGAACCAGATGCCATGATCTTACATTAGTTTCTTACCTCAAAACCTGTTTTCCTGCTATGACGCTCAGTCATGCCATGCCTCACCACATGTCTGAATCTCTACTCATAACAGCCTTTTGGATAGGAGTTCCTATTGCTCCTCCTCTGGTGAATGTATATTCAGCTTACAACACAACTTTAGATAACCCGTGAAAGCTTTTGTAAAACATCTTTACTCCCCACAACTCAGAACTCACCACTCCCTCTCTATCAGTTTGCTAGGGCTGTCTTGACAAAGTAACATGGATGGGGTGGTTTAAACAAAATAAACTGATTGTCTCACAGTTCTGGAGGCTAGAAGTCCAGAATCAAGGTGTTAACAGTATTGGTTCCCTCTGAGGGATATAAAGGATGGGTCTGTTCTGGACCTCCCACCTTGGTTTCTAAATAGTTATCTTTTCCCCTTCTCTTCACACTTCCTCCCTCAATAAATATCTGTATCCAAATTTCTTCTGCATATAAAGATTAGGGCCATATCCTAATGACTGGATTAGGGCCTATCCTAATGACCTCATTTTAACTAGATCACAGTTAAATCACATTACTCCTTACCATCTTACACCTCCTTTTTGAAAACAGAAACTAAATTTTGTTGGGGGAGGCAAGGTGCTTCAGGCTACCTTGTGGATATGAGAGGCTATGTGATGGAGTTATGGCCAATGAGATGTAGGCGGATGTGTGCATGGGATTTCCAGGAAAAAAGGAATAGACTCAGCTGACATGCTTTTAGCCCTTGCTGTTTACCTTTTTCCTACCCAGAATGCAGAGGCAGTTCAATTCTAATTTACAACCATTCTATGACAAGGCAAATAGCACATTATAAAGATGGCTAAGCAAATGGAAAATATCTTTACTTCACCTAAGTCTTGAAAGTTTTTTTAGTATAAGGTTCTAAATTGACATTTGTATTCCCTTAGCATGAAGAAATTATCGTCGCTGTTGTTGCTCTTGAGAAGTTAGCCGCAGTGATAACTGCTTTCTCTTTACAATGTCTTCTTGCTGTTTCTTAAAATTTCTTATATGTGTATTTTGTTTCACTGTGATATGTTTAGGTATAAATTTCTCTTGTTTATCATATTTGTGGACTCATTGACATTCTTGAAAAAGAGCATTCATTTTTCAGCAATCACAGAAAATTCTCAGTCATTATCTCTTCAAATATTGCCTTTTCCCATTATCATCATAATTGTTCTCTGAAATTTTAATTAATGTATGTAAGATAATCCTGCTTTATGCTCTTTGCCTTTAGCATCTCTTTCATATTTTCTATCTCTTGATCTCTCTGGATTATACTCTGCATAACTTCTTTAGCTATGTCTTCTAATTGACGAATTTTTTCTTTAGTTGTGTCTGTCTTATCTGCTCTTTACATTTCCCTGTTACTTTCAGTTTGTATATTTATTACTTCTCAGTTCAGTTCAGTTCAGTCACTCAGTCATGTCCGACTCTTTGAGACCCCATGAATCGCGGCACACCAGGCCTCCCTGTTCACCACCATCTCCCAGAGTTCACTCAGACTCACGTCCATCAAGTCCGTGATGCCATCCAGCCATCTCATCCTTGGTTGTCCCCTTCTCCTCCTGCCCCCAATTCCTCCCAGCATGAGTCTTTTCCAATGAGTCAACTCTTCTCAAAGTACTGGAGTTTCAGCTTTAGCATCATTCCTTCCAAAGAAATCCCAGGGTTGATTCTAAAAATTCTCTAGTGATTTTTTACAAACATATTTGGCTCTTCTTTTTAAATTTCTTATTCTTATCTATATCTTCAAACTTTTCCTTTCTCAAAACATTAAATATAGTTTATAAATTATTGGACACTCTTTAGTGTCTGATAATTTCAACATATGAAATATTTGCAAATCTGATTATCCTGATTATTATTTCTGATGGTTTACATTCATAATGTCTTGGTTCCTTATGTGTTTTGTGAATTTTGACTGTAGACTGATCATTTTTCTTACCATATTATTGGTGGGAATTCTTTGCCACCTGAGTTGAAATCCTGCCAGAAAAAATTAGATTTGTTTTATTTACATAATATGCCTAAAGGCAGCACTAACCTGGGTTCACTTTATAATCTTTATTTGATGTTTTCTGAAACATGAAGACATCACATGAAATAGACTGCAAACTCACATGAAGTCAGGCTTATCGTTTTGCATTCTCAGGAGAGATTACTCTTATTCTCTACCCAGACTAAGCCAGATCAATGTATTTATTTTTCTATCTGGATGATGGTTTTATTTCTTGTTTACTATTATATTGAGGGTATAGTCCCTTGGAAGCCAGCTTTATGCTGGGTCTTCTCTATTAGTTTCAGCTTCTTATATGGATGTTATGCTTTACTTCCTGGCTCCTGCATCTCACCAAGCAGTAGCTCAGGTTTTTCTGGATTCAACAGAAAATCTCAGAAGAAAAGACAACTTTGTGAATTTCTTGTTTCACTGGGTCTCTGCTTTCTCTTTGCTTTTGATCTCTGAGGAGTCTTTGTGCACCACTTAATACACTCTACGTTTGCTCCAGCAATCTGGTTGTTTCAGTTCAAACTTATCTATCTGTCATACTATCAGGAACAGAAATAAACAATAATTGTTTACATTGGGAAAAATTCTAAAATAAACTGAATATCTACCACTAAAAATTGGGGGTATCTAGTATTCTTGCCTGGAGAATTCGATAGACGGAGGGATCTGGCAGACTACAGTTCAGGGGGTCACAAAGAGTCGGGCACAACCAAGCAACGAACACTTTCACTTCTCATACACTATAAATGTCATAAAGCCATTAAAAGTAATGCACACATCCTAACACAGAAACATCTCTAACATATACTTTTAAATGAAAAAGCTAGTCACTCATCAGTATGCATAATGCTGCTGCTNGAGTCTTTTCCAATGAGTCAACTCTTCTCAAAGTACTGGAGTTTCAGCTTTAGCATCATTCCTTCCAAAGAAATCCCAGGGTTGATTCTAAAAATTCTCTAGTGATTTTTTACAAACATATTTGGCTCTTCTTTTTAAATTTCTTATTCTTATCTATATCTTCAAACTTTTCCTTTCTCAAAACATTAAATATAGTTTATAAATTATTGGACACTCTTTAGTGTCTGATAATTTCAACATATGAAATATTTGCAAATCTGATTATCCTGATTATTATTTCTGATGGTTTACATTCATAATGTCTTGGTTCCTTATGTGTTTTGTGAATTTTGACTGTAGACTGATCATTTTTCTTACCATATTATTGGTGGGAATTCTTTGCCACCTGAGTTGAAATCCTGCCAGAAAAAATTAGATTTGTTTTATTTACATAATATGCCTAAAGGCAGCACTAACCTGGGTTCACTTTATAATCTTTATTTGATGTTTTCTGAAACATGAAGACATCACATGAAATAGACTGCAAACTCACATGAAGTCAGGCTTATCGTTTTGCATTCTCAGGAGAGATTACTCTTATTCTCTACCCAGACTAAGCCAGATCAATGTATTTATTTTTCTATCTGGATGATGGTTTTATTTCTTGTTTACTATTATATTGAGGGTATAGTCCCTTGGAAGCCAGCTTTATGCTGGGTCTTCTCTATTAGTTTCAGCTTCTTATATGGATGTTATGCTTTACTTCCTGGCTCCTGCATCTCACCAAGCAGTAGCTCAGGTTTTTCTGGATTCAACAGAAAATCTCAGAAGAAAAGACAACTTTGTGAATTTCTTGTTTCACTGGGTCTCTGCTTTCTCTTTGCTTTTGATCTCTGAGGAGTCTTTGTGCACCACTTAATACACTCTACGTTTGCTCCAGCAATCTGGTTGTTTCAGTTCAAACTTATCTATCTGTCATACTATCAGGAACAGAAATAAACAATAATTGTTTACATTGGGAAAAATTCTAAAATAAACTGAATATCTACCACTAAAAATTGGGGGTATCTAGTATTCTTGCCTGGAGAATTCGATAGACGGAGGGATCTGGCAGACTACAGTTCAGGGGGTCACAAAGAGTCGGGCACAACCAAGCAACGAACACTTTCACTTCTCATACACTATAAATGTCATAAAGCCATTAAAAGTAATGCACACATCCTAACACAGAAACATCTCTAACATATACTTTTAAATGAAAAAGCTAGTCACTCATCAGTATGCATAATGCTGCTGCTGCTGCTAAGTCACTTTAGTTGTGTCCGACTCTGTGCAACCCCATAGACCGCAGCCCACCAGGCTCCTCTGTCCCTGGGATTCTCCAGGAAACAATACTGGAGTGGGTTGCCATTTCCTTCTCCAAGTATGCATAATATAATAGGTTTTATCTAAATAATAAGACATGTACATACTTTGCAAAGATTCACCATTAATATAAATGCACAGAAAAATATTTGTATATTTACATACTAAAGTTAAGAAATTTTCTTTACGTTTGTTTTTTTTTTTTTTTTAGGAGAATGTATTCTTACACTACATAGGTTTATCTGAAAATAACACAAGTTTAAAGATGGAAAGTGAAAGTGAAAGTCACTCAGTTGTGTCCGACTCTTTGTGACCCCAAGGACTATACAGTCCATGGAATTCTCTAGGCCAGAAGACTGGAGTATTCCCTTCTCCTTGGGATCGTTCCAATCCAGGTCTCTTGCATTGCAGGTGGTTTCTTTACCAGCTAAGCCACAAGGGAAGCCCAAGAATATTGGAATGGGTAGCCTATCCTTTCTCCAGCAGATCTTCCCAATCCAGGAACTGAACTGGGGCGTCCTGCATTGCAGGTGGATTTAAAGATTAAATATGATATATAAAGCATTACAGCTTTTTGGCCGGAACTGCCATCTTCCAGTGATTCGCCAAGATGACCAACACAAAGGGAAAGAGGCGGGGCACCCGCTACATGTTCTCCAGGCCTTTCAGAAAACATGGAGTTGTTCCTGTGGCCACATACATGCAAATCTACAGGAAGGGTGATTATAGATATCAAGGGAATGGGTACTGTTCAAAAAGGAATGCCCCACAAATGTTACCAAGGCAAAACTGGGAGAGTCTACAGTGTTACCCAGCACGCTGTTGGCATCATTGTAAACAAACAAGTTAAGGGCAAGATTCTTGCCAAGAGAATTAATGTGCATATCGAGCATATTAAGCACTCTAAGAGCCGAGATAGCTTCCTGAAACGTGTGAAGGAAAATGACCAGAAAAAGAAGGAAGCCAAAGAGAAAGTGACTTGGGTTCAGCTGAAGCGCCAGCCTGCTCCACCTAGAGAAGCACAGTTTGTGAGGACCAATGGAAAGGAACCCGAACTGTTGGAGCCCATCCCCTATGAATTCATGGCTTGATGGATGTAAAAATAAAGACCTGGACTGTAAAAAAAAAAAATAAAAATAAAAAAATAAAGCATTACAAGAGGATTCTTTACCAGCTGAGCTACTAGGGAAGCCCAAATGCTTTAATGCTTTATACATATCTTATTGCATTGGAGTCTCAACGTCCCATAGTCCATGGGGTCACAAAGAGTCAGACACGACTGAGAGACTTTCACTTTCAGATAGCATTAAGTATAGTGCCTGACATATCATAAGAACTTAACAAATTCTCTCTTAAAAGTAAGTTATTGATGGGATATAGCAGGATATGATGGCGATTTGTGATTTATTACAAATCAGTTGTAGACCTTGCGTTAGAAATTTTATCTTTTAAATAAAGTACTGATCTGCTTTCAAATGATAATTTACAGACCACTTTCTTCACTTAATGGCTTTCATATACTCCCCTCCTCCAAAAAAAAAAAAAGGTTTAAGATGTCCTCTGTGATCAAATGAATTTTTAAAGTTCTGGGTTTTACCAAGTCTAATGGTTTTGTTTGTTTTGTTTTTTAACAGAATGAGTTGTCAGAGCTATAAAATCCTATTATGCATTGTGAATTTCAAAGAGGGCATTCCTATAAGAAACACTTCCAAATCTTAATGAACTCCAGAATCCCTTCTCTGAAGCACCACCAAGTCCTTCTCTTCTGTGAAATGCCCTTCAGGAAATACTTTACTAACCCATTATTCAGATAAGAGATATCACAATATCCATTTACGGACCCTAAACAAATCGTAGGGTTTTACAGCCGGTTTGTCATGATGCTTAATGGATAGTGCAGCCTCCTTTCCCTTTAATTTGTCTAGAAGAGAGTCCAAGAATAAACACTAACTTGTTTTTTAAGGGAAGGAAAGAGACCTGCCTTGTCTGTGCCCCATTCTACTTTGGATTAGCATTGGTTAATGGATGGAAAATATGATGCATCTAGAGCTGTTATTCGGCATCAAATTACTTAAAGCCAAACAACAAAAAGCAGGCATGGAAAATAAAAGGAGAGAAGAACAAGACACCTGATGTCCTTGTTTCTCCTGACTGCTACTACAGAACCAAGGGCCTGATCAGGAAAAAATATACACTGCCATCTGCAACTAGTGAGAAAGTATTTATTGCACATGCTTGGACTGAATAAAGGAAAACGAATGAGGTGAGAAGATATCAAAACATAATATGTAATTGCTTAGCTCTAAGCTATTAATAAAGGTAAACATGCTAAATATCTCCTTTCTCCACCTTTCACATCTGCCAGTTGCACCACATTTGCAGATAGCTATTGTCTTGGCATTCTTCATTCCTTTGAAAATGTGCCCTTCAACATGTAAATTTGTTTTCACAGCACCAACTAATCAAAGGACAGGCATGGAAGAGAACAGACAGAACAAGAGCCCTGCTGTTAGCACTTTCAGATACAGTCATCCCAAGGACACAAACATTGTGAAGATTACAAGCTGGAAATGTGGAGTAATGTATATATATATAGTGATTTAGACAGGGTTTAGCATGGTTTTGCTCCTACAGTATGCTAACTAGGCTTGACTTAGATTATTCCACATTGTGGGCAAGCAGAGAGTCTTTACCTCTATAAGATGACTGCAAACCAGAGAACCCTCTGGGAGACATATTTTTAAAAGCCTCCTGGAAGGAGAAGATCTCTTTGCTGACATCAAAAATGCTTCTTTCCTCTAATCTATAATGAAGTTGGGTTGAATAGAAGCTTTTCCACTGCCTGAAATTATACCATGACTTTTTTCTTCTCAGTTATGAAAAAGCAAAAAATCGATGATGTGGATTTCTCAACTCTTTAAGCATAAAAGTGCTAACAGAATTCAGTGTTTCCTGACCATTGCTTTTGAGTGGGTTTGATGTAACAAGGGCACTGGTAAGGTGGTATATGGGTTGCTGTTTGTGTCCAGGAATTTCTTAGTTCTGGTAAAGCTGAAATTGATCACTCAATTATTAATAAGTGACAAAGCCTGGAATACGTTCTCAACCATCCATATTTGTTAAAATTGTTAATCTGTGTTCTCTTGCTGTTCATGAAAGTGACAATGAAAAATAGCTGTCCATTAACATGAAAGCAAAATGTAATGCAGTAATGTTTCTTGAAGCTTCCTGCAGTGCTGGAATTTTTAGAAATCATTAATAATAAATTTTCAGCAATGCCATGAGCAAATGATAGCTCTTCTCTTTAGTAGCTAAAACTCTCCATTATAAATGATAATATATTAGGTCAATATGTCACAGCCTTCAGCAATTTTCCTAAAGTTATTTTATGTTAACACCAGCATTGCCAACATTAAATTCATTTTACAGATAGGAAAATCAAGGTTGTTCTACCAAATGATTGTTCAGAATGAATCAGAGTATTTCATCTAAGATCACCAGGTTAGCTCCAGATTTAATTAAGGCCTCTGGCATATTTGTTAAAATGGCAGGCATAAGTAGAAGTCATTGGTTAATGAGTAGGGGATGGAGTGGAGATGGGGTTCCATTAATCACAAACTCTGGGTCATCTGTTTCATCCATCAAGTTTAAGTACAAGCAACATGATAAATTATTGAAAGGTAGACTTGGCCTGTATATCTCAATATGTGACTGGGGGCCACATGGGGAGTAAGCCAGTGTCCTCTTAGAGGAAAGGAAACAAACACAAAGGTTGAGAATGTGAAAGCAAAACACTCTTGTTCAAGGTCCTTGTTTATCAGTTCAAGAGCGGCATACTCTGTGTGCAGAAGGGATTCAAAGTAAGGTGTAAGTTTAGACATGCGCTGAGATGCATCCCTCTTCTCATTCCCCTCAGTTCCACTCAGCTGCAAGAAGCTAGTGGCTTCCTCCTAATTTCAGGGTTTGCAGGAATCTAAAATGGAAATAAAATGGTTTAATCACTTCAAAGTTCAGAACCCATGGAGAGGGACTTCATGTCGAATAGTTCTTCCAGTGCTATCATCTGAGATTTTTTCTTTGTAATATTTCACATCACCCAGTTAGAGTAAAGACTAGTTCAAGTTCTTGGTTCTTTTCTTTGAATAAAATTCATAAGAAGGTGAATTCTGAGATACAAATCACATGAGTTTTTTTGTCACTTCCACTCTTAGATTTTGTTTCCCTGTGGATACTGAGAGGTAGGAGGATTAAGACAAGGATCCTGAATTATAGCCCTCCAGAGAGCCCTGAATTACCTGGTGGCTTAAGATCTTTCCCACTTCAAAATTTTGTGGTGTTTTTATAAGAAAGTTCATACACCATGATCAAGTTGGGTTTATTCCAGGGATGCAAGTATATTTCACTATATGCAAATCAATGTGATACACCATATTAACAAATTGAAAGATAAAAACCATATGATCATCTCAACAGATGCAGAAAAAAGCCTTTGACAAAATTCAGCACCCATGTATGATTAAAACTCTTCAAAAAATGGGCATAGAAGGAACCTTCTTTAACATAGTAAAGGCCATATATGATAAGCCTACAGCAAACATTATTCTCAATGGTGAAAGACTGAAGGTATTCCCACTAAGATCAGGAACAAGACAAGGGTGTCCACTTTCACCACTATTATTCAACCTAGTTCTGGAAATCCTAGCTACAGCAATCAGAGAAGAAAAAGAAATAAAAGGAATCCAGATCAGAAAAGAAGAAGTTAAGCTCTCACTGTTTGCAGATGACATGATAATGTACGTAGAAAACCCTAAAGATAGTATCATAAAATCACTAGAGCTAATCAGTGAATTTAGCAAAGTTGAAGGATACAAAATCAATACACAGAAACCACTTGCATTTCTATATACTAACAATGAAGAATCACAGAGAAAAATTAAGGACTCAATACCATTCACCATTGCAACAAAAAGAATTAAATATCTAGGAATAAACTTACCTAAGGAGACAAAAGAACTGTACACAGAAAATTGTAAGACAGTAATGAAAGAAATCAAAATGACATAAACAGATGGAGAGATACTCCATGTTCCTGGGAAGGAAGAATCAATATTGTGAAAATGACTATACTACCAAATGCAATCTACAGATTCACTGTGATCCCTATCAAATTACCAATAACATTTTTCACAGAACTAGAACAAAAAATTTCACAATTCATATGGAAACAGAAAAGACTCCAAATAGCCAAAGCATTCTTGAGGAAGAAGTATGGAGCTGGAGGAATCAACCTTTCTAGCTTCAGATTATACTATAAAGCTACAGTCCTCAAGACAGTATGGTACTGGCATAAAAACAGAAATATAGACCAATCGAACAAGATAGAAAGCCCAGAAATAAGCCCATGCACCTATGGGTACCTTATTTTTGACAAAGGAGGCAAGAATATACAATGGGGCAGAGACAGCCTCTTCAATAAATGGTGCTGGGAAAACTGGACAGCTATGTGTAAAAGGATGAAATTAGAACACTTCCTAACACCATACACAAAGATAAACTCAAAATGGATTAAAGACCTAAGCGTAAGACCAGAAACTATAAAACTCTTAGAGGAAAACATAGACAGAACACTCAATGACATAAATCAAAGCAAAATCCTCTATGATCCACCTCCTAGAGTAACGGAAATAAAAACAAAAGTAAGCAAGCAGGAACTGCACAGCAAAGGAAACTATAAGCAAAGGTGAAAAAACAACACTCAGAATGGGAGAAAATAATAGCAAATGAAACAACCGACAAAGGATTAATTTTCAAAATATACAAGCAGCTCATACAACTCAATACCAGGAAAACAAGCAACCCAATCAAAAAGTGGGGAAAAGACATAAAACAAACATTTCTCCAAAGAAAACATACAGATGGCTAACAAACACATGAAAAGATGTTCATCATCGCTTATTAGAGAAATGCAAATCAAAACCACAATGAGATATCACCTCATACCTGTCAGAATGGTCATCATTAAAAAGTCTACAAACAATAAATGCTGGAGACGGTGTAGAGAAAAGGGAACTCTCTTGCACATTGGTGGGAATGTAAACTGATACAGCTACTATGGAAGATAGTATAGAGATCCCTTAAAAAACTAGGAGTAAAATCACCAACAATCCACTCTTAGGCATATACACTGAGGAAACCAAAATTGAAAAAGACACAGGTATCCCATTGTTCATTGCAGCACTATTTACAATAGCTAGAACATGGAAGCAACCTAGATGTCCATCAACCGATGAATGGATAAAGAAGTTGTGGTACATACACACAATGGAATATTGCTCAGCTATAAAAAGGAACACATTTGAGTCAGTTCTAACGAGGTGGATGAACCTAGAACCTATAATACAAAGTAAAGTAAGTCAGAAAGAGAAAGATAAATATTGTATTCTAAGGCACATATATGGAATCTATAAAAATGGTACTGAAGAATTTATTTACAGGGCAGCAATGGAGAAACAGACATCTAGAACAGACATATGGACATGGGGAGAGGGGAGGAGAGGGTGGGATGTATGGAAAGAGTAACATGGAAACTTACATTACCATATGTAAAATAGATAGCCAATGGGAATTTGCTGTATGGCTCAGGAAACTCAAACGGGGGCTCTGTATCAATCTAGAGGGGTGGAATGGGGAAGGAGATAGGAGGGAGGTTCAAATGGGAGGGGATATATGTATACCTATGGTTGATTCATGTTGAGGTTTGACAGAAAACAAGATTCTGTAAAGTAATTATCCTTCAATAAAAAATTAATTAATTAAAAAAATATTTTGTGGTGTTTTTCATTAGTCGTTGTTGTTTAGTCCTTAAGTCATGTCTGACTCTTTGAGAGCCCATGGACTGCAGCATTCCAAGCTCCCTGTCTTTCACTATCTCCAGGGGTTTGCTCAAACTCATGCCCATTGAGTCAGTAATGCTATCTAACCATCTCATCCTCTGTCACCCCCTTCTCCTATCCTCAATCTTTCCCAGCATCAGGCTCTTTTCCAGTGAGTCAGCTCTTTGCATCAGGTGGCCAAAGTATTGGAGCTTCAACTTCAGCATCAGTTCTTCCAGTGAATATTCATGGTTGATTTCCTTTAGGATTGACTGGTTTGATCTCCTTGCAGTCCAAGGGACTCTCAAGAGTCTTCTCTAGCACCACAACTCAAAAGCATCATTTCTTCAGCTCTCAGACTTCTTTACGGTCCAGCTCTCATATCCGTACACGATTACTAGAAAAACGATAGCTTTGAGTATGTGGACTTTTGCACTGGTATTAAGCAACATTATGCTTAAAACCAGTTAGGGCTGATATTAAGTTCTAAGTTAGAACTGGCTCTTTGACCCAGGCTACCTATATATAGCATTTATAAATTCTGAAGATAATAATCAAACAAATCAGAAATACAGAAATCACATAAAAGAACAAGTTCCTGAACATCTACCACATTTCTTTCTTTGACAATTGAATTACTTTCACAGCTTGTGAAACAGGTATAAATCATCTGTGTCCTCCTTCTTCATACAGTTACAAAACTCAAAATTCTATTCCAAGTAAGGAATTGCCAACTACTGAAACTGTGGTGGTTGTGGTTTAGTCGCTAAGTCATGTCTGATCCATGCAACCCCATGGTCTACAGCCTGCCAGGCTCCTCAATCCATGGAAAGAATACTGGAAAGTTTTCAGGAGAGAATACTGGAGTGGGTTGCCATTTCCTTCTCCAGGGGATCTTCCTGACTTAGGGATCAAACCTGGGTCTCCTTCATTGCAGGAAGATTCTTTACCAACCGAGCCGCCAGGGAAGCCCAGATTGAAACTTTAGGCAAACTTAATAATAATGATAAGGGGCAAAATCTTAAAATTTAAGCTGCCTTAAAGAATAACACATAATTTAATCCTCATAAAATCTACAAAGCTCATTCTAATCAGATGCCATAATCAAAATTTTTAAAATCAGATATCTACAGACAGAAAGCCTCAAACACAACTGAAGGATATATACAGGCAGAAGAAAATAAAAATGTGTTGAAAAAAGGTCCAATATATCCCCATAAGGTTATTGGTCAATGCCAGAGAGAGAGAGTGTGTATGTCATGACTACATAGTCCCTTTCCCTGTATGTGAATTGACTTGCACAGCCTGTCATCTTCACTGTGTGCTTTCTCATGGGAAGGATTTCAAGACAACTAGCCAACAGGATCTCAACCAGCCTGGAGCAAGGGAAATGGCATGTCCCATCCCGAAGCTCTGACAGGAAATTGCTTTGAAAGAGCTGATTGGCTTCTCTTTCACATGACACCTGATTCACATCCTTGACAGATCTAATTTTCAATGAAGGAAAAGATCATTAGTGTTTCTTTGAAACGTCCCTGTGTATTGAGAGCCAATTCTGCTAAACTTGGCTTGTTCATCCTTGTGCAGGATCTTCAAGAAAAGCAATCTTGCCTCAATAGGTGGGCTTTGATAGCCAGAGCCAGGAAAGTTCCCTGACACTTTGGAGTCTAACTGGGGTTGGTGTCTGACATCCTGCAAGCACTCCTGGGGAATCTCCACAAATTTTCCATCTTCTCTCTTGTTTTCATTACTCCCCAGGAAGGTTCAAATTAGGCAAGCATCAATATTTGGATGCAGAGACATGATAAACCACCACAGTCTGAACTTGTGATTTCATTTTTTAAAGTGTTAGACTGGAGGAGGTAAGAAAAATAAGTAAAACAAACACCACAGAGAATAATCAATTAAGAATCTTGAAAAGACATTCTATAGAACAAGCTTTTACAGAAACAAAACAAAACAAAACAAAAACCCTCAATCTGCATATGTCCAAAACTGAATTTATAATCTTCCTTCCAAAACCTGGCCTTCTTCTGAGTTTCTTGTCTGAGAGAACAGCATCACTGTGTGACCCATTTGCACAAGCAAGAACGTGAGAAGACACCCTTGATGTCTCCCTTGTCTTCAATCATCATGTGACATCCTTCTCCCAGACCTGCTGATTTTAACACATCTCTTGAATCTGACGCCTCTCCATCTCCACTGTCTCTACCACCATCTCCCCTCTGGCAAAAGCTGCTGGGTGGTTTAGCCTCCTCTGACTTCACCTTCTACAATCCCTTCTCATGCCACAACTAGAATAATCTTTTCCAAATATAAACCCAATAACATTATAAACCTATTTAAACATTTTCTTGTTGAAGTGCAGTTGATTTCCAATGTTTCAAATATAAACAAAGTGATTCAGCTTGTATACATATAAAAAACTTATACAAACTGAATGACTTTGTTGTATACCTGTTTGGAAAAGATGATTCTGGAATGGGTCACCATCTTTCTCTGGGAAATCTTTCTTCAGTGGCTGAAGTGGTAAAGAATCTGTCTGCAATGCAGGAGACATAGGAGATGTGTGTTCAAACCCTGGGTTAGGAAGATCCGCTGGAGAGGAAAATGGCAACCCACTCCAGTATTTTGGCCTGGAGAATTCTACAGACTGAGGAGCCTGGGAGGCTACAGTCCATAGGGTTGCAAAGAGTTGGACATGACTAAGCATGCATTCACATATATATATATTTACATGTATATACATACATATATATATAATATATATACATAAATGTATATATTCCTTTTCAGATTCTTTTCCATTATAGGTTATTATAAGATATTGAATATAGTTTCCTGTGCTATACAGTAGGTCCTCATTGTTTATTTTATATATAATGGTGTGCATCTGTTGATCTCAAATTACTGATTTATCCCCTCCTACCATTTCCTTTTTGTAACCACAAATTTGTTTTCTGTGTTTGTGAGTCTATTTCTGTTTTATAAATAAGTTCATTTGTATGGTCTTTTATATTCCACATATAAGCAGTATCATGATATTTATCTTTTTTGTCTGACTTTTTTCACTTAAGATAATAATCTCTAGGTCCACCCATGTTCCTGCAGATGACACTATTTCACTCTTTTCTATGGCTGAGTAGTATTCCATTGTTTGTACGCACCACATCTTCTTTTTCTGTTCATCTGCTGATGGACACTGAAGATGGCATCCATCCTTGGCTACTGTCAATAGTGCTGCTTTGAACAATGGGGTGCTTGTATCTCTATGAGTTAGTTTTCATCTTTTCCAGAAGTATGCCCAGGAGTGGGATTGCTGGATTATATGGCAACTTTATTTTTATTTTTTTAAGGAACCAGGATACTGTTTTGCATAGGGACTTCACCAGTTTCCATTCCCATCAACTGTGAAGGAGCGTTCCCTTTTCTCCACACCCTGCTTTAATGCTCTTGATTGCCTTCCCATTCATTACGCTCTGGATAAACCCCAAGATCCTTAACACAACCCACAGAATTCTCAATGTTCTGGGTTACCCTTCTCTCCAGCTTGATCTGAGCTGTTTTCTTTCATACACTGTGCTTTGTTTACTCTGACCTTCCAGTCCCTCAAATGCATATGTTTCTTCCTACCACAGGATCTTTGCAGACGCCACGAAGCCCAATATCTAATACTCCTTGCTTTATGTGTCCACTTTCAATCTTTCAATTCACCCGATTGTCTTTCAGGTCTGAAAGATCAGAGGTCAAGTTTCACTTTCTCAGAAAAGCCTTTCTTGATTTCCTCCACCTCAG
>SJYV01036012.1:0-53766 GCA_006410875.1 Neotragus pygmaeus
TCATATAGGTTATTACAAAATACTAAGTAGAATTTCCTATGCTATACAGTAGGTTCTTATTAGTTATCTATTTTATGTAAAAATAGTGTGTGCATGCTAATCCCAATATCCTAATTTATCCCTTTCCCTCATGTTTCCCCTTTGGTAACCATGTGTTTGATTTTCAGATCTATGAGTCTGTTGGTGGTTTTTAAGTAGTTTGTATCATTAGTTAGTTTGTATCATTTTTAATTAGATTTCACTTATAAGTGATACTATATGATATATATCTTTGTTTGACTTACTTCACTTAGTATAATAATCTCTCAGTCCATCCATGTTGCCGTAAATGATGTTATTTTGTTCTTTTTAATGGCTGAGTAATATTCCATTGTATGTATGTGCTACATCTTCTTTATCCAGGAACATGTAGGTTCCTTCCATGTCTTGGCTATTGCAAATAGTGCTGTAGTAACTTTGGGGTGCATGTGCCTTTTCAAATTATGATTTTCTCCAGATATATGACCAGGAGTGGGATTGACAAATTACACAGTAGCTCTATATTTAGTTTGTTAAGGAAACTCCATACTATTCTCCATAATGGTTGTATCAATTTACATTCCCACCATCAGTGTAGAAGGAGGGTTCCCTTTTCTCCACATTCTCTCTAGTAATTATTGTCCATAGATTTTTTGATGATATCCATTCTGACCCATATGAGATGATACCTCATGGCAGTTTTTGTTTGCATTTTTCTAATAATTAGTGACATAGAGCATCTTTTCTTGTGTGTGTGTGTGTGTGTGTTTTTTTTTTTTTTTGGCTGTCTGTATTTCTTTGAAGAAGTGTCTTTTTAGGTCTTCTGCCCATTTTTTGATTGGGTTGTTTTATTTCACATTTGAGCTGCAAGAGCTATTGATATATTTTAGAGACTAATCTAGTCAATCACTTCATTTGCAAATATTTTCTCCCATTCTGTAGATTATCTTTTTCATTATGGTATCCTTTGGTGTGCTAAAGCTTTAAGTTTAAAGTTGCATTTTTTTTTTTTAAATTCTAGGAGGTAAACAATCAGAAAAGGTCTTGCTGTCATTTATTTCAGAGTGTTCTGCCTGTGTTTGCCTAGAGCTTTTAGTATCTGGCTATATTTAGGCCTTTAATCCATTTTTTCAGTTTATTTTTGTGTATATGATTGTAAAGAGTGCTCTAATTTTATTATTTTACATGTAGCTGTCCAGTTTTACCAGCACCACTTACTGAAAAGACTGTCTTTTCTCCATTGTATATTCTTTTCTCCTTTCTCATAGGTTAGTTGACCNGACAGCATTTATTTCAGAGTGTTCTGCCTGTGTTTGCCTAGAGTTTTTAGTATCTGGCTATATTTAGGCCTTTAATCCATTTTTTCAGTTTATTTTTGTGTATATGATTGTAAAGAGTGCTCTAATTTTATTATTTTACATGTAGCTGTCCAGTTTTACCAGCACCACTTACTGAAAAGACTGTCTTTTCTCCATTGTATATTCTTTTCTCCTTTCTCATAGGTTAGTTGACCACAGGTGTGTAGGTCTGTCTCTGAATTGCTGTCCTATTTTATGGATCTATATTTCTATTTTCATTCTAGTACATTTTTGATGACTAAGTTTGTAGTAAAGTTTGAAGCAGGTAGCCTGATTTCCTCCAGTTATGTTTTTACTTATTTATTTTTAAGATTACTTTGGTTGTTTGAGGTCTTTTGTGTTTCCACACAAATTGTAAACATTTTTGTTCTAGTTCTGTGCGAAATGCCACTGGTAATTTGATAAGGATTGCATTAAATCTGTAGATTGCTTTGAGTAGTATAGTCCATTCTCACAATATTGAGTTTTCCAATCCAAGAATATGATATATCTCTCTGTGTCTCCCAACTATGCCCTAGATGACCTGGCTGTTTCCCATTATTTAACATATTTTAAGCATAACAGTACAAATTTGTTTGTAGTACTCTCTCTCTTCCTTCACGCTGAGGAATGCCAAGGGAAGTATAAACAAAAATTGTCTATAATAATGAAGTTAGAGNCAACTATGCCCTAGATGACCTGGCTGTTTCCCATTATTTAACATATTTTAAGCATAACAGTACAAATTTGTTTGTAGTACTCTCTCTCTTCCTTCACGCTGAGGAATGCCAAGGGAAGTATAAACAAAAATTGTCTATAATAATGAAGTTAGAGAATGACAGGACTGATATATTTCTTTATAGTGTAGTAGGGATGACATCTATGTTATGATTGCTTTTGAGCTGAGAGCCTAATGAGGTAAAGAGGAAAGCCTATTAAAATCTGTATTAAAACCATTTTGGGCAAAGACAAAAGTTTTAATCTGGAGTTCAATGGAAAAAGAGTTATCAAAGGAGACAGAGTTTTAAGAGAAACATCATACCTAGAGTGCTAGGTAAAAATGCACACTCCATTAGTGAAATTTTCTGAGGTAGAGGAGCCCCCAGGTCTATACTTCAAAAGTGTTTCCAAAGGGATCTTCCTGACACAGGAATTTCTCCTGCATTGCAGGCAGATTCTTTACCAGCTGAGCTATCAGGGAAGCCTGGATTATGATATGCTGCTGCTGCTGCTGCTGCTGCTAAGTCACTTCAGTCGTGTCCGACTCTGTGTGACCCCACAGACGGCAGCCCATTGGGCTTGGTCATCCCTGGGATTCTCCAGGCAAGAACACTGGAGTGGTTGCCATTTCCTTCTCCAATGCATGAAAGTGAAAAGTGAAAGTGAAGTCGCTCAGTCGTGTCTGATTCAGCGACCCCATGGACTGCAGCCTACCAGGCTCCTCCATCCATGGGAGTTTCCAGGTAAGAGTACTGGAGTGGGTTGCCATTGCCTTCTCCAGGATTATGATAAAACATATAGTAAATTAAATTTTTAATGTAATGGAAAGACATTGTCGGAGAGTAGCTCTCAAACTCAGACAAGCATCAGAGTTCCCTACTGGACTGGTTAAAATATAGTGCTAAGCTTCATCTTCAGATTTTCCTGATTCAGTAATTTTGGGAGTTGGGTCTGAGAATTTGCATTTTTAACAAGTTCCCAGATGATGCTAATACTTCTGGAGCTGGGATCATATTTTGAAAGCCACTGAAAAATGTTGAGCTAAACCAGGCCCAGGATCTAGAGCTGGCAGTGTCTGAAGGTGTGTCTCATGTGGAATTAGGTGGTATAGAGTAGCGGGTGCTGGTGGGGGTGGCTGGGAGAAGGAGGAGGCAGTGGTGGCAAATCACTTATAAATGGTGACAAAGCAGGATCAGAGGTCTAAATTACAGGAGTGTTAAAGACATTTGTGCTTTCATGGGCCTCTCCTTTGTTTTATTCTATTTTTTGGAGGAGGGTAGGGGGCTTTTCTTTATGAATCAAATTGTGTGAAGGTGGTCATAAAAGATAAACAAATGAAATACATTACAATGGTTGGAATAAAAATTGGGATGAATGGGTTTCAAAGCAGGTACTCAAATACGTAGGCACCAATCTGCATAAACAATGAGAACTGCAAAAAGCCAATCAGGAGTAGTATGCAGAGGGGAAGACCAAGAGGGGCTGCCCCTGGAAAGAAGACATCTGGTCTGCAACAGAAAAATGTTGAAGTAAAAACAAAAAAGAACAAACAGAAAACACCTGGAGATAGAGAGGGTACCAATGAGACACCTCAGTTTCCTCAGGAGAAAAGGGCCCAAGGAGATCCTACTGCTGAAAATGAAGAAACATTCACAGAGTTGAAGTTAAAGTAAAGATTCCTGAAGAACTAAAACTGTGGCTTTTTGATGACTGGGACTTAATTACCTGGCAAAAACAGCTCTTTTATCTTCCTACCAACAAGAATGTGAATTCTATTCTAGAGGATTATGCAAATTATAGGAATCTTAAGGAAACACAAATAGTAAGGAGTGTGCTGTTTAATGGAGTCCTGGAAGGGAAAAAGGAATACTTCACTGTAAAGCTGGACACTTAGCCTCTCTACACAATTTGAGAGACCACAGTACTTTGAAATCCTTGCAGACCTCTCTGTTGCGCCCATGTCCCAGATGTATGAGCGCCACATTTGTTGAGACCATTTGCATGAATTGGAGCAATGTTGGCCTATATGCCTCTGGATGAGAAAAGGCTTGCTTTATTACTGAATTATCTTCATGATTCCTAAAATATCTGGCAAGAACATGACAACTTTGTTTAGTGCCAGCACTTATGAAGTGTCTTCTCCGGAGTACCATCAGAAAGCTGTGTGAGGCATTTAGACTCATTTATGTTTGGATCTCTGTAAACTCATTTTTGTTTTTTAGTCTTTCTCTTGTATGAATGATGTACTTTGGAAATGTTAGTGTATAACAGGATTGTTGGATATCTGTTTGATTTCAAAGAGAGAAACTAAAAGAGAGAAAAATATTTTCTCTCTTTCAAAGAGAGAAAATACTTTTTTTCTTTTTTTTATTTCAAAGTTGCTACCAGAGTATTCAATGATAGCCAATAGAGAGACATACTGTAGAGTGTTTCATTGCTTAATTGACAAAGCTGTTTTTGAATGCTTGTGGTTCTAGTCCTTTGATACCACACACTTTTATAACATGTGTTAATGCTATATGAAAAAATGCTCTGATTCTTAGTGCCAAAGGTTCAGTTCAGCTGAACACATATATCCATTTTCTGTCCTCGCCCCCTACTTTTTTAATGGTGCTTACTTCAAAAGCTCATCCTTTACAAGTCATCCTTGTTGTTTGTTAGGCATTTTATCTTTGGTCAGATTGGTGAAGGATGGTCACTTGTTTCATAGCTTTTGCATTTTATTATGTTTTAACATGATAAATACATTGCATTGTAACTACAGTTTTCTGGAAAAGCTAGTGTTTTAGAAATTTTACAGATCGGCAGTAATTTTTTTCTTTAAGTGTCTAAAAAAAGAAAAATGTTGAATTACATAACAAAGACCAGTTTATAATTTCAAAGGGTCCAAAGGTAATTAAGACCAAGAGGTACAAGGGCAATTTCTGGCAAGAATAGACTTCTAATCATCCAAGTGGTAAGACATTGTTGGTTTGTGTGTGTGTGTGTGTGTGTTTTAGCTAAAAAGACTGGCAGTGAGGCTGCAGTGTATATAGTGAAAGGAAGGTGGTAAGAGAACTCAAGTTCTTATTGAAGAGAGATGCAGATTGAACAAGATCCTCCAGGTCCTTCTGGCCATGCTTGTCAAAAAAATTAAAATCTAAAGATGTATTGGAAGGCTTTAAAGGAAAAAAAAATCATCATCAGAATTATTTTAAATATTTGAGGGAATGCTAAACTGACAAGAAACTCAAACACTAAAGAAGAGAAAGGAACTAGAAACATGTTGATTTCGAAGTTATAGTGATCTATTTCATGTTCCCCTATACTAATGAGTGTTAATACTGAAAATAAGTAAATGTATATTAATAATTTTCAATATTTAGGTGACTAAAATGTAGGTTGTTTTTGGTATTAATATTCATTTGTATTTTTCCAATTCCTCCCTGGTGGCTCAGCTAGTAAAGAATCTCCCCACAATGTGGGAGACCTGGGTTTGATCCCTGGATTGGGAAAATCCCCTGGAGAAGGGAATGGCAACCCACTCCAGGATTCTTTTTATGAAAGTAAAAGAGAAAATCACTTAGTCATGTCTGACTCTTTGGGACCCCATGGATTACATAGTCCATGGAATTCTCCAGGCCAGAATACTGGACTCTTTGTGACCCCATGGACTATAATGTAGTCCATACATTCTCCAGGCCAGAAAACTGGAGTGGGTAGCTTTTCCCTTCTCCAGAGGTTCTCCTCAACCCAGGGATCAAACTAGGTCTCCCACATTGCAGGTAGATTGTTTACTAGCTGAGCCACAAGGGAATATAATCACCTGAAATTTGAAGACTAATTATTTCATATACATTTACTTACCTAACTTTATAATAATCACTTGAAGTAGATAGAAATTAATACCTCCCATGAGAATATAAAGGCCTTCCTTGATGGCTTCAATGTGAGAGACCTGGGTCTGATCCCTGGGTTGGAAAATCCCTTTGAGGAGGGCATGGCAATCCGCTCCAGTGTTCTTGCCTGGAGAAGCCCCAAGGACAGAGATGTTGGGTGGGCTACAGTCTGTGGGGTCACAAAGAGTCATACATGCCTGAGTGACTAAACACATGAAAATATAAAGGCAGTTTTTATTAAAATGAACTGAATTCTTCATACTTAATCAAACAGGGAGGCCTGGCATGCTGCAATTCATGGGGCTGCAAAGAGTCGGACATGACTGAGAGACTGAACTGAGCTGAATTGAATCAAACAGATTTATGAGATATCTTGGAGATAACCTACAAAGTGAGTTCAGCCATGTCAAAGAATTTGTCACAGGTTCACTAACATATATTGAGGAAAAAATGCAACTCCCTTTGGTGGTAAACATGCTTGTAAACAGGCTGAAAGTACCCCAGATATATACTAAGTTGACTGAAATAGTCATATATTTTCATTTCTCTTATCCATCAATCATTTACTGAGTATATGGCTTTTCAAAACAATGAAAGGAAATATTGGAAAATTTTAAAATGTCCCTAAAAAGAAAACACTAGATGTCTTATTAATGTGTTCTACTTCATGTAGCTTAGGTACACTATAAAGTAGTTTCATGTTATTCTACTTATCCAATACTGTACCTCACATATACACACTCACATGAACATATGTATATACTCATATGCACCTATATTCACTATTCTGCATTAATTATTTCTTCTGTACCTTGTAGTTGTTGTTCAAACACTAAGTTGTGTTCAACTGTGTGACCCATGAACTGCAACAGTCCAGGCCTCCATGTGCTTCACTGTCTCCCACAGTTGGCTCAAACTCAAGTCCATTGATTTGGTAATGCCATTCAACCATCTCATTCAACCATCTCATGCTCTATCTCCCCCTTCTCCTCCTGTCCTCAATCTTACCCAGCATCAAGGTCTTTTCCAATTAGTTGGCTCTTCCCATTAGGTAGCCAAAGTATTGGAGCTTTAGTTTCAGCATCAGTCCTTCCAAGGAATATTTGGGGTTGATTTCTTTTAGGATTGACTGGTTTGATCTCCCTGCTGTCCCAAGGGACTCTCAAGAATCTTCTCCAGCACAATTCAAATGCATGAATTCTTCAGTGGTCAGCTTTTAGATGGTCCTCTGTACATGACTACTGGAAAGAAAACATAGCTTAGACTATACAGATGTTTGTCAGCAAAGTGATATATTTGCTTTTTAATGTGCTATCTAGGTTTAGCATAGCTTTCCTTCCAAGGAGCAAATTTCTTTTAATTTCCTGGTTGCAGTCATCATCAGCAGTAATTTTGGAGCCCAAGAAAATAAAATCTCTCTCTGTTTCCATTTTTTCCCCATCTATTTGTCATGAAGTGATTGGACTGGATGCTAAGATCTTAGTGTTTTGAGTATTGAGTTTTAAGTGAGTTTTTTCACTTTCCTCTTTCACTTTCATCAAGAGATTCTTTAGTTCCTCTTTGCTTTCTGCCATTAGAGTGGTATCTTCTGCATATCTGAGGTGTTGCTATTTCTCCTGGCAATCTTGATTCCAATTTGTGATTCATTCAGCCCACCATTTTACATGATGTACTCTGCATATGACTTAAACATTGTGACTGTATACAGCCTTGAGGTACTCATTTCCCATTTTTGTATGGGGAAACATAGAGATTAGATCAAAATAATATCCATAAGAAAGAAAGAGAAGGAAGGAAGAAATAGAGAAATTAAAATAGCTCAATTTAAGAATATTACAATTTGATGTTGAAGAAATAAGGAAATAAGGTANTGACCTACATATAGGTTTCTCAAGTGGCAGGTCAGGTGGTCTGCTATTCTCATTGCTTTCAGAATTTACAAGTTTATTGTGATCCACACAGTCAAAAGCTTTGGCATAGTCAATAAAGCAGATATAGATATTTTTCTGGAACTCTCTTCCTTTTTCCAGGATCCAGTGGATGTTGGCAATGTTATCTCTGCTTCCTCTGCCTTTTCTCAAACCAGCTTGAAGATCTGGAATTTCACAGTTCATTTATTGCTGAAGCCTGGCTTGGAGAATTTTGAGCTTTACTTTGCTAGCGTGTGAGATGAGTGTAATTGTGTGGTAGTTTGAGCATTATTTGGCATTGCCTTTCTTTGGGATTTTAATAAAAACTGAACTTTTCCAGAAATAACTCCAGAAAGAATGAAGGGATGGAGCCAAAGCAAAAGAATACGTTATAAGTATAATGTAAAGTTTTTTGATTACTGTCAAATTTGAAACTTCTAATTTTTATGTGGGTTGTCAGACTTCAGGAAATCTCAGGTTGTCTTAGATTTATAAGCCCTCATATCTTTACCACTCTACACTGAAGACCTCACTCTGCTGTTTAGTGTCTCATTGCCTAGTGAGTCATCAGAGAACTTGTTAAGCATGTTCCTGAAAGCCATCTCTACTCCAGTATGACCAGCAGTATTTCATTATGGTAGGTAGAATTCCAAGATGACTTCTGAGAGTTTAATCTCTTGATATACACACCCTGTGTAATCCTCTCTGCTTGAGTTGGGCAGAACTGTGAATATAATGTCTAGCACTCTCCTAATTAGGTTTAGTTATATCAGCTGTCCCTAAACTTTTTGGTATGTGGAACTGGTTTTATGGGAGACTATTTTTCCATGCACTGGGGATAGCGAGGGAGGGATGGTTTGGGGATGATCCAAGTACATTACAATTATGGTGCACTATATTTCCATTATTATTACATCATCTCCTCCTCAGTTCATTAGGCAATAGATCCAGTTGTTGGGGATCCCTGAGTTATATGAAAAAAGTGAAAGGATTCTATAAATATAAGTAAGGTCCTAAATTAGTTGACTCTAAGTTGATCAGAAAGGTGATCATCTTGGTTGGGTCTGACCTAGTTAAGTAAGCCCTATTAAAGGAACTGCACTCTTCCTTAAGTAAGGGATTCAGAGCATGGCAATCTAAGAAGGCCTATGGAGGGAGATATATGTATCATACACAGAAAAACAATGGAGGCCTGGGTCCTACAAATGCAAAGAGTTTAATTACCCAAAAAAACCCATATGCTTAAAAGAGGACCCAAAGTTACAGAGAGGAAAAGTCAGGCTAACACCTGATTTATGCTTTGTAAAACCCCAGTGATAAAACCCTGCACAGCCATGTTCAGACTTTGATTTTCATGAATATTAGATAAAATATCAATATTGTTTTTAACCATTAAATCTACAGTTAGCTTTTATATAGTGAAGAAAATTAATATTGTAATAATACACAGAAATTATACAGAACCTATACATAAATCTCCTAACTCAAAACTAAATGTATTTGCAAGTCAACTTCCCCTTAGCCTGATTGTGAAAATGTCCATGGCATTGTACTTGATCGATAAACACAAAAATGATGAAGAAGAAATACTAAGTGAAAGTGAAAAGAATCACTACAGTTAAACTATTTTTACTTTGTAAAAATTATAAAACATGTAAGAAAATGTGAGGATGTTTATAAGGTCCCTTCTTGATTGTTGGGAGGGGTTCGTACACATGAAATAGAAAAATCAGTTCAGTTCAGTCGCTCAGTCATGTAAAACTCTTTGTGACCCCATGAACCACAGAATGCCAGGCCTCCCTGTCCATCGCCAACTCCCGGAGTTCACTCAAACCCATGTCCACTGAGTCAGTGATGCCATCCAACTATCTCATCTTCTGTTATTCCCTTCTCCTGCCATCATTCTTTCCCAGCCTCAGGGTCTTTTCAAATGAGTCAGCTCTTCACATCAGGTGGCCAAAGTACTGGAGTTTNCCATGTCCACTGAGTCAGTGATGCCATCCAACTATCTCATCTTCTGTTATCCCCTTCTCCTGCCATCATTCTTTCCCAGCCTCAGGGTCTTTTCAAATGAGTCAGCTCTTCGCATCAGGTGGCCAAAGTACTGGAGTTTCAGCTTCAACATCAGTCCTTCCAATGAACACCCAGAAGTGATCTCCTTTAGGATGGACTGGTTGGATCTCCTTCAGTCCAAGGGACTCTCAAAAGTCTTCTCCAGCACCACAGTTAAAAAGCATCAATTCTTTGCTCCTCAGCTTTTTTTATAGTCCAACTCTCACATCCATACATGACCACTGGAAAAAACATAGCCTTGACTAGACGGACCTTTGTTGGCAAAGTAATGTCTCTGCTTTTGAATATGCTCTGTAGGTTGATCATAACTTTCCTTCCAAGGAATAAGCCTTTTTAATTTAATAGCTGCAATCAACATCTGCAGTGATCTTGGATTAAACATAAGCTTCTGATGTGTCAAGTGATTTTGATTTAAACATAAGCTTCTCAAGTGTTAAGCACTGGGAGAAATACTTTTGTGCATAATCTCATTTAATTAAATCTGTGCATGAGTAATAAGGATCAGAAGGCAAGTTATTTCACTGAATATCCTGTGATCCTAGATGTTATTCTGTACTTAATTGCAATTAGATCAATTGCTTTGCATTAATGACATACAAAAAATTTTAAGAGAACAAACATACCATGTCAGTATCAGAAAACCTGTGTGAAGAGTTTTAGGTTGATTTTGACATTAAACTTTACTGGTTAAGATTCGATTATGTTCGTTTTGATATCTTAAAACTCAATAAATGTAGTCAAAGAAATGTACTAATTGAACAAAAACACCCTTTCTGTGGCAATATTGAACCTGTAGGGGAAAGAAATTCCAAAAACCATTTCCTGTTCTAAAACAAAAGGCCATTGACCAGTGTACATTGTGGATACTATGCAGATGTACCTTTAGAAGAAATGTGCAAAGCTTGTTGAAATACAAGTTCTCAGCTGAAGAGTAATGGGACTATTGGGTCAAATTTTCTGTATATTTTAAACTTTGTTGTCATTATTAGGACGACTTAAAAATATTTTCCTGAGCATACAATGTGTATTGCAAACAAAATCTGGAGAAAAATGGCAATTTGTTAATGGTAGGCTGGAGCTTAAATGTGATTCTTTATGTGATTCTTAAATGTGATTCTTCTTACAAACCTTAGTATATGAATTGAGGCTGAGTTCAGAAAATTAATTTTAAAGAAAAATACGGAAAAAATTCCTCTCTATTCTGGCAGGTAGACTAACACTAAATTCACAGCATTATGTATGGAAAAACCAATACAGTATTGTAAAGTATAATTAAGTAAAAATTTAAAAATAAGTAAATAAATAAATAAAAATTTAAAAATAAATTCATAGCATTTCATTTTCATGTTGGGAACCAACCAACATCATGTTCTTCAAAAGGTAGCCATCAATCAATCTTTTTCAATTTAGAACAAATTAATACTTGGGAAAAAAGACCAAGGAATTGAAACTATCCTTCACTTCTGAGAAATAAAAACTGAATGGGATAGGGTAAACTAGAGTATTTCTCTTTGAAACAATATTTCTCTTTGCACAATTCTTGAGAGAGAAAAACGCAAATAGAATACAATTGTTGGGAATTTTAAACAGGAAATATATAATCTTTAAAGCAACTAGAGTTTTCAGAGAATAGAACAAAAGCAATTACATAATACGGTAAAAGTGATAATATCTTCCCATCTATTATTGAAAAACACATAATTTAAAAACAAAATAAGTTTCCATGTTATTTTGAATGATTAAAGACAAAGGCATCAGAACAACATAACTTTCAAAAGATGAATTTCATAGTGATAATTCTAACTGTAAAATCAATGAATTGTGGGTTTTTTTTCCTATAATTTATGGCTATGCTAATTAATTTTAACAGAATAGATGTTAGATGATATTTTTAAATGTATATAACTGTAAATTTAGACACTTGCTGTTAAAGTTGGGCAATGTTAATATTTTGTATTGACTTTTTAAAATTAGTATTCTTTGCATGAATTTTTTATGTTCAGTATTGATTGATAATGAAATATCTCCTGTTACTGGACCTCCATTTCTTCATTGTGTAATTGTTAGGACTCTAATGGCTGCCTCTTTTAAAGGAAGCATTGCTCTCCAGTTTCCCATAGTGTCACAAGCCTCTCTAACCACTTACATGCTTAGCCTGCTGAGGCATTTGAGTTTGATTATTTTGTATACATGCAGGCACATAAATAAATTTGGATTCATGATAAAAATAGATACATCCTTGTTGCAATTTGCATTGCTAAAATTTTGATACTGTGAATGTCTAACATTCCCAGACACTTTCTATAAAACAATTGTATTAACTCATAAAAAATGCTTTGACATATCTTTTAGATGCTTATAAATATCTTAAACTGAAAATCATGCAACTCATTAAATATTCATTAGTCCCATTTGTGCAAGGCTGGAACCTTTGATATAAGCCCCAGACCTCTAGCAACCTACTCCTATTCCTTGTATGACAGGTATATATAAAAGACTATGAAATAAAGAAGAATTTGAAAATAAATACAACACATAATTATCAAAGAGTAATGTGCTTGAAAATTATAATTTTGCTTCAGAGTAATTTGAGAATACTTTGTTTAAAAGGTGACACTAAATCTTTGTCTTGAATGATGAGCAGGATTTTATCTCTTGGAGACATAGGTAAGATAAAGACTGAGCAAAGGAAAAGAATGTGTAGAGCTACCAAATAATTTGAAAAATGGCAAATATTATTATTTTTTGTCTTTTAAGTAAAACAGCAATATGTATTAGAAGGTAAAGTAAATGGAGCAAGAATGCAGAGAAATGACACTTACTTTTCATAGTATATCAATTCAGTTCAATCACTCAGTCCTGTCCAACTCTTTGCTACCCTATGGACTGCAGCAAGCCAGGCTTCCCTACCCATCACCAGCTCCCAGAGCTTACTCAAACTCATGTCCATTGAGTCAGTGATGCCATCCAACCACCTCATTCTCTGTCGGCCTCCTCCCATCTTCAGTCTTTCCCAGCATCAGGGTCTTTTCTGGTGAGTGAGTTCTTAGCATCAGGTGGCATTGGAGTTTCAGTTTCAGCTTCATCATCAGCCCTTCCAATGAATATTCAGGACTGATTTCCTTTAGGATGGACTGGTTGGATCTCCTTGCGGTCCAAGGAACTCTCAAGAGTCTTCTCCAACACCACAGTTCAAAAGCATCAATTCTTTGACCCTCAGCTTTCTTTATAGTCCAACTCTCACATCCGTACATGACTAATGGAAAAATCATAGCTTTGACTAGATTGACATTTGTTGACAAAGTAATGTCTCTGCTTTTTAATATGCTGTTTAGGTTCATCATAGCTTTCCTTCCGAGGAGGAAGCATATTTCATAGGTTAAGTGATGGTGCAGTAACAAAAGCCCATTCCATTAATCTCAGTAGGTAAAAGAAAAATGGCTTATTTCCTGCCTACATGCATATCTAGGATTACTATAGGCTTTGTTTCACATCATAGTAATGCTGTAAATCTACCTACTATAGGTTATTACTGTTGTTCAGTCACTAAATTGTGTCTAACTCTTTGTGACCCCAAGGACCACAGCATACCAGACTCCTCTGTTGTCTACAGTCACCTGGAGTTTGCTCAGATCCATATGCATTGAATCGGTGATGCTATCTAACCATTTCCTCCTCGGCAGCTATCTTCTTCTTTTGCCTTCAATTTTTCCCAGCATCAGGGTCTTTTCCAGTGTGTTGACTCTGAATCAGGTGGCCAAAGTACTAGAGCTTCAACACATCAGTCCTTCCAGTGAATATTCAGGGTTGATTTCCTTTAGCATTGACTGGTTTGATCTCTCTGTGGTCCAGGAGACTCTCAAGAGTCTTCTCCAGCACCACAGTTCAAAAATGTCAATTCTTCAGCGCTCGGCCTTACTTATGGTCCAGCTGTCACATCCATCCCAAACTACTGTATGCATCATGGCCTTAACTACATGAACTTTGGTGGCAAAGTGATGTCTGCTTTCTTATACACTGTCTAGGTTTGTCATGATTTTCTGTCCAAGGAGCAAGCGTCTTTTAATTTCTTGGCAGCAGTAGCCATCAGCAGTGATTTTGGAGCCCAAGAAAATAAAGTCCTTCACTGCTTCCACTTTTTTCCCATTTATTTGCTATGAAGTGATGGGACTAGCTGCTATGATCTTAGTATTTAAATATTTTTAAAAAAATTTAAGTATTTAAGCTGGCTTAAATTTTAAGCCAGCTTTTTCACCCTCCTCTTTCACCTATAGTTTATGGCTTTTTACTCTTCTTCACTTTGTGCCATAGAGTGGTGTCATCTACATATCTGAGGTTGTTGATATTTCTCTTGACAATCTTGATTCTAGCTTGTGATTCATTCAGCCTGGCATTTTGCTTGATTCCCTCTGCATATAAATTAAGTAAGCAGGGTGACAATATACAGGCTTGATGTACCCATTGCCCAATTCTGAACCAGTCAGTTGTTTCATGTCTGGTTCTAATTGTTGCTTCTTGACCTGTATACAGGTTTCTCAGGAGATATGTTAGGTGGTCTGGTACTCCCATCTCTTTAAGAATTTTCACAGTTTGTTGTGAACCACACATTCAAAGGCTTCAGTGTAGGCAGTGAAGCAGAAGTAGTCATTTTTCTGGAACTCCCTTGCTTTCTCCATGACCTAATGAATGTTGACAATTTGATCTTGGTTCCTTACATTTTCTAAAGTCAACTTGTACATCTGGAAGTTCTTGGTTCACATATTGTTGTGGCCTAGCTTGAAGGATTTTGAGCATTACTTTACTAATGTAAAATGAGTGCATTTGTATAGTAGGAAGTCTGAACAATCTTTGGCATTGTCCTTCTTTGGGATTGGAATGAAAACTGACCTTTTCCAGTCCTGTGGCCACTGCTGAGTTTTCTAAATTTGCTAGCCTATTGAGTACAGCTAGCACTTTAACAGAATCATTTTTTTTAGAATTTGAAATAGTTCAGCTGAAATTCTGTCATCTCCATTAGATTTGTTTTAGAAATGCCTCCTAAGGCCCTCTTGCCCTCACACTCCAGGATGTCTGGCTCTAGATGAGTGAAAACACCATCATGATTCTCCAAGTCATTAAAACCTTTTTTTGTACAACTCTTCTGTGTATTCTTCTTAATCTCTTCTGCTTTTGTTAGGTCCTTATCATTTCTGCCATTTATTGTGCTCATTCCTTAATGAAATGTTCCCTTGATATCTTGTTTTCTTGAGGAGATCTTTAGTATTTCCCAGTCTATTGTTTTCCTCTATTTCTTTGCATTGTTCTTTCAAGAATGCTTTTCGTATCTTCTTGCTCTTCACTAGAACTCTGTATTCAATTGTGTAAATGTTTCTCTTTCTCTCTTGCCTTTCACTTCTCTTCTTTCCTTGAAGTGAAGTGAAGTGAAATCTCTCAGTCATGTCCAACTCTTTGCCACCCCATGGACTGTAGCCCACCAGGCTCCTCCATCCATGGGGTTCTCCAAGCAAGAATACTGGAGTGGGTTGTCATTTCCTTCTCCAGGGGATCTTCCCGACCCAGGGATTGAACCCAGGTCTCCCACATTGTGGGCAGACGCTTTAACCTCTGAGCCATTTGGTAAGCTTGGATACTTGTAAAGCCTACTCAGAGAACCATTTTGCCTTCTTGCATTTGTTTTCCTTGGGGATATTTTGGCCACTGCCTCTTTTACAATGTTATGAGCCTCCATCCATAGTTCTTTAGGGACTCTGTCTATGAGATCTAATTCCTTGATCTATTTTCACCTCCACTGCATAATCATAAAGGATTTGATTTAGGTCATACCAGAATGGCTTAGTGGTTTTCACTACTTTCTTCAATTTAAGCTTGAATTTTTCAATAAAGAGCTCATGACATGAGCCACAGTTAGTTCCAGGTCTTGTTTTTACTGGCTGTATAGAGCTTGTCATCTTTGACTACAAAGAACATAGTGATTCTGACTTCAGTGTTGACCATCTAGTGATGTTTGCATAGAGTTGTCTCTTGCATTGCTGGAAAAGCATGTTTGCTATGACCAGCATGTTTTCTTGACAAAACTGTCATACTTTGCCCTATTTCATTCTGTACTCCAAAGACATACTTGCCTGTTAATCCAGATATCACTTAGCTTCCTACTTTTCCATTCCAATCTCCTATGAAGAAGTGGACATCTTTTTTAGTGTTCCAAAAGGTGTTGTATGTCTTCACAAAGCTGGTCAGCTTCACCTTTTCTGATATCAGTGGTTTGTACATAGACTTAAATTGCTGTGATGTTGAATGGTTTGCCTTGGAAACAAATGGAGATCATGCTGTTGTTTTTGAAACTGCACCCAAGTACTGAATTTCAGACTCTTTTGTTGACTATGAGGGCTACTTCATTTATTCTAAGGGATTCTTGCCCAGAGTAGTAGATATAATGGTCATCTGAATTAAATTTGCTTATTCCCATCCATTTTAGTTCAGTGATTCCCAAGATTTTGATGGTCACTCTTGCCATTTCCTGCTTGACTGCGTCCAATTTACCTTTATTTATGGGTCTAACATTCAAGTTTCTTATGCAGTACCATTCTTTACTGTATCAGGCTTTACTATCACCATCAGATACAACCACAGCTGAGCATCATTTCTGCTTTGGTCCAACCACTAATTCTTCTCGGAACTATTAATAACTGTCCTCCAATTTGCCCCAGTAGCATATAGGATACCTTCTGACTCGAGGGAATCATCTTCCAGTGTCATGCCTTTTTGCCTATTCATACTGCTAATACTGGAGTGGGTTACCATTTCCTCCGACAATGGACAAATTTTTGTCAGAACTCTTCACTGTGACCCACCAATCATGGGTGGCCCTGCATGGCCTTGCTCATAGCTTCATGAGTTATGCCACCGCCATCACCATGACAAGGCTATGACCTATGAAGGAACTACTATAGGTAGAATCTGTCATTTATATTTTTGCTGCTCACTGAGGAAGGGGGAAGCATCATACTGAATCACTTATTGGAAGATCACATCTGGAATTAAATATCACTTTCATTCATAAATTATTAACCACTGAAGGCTATCTAACCATGCCTAATTATTGAGAGACAAATACCCACACATATCTTACATTTCTAAGTGATATGAGCTAAGACATTTACAGTCAACCCAAGACAGACGGGTCATGGTGGAGAGTTCTGACAAAATGNGCAGAAATAGATGTTTTTCTGGAACTCTTTTGCTTTTTCCATGATCCAGCGGATGTTGGCAATTTGATCTCTGGTTCCTCTGCCTTTTCTAAAACCAGCTTGAGTAACCCTATATGTGAGACAACGAAAGAGACACAGATATATAGAACGGACTTTTGGCCTCTGAGGGAGAGGGAGAAGGTGGGATGATTTGGGAGAATGGCATTGAAGCATGTATACTCTCATGTAAGAAATGAGCCACTGGTCTATGTTCGATGCAGGATGCAGGATGGTTGGGCCTGGTGCACGGGAATAATCCAGAGAGACGTTATGGGGTGGAGGTGGGAGGGGGATTCAGGATTGGGAGCTCGTGTACACCTGTGGTGGATTCACGTCGATGTATGGCAAAGCCAGTAGAGTATTGTAAAGTAAAAAACTAAATAAAATTTTTTAAAAATTAAAAAACCAGCTTGAACATCAGGGAGTTCACGGTTCACGTATTGCTGAAGCCTGGCTTGGAGAATTTTGAGCATTACTTTACTAGCATGTGAGATGAGTGCAATTGTGAGATAGTTTGAGCATTCTTTGGCATTGCCTTTCTTTGGAATTCCTTAGATCTTATTCATTAGATGTTCATTAAATAATAATTCATCTTACAATCAGTGGCATATTAGATTAGATGAATTATGATAAATCATAACTAAGGATGCTTATCTAGAAATGCAGGGATGCTTCAGTGTAGAAAATTAATGAAATACACTATTCTAATGGGCTACAGAGAAAAGCCTAAAAGCATATTAATGAATGTAGAAGGGTCATAGGCAAAATTTGGCTTTCTTTCATTATTCAGACTTGGCACATAAACAACCTTCCACAATTTGATGTAAAGCATCTGTTAAAAAATGTAATTATTGGAAGTTGTTTATAATCTATCCCTTATATTAGGAACAAGATTGGGGGTTCACCAGCATGACTGTTTGCAATATTGCATTGGTAGGCAGAACCTACCAGTTATAATAAACAATACCAGAAGCTCAATGGAAAAAAAAAAAAGATTCAGTTGACAGTAGTAATCAAAACAATATGGCATCTGAGAATGCACCTAATAAAGTATGTAAAATCCCAAATTGAAGAAAAGATAATGATCAACCAGAAAGCATAGATAATCTACTATCAGAACTCTATAATAATAATGAGACGTTAATTTGTAAATACAGTACATTTTCATTCAAAACCCAAAATGTTTTAATAAAACTAAATACTCTATAAAATTTATGTAGGCAAATATGGGATAATTTTTGAAGAACATGTGAGAAATATTTTAAGAACCAGATGAAGATTACTCTTACATATAACATACTTAACCACAAAGCTATATTAAGAGTATGTTATTGATAAACTGATAGACAAAGAGACCAATGAAAGGGAAAATGCTCAGAAGCATGTCAGTGCAAGTATAATATACAAACTTGATGTGTGGCGGAACTAATAATCCAGACCAGTGGAAAATAAATTCTACATCTGTATATAATAATCAATTCCATATAAATTAGAAATTTGTGATATAAGCAGACTGCACAATTCTTAGAAAAGTAATGAACATTTGATTGATGTTGGATTAAAAACTACTATTTCTAAGGAAACATTTTAAAATGAACTTGAAAGTAAAAGGAAGGAATTTTTTTCATTAAAATTTGAATTTACAAAACAGAAAGAATGGCATAAAGTCAAACAAGCAGAGAGCCGGTAAAGATATATATATAAATATTTGACCTAGAATGTTGTTTACAAAATCTTTATCAGCAGTGAGAAAATTTATCTTCAATATGAGTGAATAATATGAATAGATGCTTCAATGTAGAGATTGTTTGAATCACCAATAAACAATTAGTCTCGTCACTTGTTGCTATGTGACAAACCAAGATTGAATAGGCTCAGTTGGATGATTTTCCCTTAGAATCTTTAAAGCATATTCAGTCAGAATATGGCTGGGACTGGAGTCATCATTTGTGCTGTCTAGCACTCAGGCTGGATGGCTAGAAAAGCTGAGGTCAGATAATGCATCTTTCCCAAATGACAGTACTCTTGCCTGGAAAATCCCAGGGATGGAGGAGCCTGGTAGGCTGCAGTCCATGGGGTGGCTAAGAGTCGGACGGACTTAGCGACTTCACTTCACTTTTCACGTTCATGCATTGGAGAAGGCAATGGCAACCCACTCCAATGTTCTTGCTTGGAGAATCCCAGGGAAGAGGGAGCCTGGTGGGCTGCCATCTGTGGGGTAGCACAGAGTCGGACATGACTGAAGTGACTTAGCAGCAGCAGCAGCAACATCATTCTGGATTTCTTACATGATGATCAACTTACCCCAGAGTGAGTATTCCAAAAGATATGAAAGTTAAAATGTCAGCCTGAGCCCCCAGACTGGCAGTGTCATTTCTGACCTACTCTGGTGGATGCAGCAATCCTGAACCCACCTGTTTTCAAGGGATTAGCTCAATTCTTAGTGAGTGGAGCTTCAAAAAGTTTGTGGCCATCTTTGATCTGCTGCAAACTGAAAATAAACAAACTATAAGCACTGTAGTGTTGGAGAAGACTCTTCAGAGTCCCTTGGAATGCAAAGAGATCAAACCAGTCAATCCTAAAGGAAATCAGTCCTGAATATTCATTGGCAGGACTGATGCTGAAGCTCCAATACTTTGGCCACCTGATGTGAACAAGTAACTCATTAGAAAAAACCCTGATGCTGGGAAAGATGGAAGGCAGGAGGAGAAGGGGATGACAGAGGAGGAGATGGTTGGATGGTATCACTGACTTAATGGACATGAGTTTGGTGATGGGCAGGGAGGCCTGGCATACTGCGGTTCATGGGGTCACAAAGAGTTGGACACAATTGAGCCACTGAACTGATAAGCACTCAAGTAAATTAAGACAATGATGAAATGGTCTTTATCCAACATCTCATTGACTGGAGGTTTGAACTCAGAATGGAAAGTTTTTAGTGAGTAGGTAAACATAAAAATCTCATGCAGTCTTGGGTATATGTACATGGGTACAAGTCTTTGGAGTATAGTATTTATACCATGTAGTAAAATCAAACATGTTCAAACCTTCTGGGCTTAGAAATTCCACTTCTGTGTGTGTAACCTAGAGACACTCTCACAAATGTACATTAGGATATTTGTATGTGAAGTTAATGTTATTCATTGTTCATAGTAGCTAACAGTGCAACTGCTGGATTAACTAACTCAGCAGAGGAAAATGGGAAAGAAAAAAGAAATGGGGTCTCATGTGTATCTGCTAGATTTAGTATTTAACTTCATTCCTTAAAAGTCTGAGGTGAATATAGGATAATGTTAAGATTTACTGAAGCCTGGGAAGTTTGTAAATGAGTGTCATAATATTAATATATTTATTCCAGTGGATAAAAGTGATTTCAAAATTTTAATAAAGAGAACTTAGAAAAAAAATCTCAAGTAATACTGGATTCTGAGACTTAGATCTCAGAAAGTATGTCATAAAGGAGAAAAGATATTTACATATATTAATGTGCATAAAGCAAATTTTCTTTGGGACATGTTCTTTGTAAAGCCCTTAATTTGTGCTTAAATTAAAATAAACACTCTAAATACATCAGACAAGAGAGAAAAAACTCATTTTTCTTTGCTTTCTGCATATATAAATATTTTGTACATATATTAAGCGGCGCTCTTAATCATTTACATTTACTGATATTTTTAGATTCATTTCTTAGATTTTTTTTCTTCTTTTTTGTGCTTTGTGTTTTCCCTTTTCCTAGTACTTTTTCCTTTATAGTCATTTTTTAAATTGAATTTTTATTCAATTTCCCTCTTTACCACCTGGAAAATGACACACTGTATCTCCATTTTTCCCCTGTGGTTAAGCTATTCATGTTTATAATAATGAAATCTAAAATTTACAAATACCTCAAATCACATTCCAAAGAATACAGGTAAAGTAAATTAGTATTGTGTCTGGCTTCTCACATCTCAATTAGCAAATTTTTCTTGACCATTACTTTAATTCTTTCTTATTTTTTTAAACCCACAATATATAAATTATTGCTGTTTTATAAATGCAAAGCACATTTAGCTTTTCTCATGTGTATCATCTATTCTTTTGCAGGACATTCTTTTCTGCAAGTCAGACCTTTTGTAGATTATATACCATCTTCCTGAAAAATATCTTTCAAATGTAACTTTATTGAGTCACCATGTATTACTATCAATGGCGACTACTGTCATTCTTTGTCTGTTATGCTATTCAGAAGTGATTTCATGGGATAGAGGATTCTTGAGTTAATTTAAGATTTTAAGGATGTATTTCTATTGCCTATGGCTTCCATTATCTCTGTCAAAATGAGACTTGTCAAATTGCCTTTGTCCTCTCTTCACAACTTTTAAAGTCTCACCTCATTCCTTTTGTGTTTTGAAGGTTCAGTAAATCCCTAAAGTAGATTTCATATTTACTTTCCACAAGATACATCGGGATTTCAGAATGTAAAACTGTTGTCATTTATCAGTTTGGAGGATTTTTTCAGTATGATCTCACCAAACATTCTCTTTATATCCTTGTTTTTCTTCCTGATATAGATCTATTTTGAGTTATAGTAGTTTTTCCTTTTTTGTTGTTTTTCATGACCCTTAATTTCCATTTCATATGTGCTATTTCTTGTTTTACTTTGCTCTTTTATATATTAACCTAACTCTTAATTCATGTTAAAAAATTTGATCTTAGACTGAGTCCAGTTGGCTGTTTTAAATCATTAATTTAGTTTTCATATTAATCATTGTACTTTCCCATCTAGAAATTCAATTTGCTTTTTATTCAGATCTCTGGTCATTTTTTATGGACAATTTTTCTTTGTCCTACTTTCAATACCCATTTTAATGTTTTAATATAAATATACTCACTAAATTATGTTGAAAGATAAGAAACTTATAAATCAGTTCAGTTCAGTCCCACAATCATGTCTGACTCTTTGTGACCCCATGAACTGCAGCACGTCAGATCTCTGTGTCCATCACTAACTCCCGGAGTCCATCCAAACCCATGTCCACTGCAACCATGCCATCCAACCATCTCATCTTCTGTCGTCCCCTTCTCCTCCTACCCTCAATCTTTCCCAGCAGCAGAGTCTTCTCCAATGAGTCAGCTCTTCACATCAGGTATAGTTCAACTAAATAGATTGTGTGTCTAATAGATCTAATAAGTGCCCTTGATTTTTGAAGACTCTGATATAAAGCTTTGTACTATTTTGCTTTTTGCAGGATTTGGACCTTTTTTTAATGAATATATTTTCCTTTGAACTTTTTCAGTGGCGTTTTTGAAGCTTTGTTTGGGATTAAGTTCCTCAGGAGAGGATTTGACTTTGCTTCCAACATATAACACAACAAACTCAGGATTATTTTCAACTTTATTGTAAGCCTGGGATTTTTGTTTTGTTTCAAATAAACTTTTATTTTAGGATAGTTTTAAATTCATAGAAAAATTACAAATATAACAGAGTTCCCATATACTTCACTTAGTATCCCCATTTATTAACATCTTGATTTACTCCATCCAAGAAACATACATTGCTCCAGGCTTTATTTGTATTTTACCAGTGTTGAATCATTAATGTTTTTTTTTTTTTTCAGTATCCCACTCAAAATCTCATACTTCATTTGTTTTTTTTTTTTACCTTCTAAAATTATTTTTATGTATGTATGTATGTATTTAGCTGTGCTCATCCTTAATTGTACCATACAGCATCTGTAGTATGGCATGTGAAATCTTTTTTTATGTCTCCTTAGTCTCCTCTGGTCTGTAGCAGCTTTTCTATCTTTCTTTGATTTTTCTGATCTTGAAAGTTTTAAGGATTACTGGTCAGGTGTTCTGTAGAATGCTCTCAATTTAGGTTTGAATTATGTTTTCTTCATGGTTGGGCTGTGGTAATAGGTATTGGGAAAGATGATCACAGCTGGTAAATTGCCCTTCTCACCAAACATATTGTGGGCACTAATATACTTGATCAGTACATCATTAATACACTGAATTATTTATTTTGTTTTAAAGTATTGCCCAGGTAGTATAGATTTAGATCTCAAATCTATGTGATGAAGTGATTGGCATTAGGAATTCTTAAGCAGAGAGTTATTTTTTTTTATTTTATATCATTTTTTCTTTTCTTCCAGATCCAAAGGTAGATGCAAAAGTAACTCCAAGTTAGAACCTATGTATTTCCACACTTAAAAAAGAATGGGAATAAAATTTCTGAAGATGTTATTTTTCTCTGGAAATGTAAAATTTAAAATTAGAACTCTGAATTATGAATTTTTGTTTAATGTTTTGGGAAATAGATACTCTAGTAATTATCTTAGACCAGACTGATATAACTAAATATCATACACAGTAGTTTATACAATTGGTCATTTATTTCACAAAGTTTCAGAAGCTAGGAATTCTAGGAGGNTGAATTTTTGTTTAATGTTTTGGGAAATAGACACTCTAGTAATTATCTTAGACCAGACTGATATAACTAAATATCATACACAGTAGTTTATACAATTGGCCATTTATTTCACAGTTTCAGAAGCTAGGAATTCTAGGATGAAGCAGATCTGGTTTCTATCAAGGGTCTACTTCCTGTCTTGTAGACAGCTATCATCTTCTTGTGTCCTCACATGGCAGAAGAAGGAGAGGAAGGAACAAACTTTCTCCTAATTCTTGGTAAGGACACTAACTGGATTAATCAGTCTCCACCCTCATAATCTCATCTAATCCTAATTATCTCCCAAAGGCCCCACTTCTAATACCATCACATTGGGTGGGTAGGTCTTTATAATACAAATTTGTGGAAGGAAAAGCATTCAGTCAAGAAAAGTCATTTTGTATTTGATTTTGTGTCTTTCAGTTGGCTTCTTCCTAGCTGTATGAAGAAAAGTTAACTGAACTTTAAGCTCCTCACTTGACTGTCTTTATACTGAAGATAAAGTATATTAATGCATATAATTTAGCACCACAATGACATATTGTATGAGCATGGTATCTATTTTCGGTTATTATTATTGAAAGAGGAAAAATCTAGTTTGGCAAAGAGCATGATAGCCTTGTTCTGGAACCAAGGATAAAAAAGGAAATATCTAATAGACCTCTGTGAAAAATTTTAGGCTAAAAATAACATTTTTAAAAATCATGTGTGCATCTGTGTGTGTGTGTGGGTGGGTGGGTGTATGCAGAGTAAATCACTTCAATTCAGTTCAGTCACTTAGTTCTGTCCAACTCTTTGTGACCCCATGAAACACAGCACGTCAGGCCTCCCTATCCGTCACCAACTCCAGCAGTCTACCCAAACCCATGTCCATTGAGTTGGTGATGCCATCCACCCATCTCATCCTCTGTTGTCCCCCACCCCTCATGCCCTCAATCTTTCCCAGCATCAGGGTCTTTCCAAATGAGTCAACTCTTCGCATGAGGTGGCCAAAGTATTGGACTTTCAACTTCAACATCAGTCCTTCCAATGAACACCCAGGACTGGTCATTAGGATGGACTGGTTGGATCGCTTTGCATTCCAAGGGACTCTCATGGGCCTTCTCCAACACCACAGTTCAAAGAATCAATTCTGCACTCAGCTTTCATTATAGTCCAACTCTCACATCCATACATGACCACTGGGAAAACCATAGCCTTGACTAGATGGACCTTTGTTGGCAAAGTAATATCTTTGCTTTTTAATATGCTATCAAGGTTGGTCATAACTATCCTTCCAAGGAGTAAGTGTCTTTTAAATTCATGGCTGCAGTCACCATCTGTAGTGATTTTGGAGCTCAGAAAAATAAAGTCAGCCATTGTTTCCACTGTTTCCCCATCTATTTGCCACGAAGTGCTGGCACTTCAATAGTGTGAAAAAGTTGGCTTAAAGCTTAACATTCAGAAAAGGAAGACCATGGCATCTAGTCCCATCACTTCATGGGAAATAGATGTGGAAACAGTGTAGGACTTTATTTTTGGGGGGGTCCAAAATCACTGCAGATGGCGATTGCAGCCATGAAATTAAAAGACGCTTACTCCTTGGAAGAAAAGTTAAGACCAACCTAGATAGCATATTCAAAACCAGAGACATTACTTTGTCTACTAAGGTCTGTCTAGTCAAGTCTATGGTTTTTCCTGTGGTCATGTATGGATNTTTTCCTGTGGTCACGTATGGATGTGAGAGTTGGACTGTGAAGAAGGCTGAGCACCAAAGAATTGATGCTTTTGAACTGTGGTGTTGGAGAAGACTCTTGAGAGTCCCTTGGACTGCAAGGAGATCCAACCAGTCCATTCTGAAGGAGATCAACCCTGGGACTTCTTTGGAAGGAATGATGCTAACGCTGAAGCTCCAGTACTTTGGCCACCTCATGAGAAGAGTTGACTCGTTGGAAAAGACTCTGATGCTTGGAGGGATTGGGGGCAGGAGGAGAAGGGGATGACTGAAGATGAGATGGCTGGATGGCATCACGGACTCTATGGACCTGAGTCTGAGTGAACTCCGAGAGATGGTAATGAACAGGGAGGCCTGGTGTGCTGCCATTCATGGGATCACAAGGAGTTGGACATGACTGAGCGACTGAACTGAAGTGAACTGAACTGTATATTATATACATCCCTGTAATTAATTATCTTTTCCAGTTTTTTATTACCCACAGTTATTTATTTTAAGATATAGAAATATTTTTCTAGTTGTGGGCAAGGACCTATGACTATTCTTGAGCTCTCTGTCAAAAATATATAGCTTTCATACAAAAAAAAATGAAAGAAATGAGAAAAAAAATTAAAAACCTCATTAGTTTTATATAATTACAATTGGTTGTGCTTTTCTACACCCCTTTCTGTTAAGTTTTTCATCAAATATCTTGTTTTTTTTGTTGAATATTTGTCTTGCTTGAAAAAGTGGCTAAGTTGATCCTTCCATCATATACAGAGTTTATGAAGAATATAGTATTTTTAAAGAACCACCATCAATACAGAAGGAATTTAAGCTAAAACCTGAAAATGAACATATATTTTACAATAAAGAAAATACCAAACAATTGAGGTGATCATTTGTCAATCTAGTGAAAATGTTAAATGCCCAGTCATGTCCTAGTCTTTGCAACCCAGGCAACAGTACCGAATTGGGTAAACTTTTCCTTCTCCAGGGGAACTTCCAAACCCAGGGATTGAACCTGGGTCTCCTGCATTGTAGGTGAATTCTCTACTGTCTGACCCACTAGGGAAGCCCTGGTTATTCAAAAGTTGTAATGAAGCATGAGAGGTTTATGGAAGCTTACTGATAGAGAGACTGACTGAGGGAGAAATTGAGTCTTGTTCTGATGGATACGGCCATGCTTAGTAAATGTTTAATCCAATTTTTTTTTTTGGGGGGGGATTGTTGCTCCCTGTCTTTTGTTTGACCAGAGGCCAAACCATGTTGCAGATAATGAAGATAATGGCAACCTCCTTCAAAAGGTCCCATGCACTCACTGCTGCCCTTAGTGCCCACTGAACTGTGGTGTTGGAGAAGACTCTTGAGAGTCCCTTGGACTGCACGGGGATACAATCAGTCCATCCTAAATGAAACCAGTACTGAATATTCGTTGGAAGGACTGATGCTAGAGCTGAAATTCCAATACTTTGCCCACCTGATATGAAGAACTGACTCATTGGGAAAGACCTTGATGCTGGGAAAGATTGGAGGAGGGAGAAGGGAAAGACAGGATGAAATAGTTGGATGGCATCACCGACTCAATGGACAAGAGTTTGAGTAAGCTCCAGGAGTTGGTAATGGATAGGGAGGCCTGGCATTCTGCAGTCCATGGGGTTGCAAAGAGTTAGACACGACTGAGCAATTTAACTGAACTAAATGAAGCATAGCTTGTTAAGTAACAAAAACTTGTAAATAAAAATGATAAATATAACATCACATGGTTCTAACATAAATATTATTAAAATTAACTAAATTGTTATGAGCATGTCTATACTCAATATAAAAACTATCTTTCATCCTTACTTTCTTAAAGATTTTTCACATTTCTACTTCTAAATCAATATCTGAAAATATACTTACAAGTAGAATATTTTAACTCATTGACCTTTACAGCAAATAAAACATTTCCCCATATTTTGAGGAGGATCATAAACAGTATCAAGATCAAAAATTTTTTAATAGTTCATTAAAAATCCTTCTTTCAAGATATGATTGCCATTTTCCTATAATCAGGNCAATATCTGAAAATATACTTACAAGTAGAATATTTTAACTCATTGACCTTTACAGCAAATAAAACATTTCCCCATATTTTGAGGAGGATAATAAACAGTATCAAGATCAAAAATTTTTAAATAGTTCATTAAAAATCCTTCTTTCAAGATATGATTGCCGTTTTCCTATAATCAGGGGAAGAGTAAAAGTTTTCCCTGAGTTTCATGTCTCAATACCATGAACAACAATATGCTTTTTAGACTTCCCTTTTGACTTCAGATATTTTAAAGCATATTGGAATTATACAGATTTCATGAAAAGGTTGCTTGCTATTTTTAAGGACATATTTTCAGGTAACTAGAGAATAAAGGCAGAGGTAGAGAAGTAGCATTACTTTAAGGGGAAAGGGCTTAGGATTTAAGGTCAGGGTCAAACTTCATTCTTTTGCATGTGGACACAGTAATTTCTTTAAAAGTAGTTGATTAGATTTATGAAACTGAAATGGACATTATAAGAGGGTGGATAGAGATTTAGATCTGGTTAAACATTGGTCACTTCTGTGTAAGGATACAGATTTCCGGCTTCTCTTGCTTTAAACTTCAGAAATCCAACCCTTCCAGCATGCCAGGAAAGTTTTTGGAGGTAGATAACTATTGTGTTTTTGATAAGGAGCCAGCAGGCTTGCTCTATTCCCCATCACTCCCTGTTGTCATAGCAGCACTTAAGTCTAGTGGCAGGGGCTTTCAGCATCATCATTCCACTTTTATTCTACTCATGGTAGAGTTAAGAGGAAAGCAAATCCCTACTTGTACCCTTATCTGTTTCACAAGTGGGAAAAGTACAAATTGACCCAGAGGGCTACATCTTTCAAGAAAAGATAAGGAGCACTTTTACTCTCCCTGTAAATGAAGAATAATTTTCAGCTTGGCATATTTCAAACATTCACATTACCTGCCCCACCCCCTATAGGCATTTGACTTTGCAAACCCTGCTTCAAGCAGTAATAGTGAGAAGTGAGTAATAAATATTCTCAAAAGTTCATCATTATATATTTTTCTCCTGAGGGAAGCAGAAATGAGAAAAGATTTTATTAGTGCAGATAGGAACCCTTCTTCTTTCTGTGCAGGGCATGCTATTTTGGGGGCTCAAATTGAATAAAAGTCTCCCGGCATATGAATTCCATAAAGAAGTATGATACCTGATAACAAACTCTTCAAAATATTCAAAATTGACATTTGAATAGAAGTTTGGCTCAGTTTTCATTTTAAAGCTGATAATATATTAAACTGTTTAACATTAGTAATTAAAAATAGATTTAAGCTGCCTATGGAGCTCTTGGGCTTCACCGATAGCTCAGTTGGTAAAGAATCCTCCTGCAATGCAGGAGACCCCTGGTTAGATCCTGAGATGGGAAGATCCTCTGGAGAAGGGATAAGCTACCCACTCCCGTATTCTTGGGCTTCCCTTGTGGCTCATCTGGTAAATAATCTGTCTGCAATATGGGAGACCTGGGTTCTATCCCTGGGTTGGGAAGATCCCCTGGAGAAGGAAAAGGCTACCCACTCCAGTATTCTGGTCTGGAGAATTCCAAGGACTATACAGACTGTACAGAAAGTTGGACAGGACTGAGCTACTTTCACTTCACTTCATGGATCTCTAGTCTATTTTTAAAAGATTTATTACTTTTCACTCACATACACACAATGATAGGCTAAGTAATAATGAAATACATAAAAATAGGTCTCAGTAAGACAATAGTTGAGTTTTGAATTCTGACAAGTATTAAAACTTGAAAAGAAATCCTTTTAAGGCATCTAAAGTTCTTGGTGGAACTGTAACATGCTAGGAGAATTCTAGCTACTATTTAAATTTTAAGTGCTTCAATCCATTATGGTGACACAAGTTGTTTTAGCAGCTATCATTTTTTTAAAATTTCAGCACTTTGGGTCCTTCTAAGATAAATGTCCTTTCTTCTTTGCCTTTGATTTCTTAAATTATTTTCTGAGGATAGCAATGTTTGGGCAGCTAAACTGGCTCCAGCCCTAGGCATTATGTCAATGATTCCTTTTCTTTACTTACTAATGAACTGCAAATATTCTTTTCCTAAAAAAAAATCCCCCCAAAACAAAAACCTCCCTCTCCTCTTTTGCTTCCCTGGTGTTAACAGGGTCTACCAGGAACAAATCTCCACTCTTCCGGAAAGCATGCTAAGGTGTTCTTTGTCTTCATTCTCTCCTTCCTCTCACACAAATTAACTCTCTGGTTAATAGCAGTATGACTTCTGCTAACACCATCACATTAATCCAGGGTTCTTAATAAAGGAGCTGCTTCTCTGGTGGCTCAGACGGTAAAGCTTCTGCCTAGAATACGGGAGACCTGAGTTCGATCCCTGGGTCGGGAAGACCCTCTGAAGATGGAAATGGCAACCCACTCCAGTACCCTTGCCTGGAAAATCCCATGGGCGGAGGAGTGTGGTAGACTACAGTCCATGGGGCCGCAAAGAGTCGGACACGACTGAACGATTTCACTTTCACTTTCACGGTCTGGCAAACCTCACATGAGAAAACTGCCCTCCCACCAGACTGGAACACAGAGATTTTTGTTAGGGACTACTTTCTTTTAGTTATAAAATGATCAACTTTTATATATACTTTGTAAGTCAAACGGTATAAAGGGTATAATAAAATTAAGAATTTTTACTACTTAAAAAAATGCAGTAGTACAATCGAATCCCATAAAAACTTACAGAAAATCAAAAAGAGAAAATGCATATGTATAGCATCATCTAGTCTGTCCAGTCAAAGCTATGGCTTTTCCAGTAGTCATGTATGGATGTGAGAGTTGGAGTATAAAGAAAGCTGAGAGCCAAAGAATTGATGCTTTTGAACTGTGATGCTGGAGAAGACTCTTGAGAGTCCCTTGGACTGCAAGGAGATCCAATCAGTCCATCCTAAAGGAGATCAGGCCTGAATATTCATTGGAAGGACTGATGCTGAAGCTGAAACTCCAATATATTTCCCACCTGATGTGAAAAACTGACTCATTGGAAAAGATCCTGATGCTGGGAAAGACTGAAGGCAGGAGAAGGGGAAGACAGAAAATGAGATGGTTGAATGGTATCACTGGCTCAATGTACATGAGTTTGATTAAACTCTGGGAGTTGGTGATGGACAGGGAAGCCTGGCATGCAGCAGTCCATGGAGTTGCAAAAATTCAACATAACTGAGCCACTGAACTGAATCACATCATCAGATAACTATCAAAGTATTTGTCAAAATGATTCCATACTTCTTACAGTGTTTTCTGAATTATTGTGATTTCCCAAGTAGTTCAGAACCCACAAAATGATTGTTTCATGTTCAGAGTACTGAAATAGTCTATCATTCTGCTAATTTAATTAAATGTCACTTGGTTTTAATGATCATTGTAAGCCTTTTAAATTTTTTTGTATTTTACTTTTTTATTTAACATACTTTTATTTTTTTATTGAAGTATATTTGATTTACAATGTGGTGTAATTTCTGCTGTACAGCAAAGTGATTCAATTACATATATATACATATATATATATTTACATTCTTTTTTACTTTCTTTTCCATTATAGTAAGACTTTTTTCTTATTCCTTATCAAATTTCTATTTGTTTTTTTTTTAAACTTTTTATTTTGTATTGGAGGATAGTCAATTAACAATATGATAGTTTCATTAGGACTCAGCCATACATATACATGTATCCATTCTCCCCCAAACTCCCCTCCTATCCAGGCTGCCACAAAACATTGAGCAGATTTCCCTTTGCTATATGGTAGGTTCTTATTTTCCATTTTAAATATAGCAGTATGTACATGCCAATCCCAAACTCCATAACTTTCCCATCCCTCCATCCTTCCCAATGACAACCATAAGTTTTTTCTCTGTCACTATGTTTCTGTTTTGTAAATAAGTTCACTGTGTCGTTTCTTTTTAAATTCAGTATATAAGGGATGTCATATGATATTTTTTCATCTCTGTCCGACTGTAAACCTATTTAACATGTGAGCATATATATAGCTATAGGATATTTGATAAAATTAATATCCTAAAACTTCAGATCTAAGGAAGCTAATTTAACTCAACACAAAATCATAGACACCTAGAAAAACTGAAATAGTATTCATTTCTGTATTTGTTCCTTTAACAAACACTTCTTTGCTCAGTTCTGTCAGGCATTCTTTTAGGCACTGAATATAAAGAATGAGATTAAAAAAAAAAGTTAATTGCCTTGTTTGATGGCTTATGCATTGTAGTGGGAGAAGACATATAAAACAGAATTTGATCAATCAATAAGAAAATATTCTAGTCGTCAAGTTGTTAACCTTCAGTGTGCACTTAATCACTTTGAAAATTTACCAATGTTTGTGTCATTCCCCTAGAGATTTTGGTGTGAATTCTGTGTGTGTGAATTTTAAAAATCCCCTATAGGATTCCTAGACTAAGACACTTAAGTTAATCAGAGAATTAAGTAAGGAAATATGATAGAGTTTTCCAATTTCTGTGATTCTAAAGCTCACTAGCTCGATGTCTCAAAGGCTTCTAGAGTGACAAGTATCTAAATTTCATTGGAGCAGGAGTGCCATTCAATAGAAATGCAGAGGATGTCTGAAGGAAGACTTAAAAAAGACGAAAGATGGCTTGCAAAATATAAAATAAATTCCTGAAGATCCTGAGAATGAGATTTAAAATGGAAAATACCCATGTATCAAAGACAAACATGAGCTCACTGATTGAAGGAAGGGATTGAGAATGAGTATAAGAATTTTAGTGAAGGTTGAATAAGGTAGAAGAGGAGATTAAAATGCTATGGAAATATTGAAAAGATCTTGAGTGATCAAAATACTGGGATTAAATTTTTTATTTCTTTATCATCTGTCTGTATCAGTGCAGATACTTTATATATCTACTATCTTCTCTATACAGGTAAATTTTTTGGTTCATTTTACTTCTTGGCACTGTTCCTGGTGTTCTTGTTCTTAAGCTATATATTTCAAACTCAAATATGCAACTTAATTCAGTTGGATACCCTAGTTTTAGTGTGCAAAAAAGACTAAACTTTCACCTAGGCTGTATCTTGGACAGAAGATCAATTTTTATTAGAGATATGAGTTAATAAGTTAAGTTTCTGCCTCTTTTAGTTCTTGTTCTCATTCATTGAGGGGTAAGATCCAGATTCAATGAGGTGAATATTTTTTCAAAGTCATTGTCAGCCAAAGGAGAGTATATGGCATATAACCATTATGAGCATGGGTTCTAGTATAAAATATGTAATTAAAAAATGTGTATTGAATTCTGCCACTTATGGCTATGTGATATCTAACATGCTAAGTAGTTAATCTTTCTGTGTAGATTCCAAGTTGATAACAGTAGAAATAAAGCAATAAAATACATTCTGTATTTTCAAAAATTATTCATGGTAAATTCTACCAGGATTACATTTTACTTTTTTTCTGTATGTGTGAAAGTATTTGATTTAGGAAATTCCCACCCAAACCCAATGGATAATAAAAATATTAAGGATACAACTTAAATTATAAAATTCACAGTTAAAATATGATATAATGCCTTTGTTTTATTACAACTCACTATATCTCCATAGTGCTTATTTTCATAATTTAAATGGTAAAATATTAACTGGTCAACCAGTCATTTAAAATTTCAATGACTAACTTAACAAAGTCTCCATAGTTACTTCTACAAGCCTATTTGCTAAAATGGTCACTATGTTAAAACAGATGAATATGATAAGCAGTCAAATAAATTTTGTGGTATGTGGATACTACAATATAGTTACAGTGAATTTGCTGACATAATACTGATTATGTCTGCAGGATCATATAAATAATGTTTCAACATTGGTAGATTGGTAGATTCCCTCTACTCTAGATTATAAGAAGCAGCAGTGGTTAGTTGTAAAATTAGAACTTACACACTTCCCCCAAGTGAAAATGAAAATCAGTCATGCCCAACTCTTCATGACTTCTTGGACTGTAACCCCCCAGGTTTCTCTGTCCATGGGATTCTNGATTTGAAACAGCTCAACTGGAATTCCATCACCTCCACTAGCTTTGTTCGTAGTGATGCTTCCTAAGGCAGCCTTTACATACCATCAGTCTTATAGAGAGATTTCACTCTTCTTTAATCCTCAGTTCTTCGTTTGTTTCTTCCTAGTAGAGAATCTGCTAATACTGCCTTTTTGCTGTGTATTTATAACTCTCTTTCCACCCTTCACAAAACTCAGATGTTAATTTCCACCCATCTAGGGGGCGTTCCATTTCTGAAGTCATTTTCTTCTCACAATTGATCTGAATTGATCCCTTCTTAAATCTCTCACTTACTTTGTTTTTCTCACAAATCATTGCATCGTAGATCTGTGGACCAAGAAAATTAGCACTTCTGTTTCATAACTCTGGTTTTCCTCTTTAAAGTACAGTTCAGAGAGGTGGTTTTAATTCCTAAGCACTAATCATTTTGAGCTATTTGTTACCATAGAAACCACAGTTGTCATCCTGAAGCATGACAGCAGTGATCACCCCTGACAGTTCACGGACCTGAGTTTCAGACAATCAAAGGAGAGTAATTTGGAGGTCCGCTCATTTAGAATTTTCTCTTTCACAGTTTCNATTTGTTACCATAGAAACCACAGTTGTCATCCTGAAGCATGACAGCAGTGATCACCCCTGACAGTTCACGGACCTGAGTTTCAGACAATCAAAGGAGAGTAATTTGGAGGTCCGCTCATTTAGAATTTTCTCTTTCACAGTTTCAAGGAACCATGGCTCAGGCTCTCTTCCAATTTGTCAGAAGCAAGAAAAGACGTGGAGGTGGAGAGTGGAATGCCTCCTCTCAGGCCAAGCTATCAGTCCCTCACATGTTTTTATTATTCTCTGGAAAATAAGGTTGTAAAAAAGTAATTGCTGACACAACCTTAATTACGGTACTTTAAGTATGCTGCTGTAATTAAAATAGGAATTTTATTATCCTAGGCCTCCAAGAGATTAGTGTATATACCATTTCCGATCTCAGGATTTACGAAGCAAGCAACTTTGATTCTTGCTGTTTTGCTGCATGGGCCACACGTTGCCTTTGTGCCTCTCCAAGTTGCAGCTTATATAGAAAACCTGGCAAATAGCAATAAGCATCTGTGCTCAGAATGATGCCCTGCGGGGATGGTGCCATGGCTTTCAACACACTAAACCCTGAAATGTCACAGAAGCTACTTCTTTCTCCTTGGATTTCCCCTAGAATAAAATGTTTACCTATTGTTCTGTGAGATCAAAACCCTACAGGCTATTTTGGTTACAATTTGAAGAGGGCTGTCTTCTTTCCATAGGATGTCGTATCCATTTTATTCATACTTTACCTAATAAATTAGTTAGAAATTTTATACAGCTGCTAGTTAAAAGGCTCCCCAGGTGGCACAGAGGTAAAGAATCCAACCGGCCAATGCAGGAGACATAGAGATGTGGGTTCGATCCCTGGGTCGGGAAGATCCCCTGGAGGAGGAAATGGCAACTCACTCCAGTATTCTTGCCTCCTGGACAGAGGAGCCTGGTGGGCTACAGACATGGGGTCACAGAGTCAGACACAACCGAGCCCAGCACAGCAGCTGGCTATAGAGACCCAACGAGAGTAGTAGGCTTTAAAAAAGGTAACTGGGAGAATTCTTTTTCTCCCATGATGAGAGGAAAACTGTTTTAGAAGTTGGCGATTCATGTATGAAGATACCATAGCCTACAGTGGGATCCAGACGGCTTTCATTTTTTCAGCTTAGACATCTTTATCATGTGGTGGTTCCCTGCGGCCCCAAAACAACTGTCAGAGCTACATCCCTCTCATCCAAGTCCCAGGGAGGAAAGAAGGTTAAACGAAAGGGTCACATCCTAGCTGAATCAGCCCTCTTTTTAAGGAGTTTTCACCAGAAGTCCCATTCAAAAACTTGACTCACATCTTACTAGCCAGAGCTTAGTCACATAGAAAACATATAGTTTGTCACCTGAATATAACATTGCTCCAGAAAAAGCAGTGTTCTCCGTTAAGGAAGAAGGAAAGAAGTGGTGCCGCTTGGGCAGTTAGCAATGATTGGCAGTGTATGAAAACAAACAGAAACGGCAGACTCCTCTCTCTTCATGTTGTGTTTTCCACAGCAAACGTTTATTCAGCTTATAAATAAGCAGATGGCTGTAATTCTTTTCTGTTGATAGGAAAATGAATCTTCATCATGATAAAATTTAGCCCTAGCACAATGCTTAATAATTTTAGAATCATTGAATACTTAAAGTACATTTTTATGGTATTTTGGTGTTTTAAATTATTTGATAGTGGGATGTTTGGGTATGACACTTTGAGTACCAGCTAAAAAGAGTGTTTCATTCTCTTCCACATTACGTTGCTTAATCCTTTGAATTAAAACAGGGTTGTTATAAAGCTGAAATCCCCTGCATATATGTTTAAAAAATAAAAAGTTCCTTAACACATTTCATGCACTAATACAAATAAGTCCTATTGCTGTTATTAGCTTGTGGCAATCCATTTGTGTTTTTCTTTCTCTATTATGACCTGATTATTTTCCTGTCTACTGTAGTTTATTGCACAAAGAAATGCTCTATAAATTGTTCATAAATTTGTAGGTAACATGTTCCCACCCTATTTATTAGGGATTCCAGTTATTAAATAAGGCAAATACTTTACACATGACCACAAATGGGGTCTAAATGGACAATATACTCCATAACAGTGAATTTTTTATCCAAAACTGTGCACAGGTAATTTTATGCAGCTACAGCATCTTCATCCCATGATCTATAAAACTGAATTTAAGACACGGGAAACTCCAAATGACTATGGTCATCATTATGATGAGAATAAAGTGTTTTCTGAGTCCAATATATTACAATACTCACTTAATGATAGTCCAGAAATGTTTCTTATTTTTAATCTTTTTAATGGGCATTATAACAAAGACCTCTTTTTCTTATATTCTATTTCATTCTCTCTTGCTTTTAGCTATCTATTCTTTTAGAATCCATTCTTTTTTCCTTTGGCAATCCAGTCATTTCAGTGCTCAGTTGTGTCCGACTCTGTAATCCCATGGACTGCAGCACAACAGGCCTTCCTGTCTATCACCAACTCCCAGAGCTTGCTCAAACTCATGTCCCTCGAGTCTGTGATGCCATCCAACCATCTCATCCTCTGTCGTCCCCTTCTCCTCCTGTCTTCAATTTTTCCCAGCATTAGGGACTTTTCCAATGAGTCAGCTCTTCTCATCAAGTGGCCAAAGTATTGGAATTTCAGCTTCAACATCAGTCCTTCCAGTGAATACTTAGGCCTGATTTCCTTTAGGATTGATTGGTTTGATCTCCTTGCAGTACTAGGGACTCTTAAGAGTCTTCTCCAAGCCCACAGTTCAAAAGCATCAATTCTTCAACACTCAGCTTTCTTTATGGTCCATCTCTCACATCCATACATGACTACTGGAAAAACCATAGCTTTGACTANGTCAGCATAAGTTCTTCCAGTGAATATTCAGGGTTGATTTCCTTTAGAATTAACAGGTTTGATCTCCTTGCTGTCCAAGAAAGTCTCAAATCTTCTTTAGCACCATAGTTAGAAACAATCGATCCTTTAATTCCTTTTGATTGAATACAATGGCACTCAGCTTTCTGTATTGTCCAGCTCTCACATCCGTACATCTCACTTTCTGTATATAACAGTATTCTTTTCTGAAAACGGCATTATATAGACCTTGCTTGGATTTGTGAGTGTCAGAACACAGTAAACATGGTGCTGCGCTAGTACTGTTGCTGCAGTTTGTGAGCAGCCAGTGAGGGAGTTAACAGCTGATCAGCACAAATTGGCTCCTACTAGCTTAGTTCTGTGGCCAAGAATGCTCAAGTTCGAACAAAATGTGCTAGAAGACATATAAGGAATTTACAAAAGGAGCTGCCAAATGGTTTTGAACTCTTAGCTTATTATCTCTGTAAGAGGTAGAAAATCGAGAGTGCAGTTAAAGAGATAAGCAGAATTACATTGGCAAATTTTTTTGGAGTGNGACATATAAGGAATTTACAAAAGGAGCTGCCAAATGGTTTTGAACTCTTAGCTTATTATCTCTGTAAGAGGTAGAAAATTGAGAGTGCAGTTAAAGAGATAAGCAGAATTACATTGGCAAATTTTTTTGGAGTGCTGTGTGTTCTCATCCTCACCTTAAAATAAACGGGAAGATTTTCTGAGAACCACTTGCCAACCTTCCTGTGTATCCCCACATCTCATCAAACAGAGAAGTGAGTCTGAAACACATTTGAGAAGTATGATGATAAAAGGACTTTTATTTGCTTGCAGTGATAGGAAAGACAAGACAAAGGTAAACATTTTCCTTCGGTCAGACTTGAGCCATAAGAGGATTTGTCAGGTACTGAAAAGACCTTCCCCAAATGGATTAAGGTTGAGATGATGAAGTGAGTGTCCTGCTAGGTCTAAACCTGAGTGAGGCCTGTGGATGGCTTAAAACGGCAGGCAGAGAAGACCTTAGTAACAAGAAAGCAGGAGTTGGAACTTTCCGGTGAAGAAGGGAGGATTCTCTGAAAATACAAGAGAAAATAAGACTGGCAAAAGACATAAAGTCACATATGGAGATTAATATGTTTGATACAATAGTTATATTACTGCATATTCATTAATAATTTAATATTAAATAGTTTATGCTCACATTTTTATAATTTCAGGAAATGACATGTACTTAACACAGATTTTTCCCATTTTGTAAAATTAAAGTGAACTTTTTAGGTTTCAGTGTATAAGCATATTGTGAAAACTGTATATGTAGTAATTTAAGCCTATTGCTACCATTCCCAAAAGTTAGGTATTATTGTCTCTGGGCATATCATCACACAATTTAAAGATGATATTACTTAAGGATCCAAAAATACAGATTTCATTAACTATCTAATATTCTATCGGCCTTTAAGATCCTCATAAGTGGATATACAAGTCTTTGAGTTTCAGTTCTGTTTGTATTTGTGATGCTGTTCAAGAAAATACTTCTCACAGGAATATCAATTATTAAAGAATTATCTTCAGTATAACATATAATCAGTAAGGCGGCCAACAAATAAAGCAACCCAAGGATATGTTCTTTTAGCCTCTTGTCTGAAGTCCAAGAAATTTATCTGGTTAACAAAGCAGCTGTTGACACTTTCACTAGAAACAAAGCAGTAAAGATAACCAGAATTCTTTAAGTGCTTTTGACTGCCCTTTTTGAGTATATGTGGGAAAAGTATTTGTTTTCTTTATTGTTCAAAATATGGAGAGAAAAATGAGCATCAAGTTAAGTTCCTATTTTTCTGAGAAGTAGGAAGAGTAAAAATGTTGCACTTTATAATGGGATCAAATTTATCAGAATAGATTGTCACAGGTATATTGTTATATGTAAGCCTCATAGTAGCTACAGAAAAAATGCCTATAGTAAGTACACAAAAGATGATGAGCACGGAATATAAGCATACTACCAAAGAAAGTCATCAAACTACAAAGGAAGAGGACAGGAGAGTAAGAAATAAAAAGGAACTACCGAAATAGGTAAGCAATGAACAAAATGGCAATAAGCACATGCTTAGCCATAATTGCTTTGAATGTAAATGGACTAAATTCTCCAATCAAAAGATATAGAGTGGCTGAATGGATTAAAAAAGGAAAAAAAAAATCCATCTGTATGTGGCTGACAAGGCTGAAAGGACACACACAGACTGAGATGAAAGGATGGAAAAAGATCCTTCATGCAATTGAAGAGCACTAATTCTTGAGTAGCTACACATATATCCGACAAAAAAACTTTAAAGCAAGTACTGCAGTAAGAGAAAAAGAGGATGTTACAAATGATAAAAAGATCAATCCAACAGGATATAATAGTTGTAAATATTTATGTACCCAAAAAAGAAGTTGCATCCAAGTTTGTAAACAAATTAACAAATTTGGAACAAATTAACAAATTTGTAGCAAATTAGTAAATTAACAAACTTGTAAACAAATTAACAAAGAAGCTGCTCCTAAACTTGTAAACAAAGAAATTATACATAAATATTTATGTACCCAACAAAGGGCTTCCATGGTAGCTCAGCTGGTCAAGAATCCACCTGCAATGCAGGAGACCTCGATTCGATTTCTGGTTTGGAAAGATACCCTGCAGAAGGGAATGGCTACCCACTCCAGTATTCTTGCTTGGAGAATTCCAAGGACAGAGGAGCCTAGTAGGCTACAGTCCATTGAGTTGCAGAGTCAGACACAACTGAATGACTTTCACCATAACAAAAAAGTACCTAAATATGTAAAGAAACATTAATGAAGAAATATATATATCAATTCAATAATGGTAGGATCCACATACATCAATGGATTGGTCATCCAGATGGAAAATCAAATAAAACAATAGCCTTGGATAACATGTTAGACCAGAGAAACTTAATAGATATTTAGAAAACATTCCATCCAAAAATAACAGAATACACACTTTTCTTAAAAGTGTATAGTTTTTCTGTTTGGGATCATATCTTAAGCCACAAAATAAGGGATAAATTTAAAAGGATCAAAATCCTATTAAGCCTGTTTTCCATCCGTAAGATATAATTAGAAGTCAGTTACATGGGAAGAAACTGGTAATTCACAAGTACATGGAGATTAAATACATAATACTGAGCAATTGATGGGTCAGAAAAGAGATCAAAAGAGAAATACTTTGAGACAAATTAGAAATGGAAATGTAATTACCAAATTGGGAATGCAGCGAAAGCTGTTTTAACAAAAAATTTCATACTGATGAATACCTACCTCTAGAAAGAAGAAAGTTTCAAATAAGCAACCTATCTTTAAACTTCATTAAATTAAAAAAAAAAAAGAACCAAAGAATAGATTTTGGTAGAAGGAAGGAAATAGCAAATATTATAGCAGAAATAAGTGAAATAGAGACTTAAAAGTCAATAGAGAAAGATCAGTGAAAATAAGAGCTAATTCTTTTGAAAGACTTAAAAATTGACAAACCTTTGGCTGGATTCATCAAGAACAAAATGATTCAAAATAAAAACAATGAAACAGGAAACATTATAGTTGATAGACAAAGACAGTAATAGACTACTCTAATGTTTTATATGCTCACAAATCTGACAACTAAGAAGAAATTAAAAAAATTCCAGAAATATACAACTTCCCAAGACAGAATCATGATGAAATAGAAAATCAGAACAAATGAATGACTAACCAAAAAATTGAATAAGTAATCCAAAACTTCCCAATTAACAAATGTACATAGCCAGACATCTTCACTAGTTTATTGCACCAAACGTTCAAAGAGGAATTAATAGCAATCCTCTCAAGACTCTTCAAGGAAAAAAAGAAAGAAACAAATGCTTCCAAATGAATTCTACAAGATCAGGATTATGCTGATACTAAAACAAGGTAGAAGATGCAAAATCCTCATCAAATGTTAGCAAACTAACTTCAAAAATAAAAGGATGCACCATACAACATTATCTTGTAGGATTAATTCCAAGGATAAAGATGGTTCAACATTAGCACACCAGTCAGGGTGATATATCACATTATCAAACTGAAGAATAACAATAATCATCTCAATAGATGCAGAAACAGGATTTGATAAATTCCATTTTTGAGAAAAACTTAATAAAGGAAGTGTAGAGGGAACATACCTCAACAAAATAAAGTTTGTAGTTGACAAGCATATATTCAATGATAAAAAACTAAAAGTTTTTCCTCTGAGATCAGAAAAAGGATCAGGATCTCCACTCTTGCCACTTTTATTCAATAAAGGATCAGATGTCGTATCCAGAGCTATTGGGAAAGAAAAAATATATATAGCAGTTATGCAAATTGGAAAGGAAGAGTTAAAACTTTTGCTTTGTGCAAATGACATGCTAAAATATTTAGAAAACCCAAAAGACTCCATTAACAACTATTAGAACTAATACATGGATTCAGTAAAATTGCAGGTAACAAAATCAATACTCAGAAACTTGTTGCATTTCTTTGCAGTAATACGGNTGCTTTGTGCAAATAACATGCTAAAATATTTAGAAAACCCAAAAGACTCCATTAACAACTATTAGAACTAATACATGGATTCAGTAAAATTGCAGGTAACAAAATCAATACTCAGAAACTTGTTGCATTTCTTTGCAGTAATAAGGAAGTACCAGAAAAATTAAGAAAAGAGTCCATTTACAATTGCATCAGAAAGAAAAAAAAATTAAGAATAAATATAACTAAGAAGGAGGAAGACTTCTATACTGAAAACTATTTAGACATTAGTGAAAGAAATTAAGACAAATAAACGGAGTGATATTCCATGCTCATGGATTGGGAGAATTAATTTTGTTATTGGAACAATATGGATTGGAAGACTATGCAATCTTAAAATGTGTATGGAACTACAATGATCCTAAATAGGCAAAGTGATCTTAAGAAAGAAGAACAAAGCCAGAGGCATCATGCTTGCCTACTTCAAGCTATATTACACATCTCTAGTCATCAAAAGCTGTTTGGTTATTGGAATAAAAACAGACACCTAAATCAATGGAACAGATCAAGAGTCCAGAAATGAACTTATGCATATATAGTTAATTAATTTGCTTTACCATCTGAGCCACTAGGGAAGTCTATTAATCATTAGGGAAATGCAAATCAAAATCACAACGAGATATCACTTCACACCTGTAAGAATAACCGTTTTCAGAAAGATAGGAAATAACTTCTTGGTAAGACCATAGGAAACTATTTATAGGGATATATATTGGTGGCTCAGATGGTAAAGCATCTGCCTGCAATGTGGGAGACCTGGCTTCAATCCCTGGGTCAGGAAGATCCCCTGGAGAAAGATATAGCAACCCACTCCAGTACTCTCGCCTGGAAAATTCTACGGATGGAGGAGCCTGCTAGGCTGTAGCCCATGGGGTTGTAAAGAGTCAGACATGACTGGGCGACTTCACTTTCATATTGGTACAGTCATGCACTGTAAAAAACAACATTAGATGTTCTCAAGAAATTAAAAATATTCCAATTTCTTTGGAATATAACTGGAGAAAAACATGATCTGAAAGGAAATATTTATCCCAGTGTTCATCGGAGCACTATTTACAATAGCCAGTACATGGTAGCAACCTAAATGTCCATTGATAGAGGGATGGATAAAGAAGATGTGGTACATATGTACAATGAAATATTACTCAGCTATAAAAGAGAATGAAATAGTGCCATTTACAGCAACATGGTTGGACCTAGAGAGTGTTATACTGAGTGAAGTAAGTCAGTGAAGCAGAAATGTCATGTGATATCCCTTATATGTGTAATCTAAAAAGAAATTGTACAACTGAACGTATAAAACAAAAACAGATTTAAATGAGCTTACAGTTGCCAGGGAGAAGGATGGGGAAAGGGATAGTTAACAAATTTAGGATGGGTATGTACACACCGCTATATTTAAAGTGGATAGCCACCAAGGACCTACTGTATAATGCATGGAACTCTGCTCAAAGTTATGTGGTAGCCTGGATTGGGGGAGGGGGTTGGGGGGAGAATGGATAATAAATATAATATAGCTGAGTCTCTTTGCTATTCACCTGGAACTACCACAATATTTTTTGTTAATTGACTGTACACCAATACAGAATAAAAAGTTTTGAAAAATATTAAAACTGGAAGCCATCTTCTGATATAGCAGTTCCACTTCTGAGTATCTGAAGAAGATGAAAATGATTCAAAATATATGTGTACCTCTATTTTCTTTGCAGCATTATTTTAATAGTTGTCTTTGAACAACCTAAGTGTCCACTGATTGATGAATAGATAAGGAAATTGTGGTATATATACAATGGTGTAGCATTTGGCCATAAATATATACATATGTATATAAATCTTGCTATTTGTGACAGTATGAATGGATCTCAAGAACATGTTAGTTTAAGTAATTCAGGAAAAGAAAATCACCATATGATCTCTTTTATGTTTGGAATCTAAGGGAAAAATTACCCACCAAGCTCATAGGTGTAGAAAACATATTGGTTTCAAGAGGAGGTGGAGGATAGGAGAAATGGGTGAGATGTTTTTTTATCTGTAAAAAAATTGAATACATTTTTACATTTTTCAAATAGGAAAAATTGGCATCAAACTAGGTTCCTACTTTTTAAAAAATACTGTTTTAATAATGTTTTCATTTTAAAAATATACCATCTCTTCAAATATTATAAAGAGCTTTGAATAAAATTTTTCTTTTGTTAAANCTGAAACTCCAGTACTTTGGCCACCTCATGTGAAGAGTTGACTCATTGGAAAAGTCTCTGATGCTGGGAGGAATTCGGGGCAGGAGGAGAAGGGGATGCCCGAGGATGAGATGGCTGGATGGCATCATGGACTAGATGGACGTGAGTCTGAGTGAACTCCGAGAGAGCATGCTGCGATTCATGAATCTCATGTTGTGAAGAGTCGGACACAACTGAGTGACTGAACTGAACTGAAGAAATCCAATTACGCATTTGAGATTTCTTTTCCCCGCTCAGTCACATTTCATATTGTTGTCATAAAGCTTTGCCTCTAGATTGGGTTTTAGACATTCTGTGGTTTTCTTTTTTTTTTTTTTTAATTTTAAATTTTAATTTTTTTTAACTATTATTTTTTCTACATTTATTCCTTTGTTTGCTTTTCCTACTGTTATTTTCCCATTGCAGTTAATCTTTAACTTATATAAATCTTCTTTATCTACCTCTATTTAACTTTATCTATTCTTTGCTTTATCTAGCTTTATCTATGCTTATCTAGACTTTCTTTCTTTTGTTTTGTCTCCTTTCTTCTCAACATATTTGTTAGTTTTATTTTCATTGCTTCATTCCCCAATTAGAACCTTGCTTTAGTTTTGTTTTCTAGTTTGTGCTTTAGTTAGCTTTGTTCTTAACTGATAATATGATGTTTAATTTCCTTTATTCTCTTTATTCAGTCAATCTACTGTATTTTATTTTTGTTGGATTGTTTTCACTTTGTTCATGGGTGTATATGAATATATGTATATTCCATTATTTTGATTATTATTTGCCTGATTTTTTACCTGCCATTTGTCTGGGATTCCTCTTTGGTTTCTCACTTTTGGTTATTTCTTTTAATCTCACTTAATGCCATTACAAATTACTTGTGGAATCTTCGTTCCTGACTTGGGATCAAGCCCTGATCCTTTGGAGTGGGAGCACTAGACTACCAGAGAACCAACCCTCAGTTCAGCTCAGTCGCTAAGTCATGTCCAACTCTTTGCAACCCCATGAACCACAGAACACCAGGCCTCCCTGTCCATCACCAACGCCTGGAGTTTACCCAAACTCATGTCCATCAAATCGGTGACCATCCAGCCATCTCATCCTTTGTCATCCCCTTCTCCTCCTGCCCCCAATCCCTCCCAGCATCAGGGTCTTTTCCAATGAGTCAACTCTTTGGTGGCCAAAGAGTTGCAGGTGGCCAAAGTATTGGAGTTTCAGGTTTAGCATCAGTCCTTCAAATGAACTGATCTCCTTTAGGATGGACTGGTTGGATCTCCTTGCAGTCCAAGGGACTCTCAAGAGTCTTCTCCAACATTAATTCTCCAAAAGCATTAATTCTTCAGTGCTCAGCTTTCTTCACAGTCCAACTCTCACATCCATTCATGACCACAGGAAAAATCATAGCCTTGACTAGACAGACCTTTCTTGGCAAAGTAATGTCTCTGCTTTTGAATATGCTATCTAGGTTGGTCATAACTTTTCTTCCAAGGAGTAAATGTCTTTTAATTTTATGGCTGCAGTCACCATCTACAGTGATTTTGGAGCAACCCCCCCCNCCATGTCTAGAGTCTTCTCTTGTGTTGTTGGAAGAGGGTGTTTGCTATGACCAGTGCATTTCCTTGGCAAAACTGTGTTAGTCTTTGCCCTGCTTCATTCTGTATTCCAAGGCCAAATTTGTCTGTTACTCCAGGTGTTTCTTGACTTCCTACTTTAGCATTCCAGTCACCTATAATGAAAAGGACATCTTTTTTGGGTGTTAGTTCTAAAAGGTCTTGTAGGTCTTCATAAAACCTTTCAACTTCAGCTTCTTCAGCATTACTGGTGGGGCATAGACTTGGATAACTGTGATATTGAATGGTTTGCCTTGGAGATGACCCGAGATCATTCTGTCGTTTTTGAGATTGCATCCAAGTACTGCATTTCGGACTCCTTTGTTGACTATGATGGCTACTCCATTTCTTCTGAGGGATTCCTGCCCACAGTAGTAGATATAATGGTCATCTGAGTTAAATTCACCCATTCCAGTCCATTTTAGTTCGCCGATTCCTAGAATGTCAATGTTCATCCTTGCCATCTCTTGTTTGACCACTTCCAATTTGCCTTGATTCACGGACCTGACATTCCAGGTTTGTCCAGCTCTTTGTCACCCTATGGACTTCACCCACCAATCTCCTCTGTTCATGAGGATTCTCTAGACAAAATACTGGAGTGAGTTGCCATGATCTCCTCCAGGGGGATCTTCCTGATTCCCCTGTGTCTCTTATGCCTCCTGCATTGGCAGATGAGTTCTTTATCACCAGCACCACCTGGGAAGCCCATACCATAACAGAATTGATACCTCTATTAGGAGTTCTGCAGAATAGTTTCAGAATTGGGAAATAATTTCCAAACATATCTTCACCTGGAGACACCATGCAATCCATTCTTGTGCCCTATCTACAGTGTGTAATGAAACTAAGATAAAGCACTAATCTTGAAGAGCTCCTCTCACACAAAGTGCACTAGAAGCTGAACCTTCAGGCAGTCATAGGATGTCTCAGAGAGAAGGTGTTTAGAGATGCACTCTGACTTTCCTTACATAAACACACATAGCTGTGTTTTAACTTCCATAAAATAATTATATTAATTAACACACAGTGGCTATACAGTAAATATTTAGTGAATGCATAAATGAGTGAATGAAGAATGAATGATTTTTTAAAGATACATTGGTAATGAGTCAAATTCACATTTCCCTTCAAGTTATTTGAGGCATAATAAATTTTTAGTTGTTTCAACATGGCTTTAAGACTTTTCCTGTATTTTGGTGATTTATAACATATAAGAACAACAAATTAATTATCACTGGGATATCTATAATTAAAGTTCCATTTGAATGTTCTTGAGATAGAAGAATACTGTTTTTCAGTGTTATTTCCTTGGTGATCAAACTTATCTATCATATTGGTTGCTGCTTCTTTAGTAGAAACAAAGTAAATTCAAATTAAATGTGCATGTTTTCTTGCCCACAAAGATTTTTTGTTTCTTTAGGATCATTTCCTGCAAGCATGTTATAAACAGGATAATAAAAATTTTAACTATGTTTGAAGACAGTACTTGCTAGGACTTTGAGTTTCTAATAAACTGTATGGATTTTCAGGACAAAGATTTATCTTGAACATAGCTCATCCGATGAAAAATCATTTTGGAGGACATACTCCATCTCAAATATGGGTTGAGGCATAACAGAAAACAAGGCAAACTCTGCCTCTGACCTTATGGAACTTAAAGTCAAATTCTGAGACTCTCTTTGTGCCCTTTTATTCAGAACTCTGCATCCTAACTGACTTGGACCTCTGAATTTTTGACCACAGACCATATATTTCTTCTATAGTTTTAAATATTTTGGGGGTCATAGTGATTGAAACAAATTCTAGGTAAGAAAGTCTAAAAAGTCTCCCAAAATCTGTTAAAATAAATCTGTCCACATTTTGGAAACACAAACTAGAAATAAGAGAATTCTTGATTTCTTTTTTCTGCATTCCAGTGAAGGCCATCAATCTATTATACTTAAATTCATGATATATATTTTAACTTTTAAAAACTCTGAATGAATACTATGACTATGTATTTTTTTTTCACAAATGCATATCTGAATGGCTTACAGAAATGTTTATTTACCTATATTTACTGTATTTGTTTTCAAAGTGGAAATGTTAATATATTTTCAAATGTATATTTGAGCCCATTTACTGTTATTCTCTTTGTTTCCAAATATATACTTAATTGTTTTTCATATATATTATTTAACTTGTAGATTATATTATATGCTTGTTAATATGATGGCCCCTCTTACTTGAGGATCCCAAAACAACTTATGGAAGATTATGAGTATGTATATGTATAGGTAGTTGATACCATATGTGGAAAAGAAAACATAAAACTTATATATGAGAAATGGTCATAGCTTCACTTTTTGCATAAGGAACGAGAAAAAGTCATGTTTGAAAAAGATTGTATTTTTATTTTTATAATACTCATATTAGTCTTGGATCTCCAGAAAAACGTAGAGTCAAATATATATATAACTTGGCCTATGTGATTAATGGGACTGAGAAGTCTCATGATCTGTCACTTGCAAGCTGGAGACTGAGGAAAGTCAATGGTATAGTTCTAGTCTAAACACAAAGGTCTGAGAACTGGGAAAGTCAATGGTATAAGTCCCAGTCAGTTGGAAGGCAGGAGAAGACTGGCACCTCAGCTCAAGCAGACAGAGAGAAGAAATTCTTCCTCTTCTGCCTTTGGGTCCTATTCTGGCCCTCAAGCTGCCTACATATATGTTGGAGACAGCAATCTCCTTAACTCAGTCTACTGATTAAAATGCTAATCTCATCAGGAAACAGTCACAGGCACACCTAGATTATATAATGATTAGTCAAACACATGGACACTTTTTGACCCACTCAAATTATTTTTAAAAAATTAACAATTATAGCACTCTTCTCCAAATCATTCAGTTCAGTTCAGTTCAGTCACTCGGTAGTGTCCAACTCTTTGGAAGCCCATGAATTGCAGCACACCAGGCCTCCCTGTTCATCACCATCTCTCGGAGTTCACTCAAACTCGCGTCCATTGAGTGTGTGATGCCATCCAACCATCTCATCCTCGGTCGTCCCCTTCTCCTCCTGCCCCCAATCCCTCCCAGCATCAGAGTCTTTTCCAATGAGTCAACTCTTCACATGAAGTGGCCAAAGTACTGGAGTTTCAGCTTGAGCGTCATTCCTTCCAAAGAAATCCCAGGGCTGATCGCCTTCAGAATGGACTGGTTGGATATCCTTGTAGTCCAAGAGACTCTCAAGAGTCTTCTCCAACATCACAGTTCAAAAGCATCAATTCTTAGGTGCTCAGCTTTCCTCACAGTCCAACTCTCACATCCATACATGACTACTGGAAAAACCATAGCCTTGACTAGATGGACCTTTGTTGGCAAGCTAATGTCTCTGCTTTTGAATATACTATCTAGGTTGCTCATAACTTTCCTTCCAAGGAGTAAGCATCTTTTAATATCATGGCTGCAATCTCCAACTTCAGTGATTTTAGAGCCCCCCAAAATAAAGTCTGACACTGTTTCCATCATTTCCTCATCTATTTCCCATGAAGTGATGGGACCAGATGCCATGATATTCATTTTCTGAATGTTGAGTTTTGCCAAGAGAATGCACTGGTAATAGCAAACTCCCTCTTCCAACAACACAAGAGAAGACTCTACACATGGACATCACCAGATGGTCAACACCAAAATCAGATTGATTATATTCTTTGCAGCCAAAAATGGAGAAGCTCTTTATAGTCACCAAAAACAAGACCAGGAGCTGANTGGAGTCACAAAGAGTCAGACATGACTGAGCAACTGAGTTGAACTGATCTAGAATTCTACCTAAAATAGAAATCTCTCTCAAAAATGAGGGTTCAATAAAGATCATTTTATAATTTAAAAATACCTACTAAAATTCATCAACAGCAAACTTGCCTTAAAAGAGAAAAAATGGTTTTTTTTAATTAGTAGTAAAACTAATGTAAGGTTTAAAGAAAGGAGTGAAGGACACCAAAAAGAATAAATAGATAGGAACCCAGAGGAGGTACCCTAGATGAGGGAATAGCTTTGAGAAATAATTAAGAAACTCAATTGACCTACATGGGTAGGTAGATAATGGTACTGTTTTACCACTTCTATGGCCTCAGATTAAAACAGAAAAAAGAAAGAACACCCTCTTGCCGAACCTATGATAGCAACTTTATTGAAGTATAATTTACATATGCACAATTTAGGTATACAGGTTGATGACTTTTGTATACACTTCTGAAACCACCAACTGAGTCACGATATACAATGATTTCCTCACCCCTAAGGGATTATCTCTTGCCCCTTTGCTTCCAGTCTTCTCCAGCACTCCACTACAGATAAGTGTTTTATGGAATCTCGGAAATGTCAGTAATTTCATAAGTTCTAATTCACTTCAGATGAACATCTTCTGAAATTTATAGACTAACTGTCTTTAAATATCAGAACAGTTCAGGATCTTTTACAGTTTCCCCAAGTCCAAGTCCTGTCTTTTGTTAATATCTAACAATCTACAACCCATAACAAGTAGGAAACTTCCCCCAAAAATAATGCAGAGGATTTTTTTATTGTTCCCGCAGAGGTGTCCTTGACCCTTAGTTTTGGGCACACCATTTAGGAAAGACACTTTTTACCATTCCTGATATACTTTCCCCTACTTTTGGAGAGGGATCACTAGCATAACACTCCTGACATCTAAGCCTTTGCTTCTTATTCCTCTAGGAATAAATTAGCTGATGGTAGGTTTTGAAGAGAAAACTAGATACGCGATTGTATTCATTTGTGAGGGCAGTGGTACCAAAATACAATAAATGAGCTATTTTAAGCAACAGAATTAAGATTTAATTCTTAACAGAATTAAGACTCATTGGAAAAGACAAGGATGCTGGGAAAGATTGAAGGCAGGAGAAGGGGACAACAGAGGATGAGATGGTTGGATGGCATCACCAACNTTTTAATGATGTTTGATAGCATTTTATCCATGGTAGAACATCTCAAAATTGGAGTCAATCCTCTGAAACCCTAGCATTGTATTATTAACTAAGTTTCTGTAATATTTTTTGTCTTTTAATTAAGCTTTACAGCATCTTCATCTGAATAAGAAGAATCTAAGATAGAATCTTTTCTTTGCTCTGTTTAAGTAGCAACTCTTCTTCTGTTAAACTTTTCTCAAGAGATTGTAGCAGTTCACATTTTTAAGTTCTAATTCTAATTCTAGTTTTATTGTTATTTTCACCTCATTGAAACTGCTTCATGAATCAACTTCTTTCAAACTCCTGTTTCTCTTGATGTTTTATTTCCCACAAATTGTGGATGTTCTTAATGGTCTGTAGAGTTTTAAATTAGCTTTGCTCATATCTATCACTTTCTATGACAACTATAGCCTCAAAAAATGTATTTATACCTAGTACATCTTGAAAGTTGAAATTACTTCTTGATCTTTGGGCTCCAGAATGAATGTTGTATCAGAAGGCATGAAAATAACATGGATCTCATTGTCCATCTCCATCAGAGTTCTTTGGTGACCAGGTTCATTGATAGTGAGCAGCAATATTTTGAAAGGAATATTTTTCTCTGAGCAGTAGGTCTCAACAGTAGCCTTAAAATATTAAGTGAACTATCCTATAAACTGATGTGTTGTCATCTTGGCTTTGTTGTTCAATTTCTAGAGGAACAGGTACAATCTGATTGAGAATAATTCTAAAAGATGCTAGATGGAAGGGTCCTTAAGAATTATCTACCATTAGGGATGATAAATAAGCATTGGATTCAACTTAAATTCATCAACTGCCTTATACCCTAACAAGACAGTCAACCTATACTTTGAAGCTTTGAAACTAGGCATTGACTTATCTGCAAGTGTGAAGGGTCTAGATGTCATCCTCTTCCAATATGAGGCTGTTTCTTTTACATTAAACATCTGTTGTTTAGGGTGGTCACTTTTATTATCTTAGTTAGACATTCTAAAAAACTTGATGCAGCTTATACATCAACATTTTGTTTCAACCTGAACTTTTATATTATGGAGATGATTTCATAAACCTCATGAGCCAGCATCTGCTGTTTTAAAGCTTTTTTTCTGCAGTCTTCTTGAAATTCAAGAGAGGTATGATGTTGCTATGGATTTAGGAGAATGTGTCTGATTTGATCTTTTGTCTAGAGTCCTAAAACTTTCTCTATATCAGCAGTAAGGCTGTTTTGCTTTCTTATCATTTGTGTGCTCAATGGAGTAACACTTAATTTCCTTCAAGAACTTTTCCATTGTATTCACATCTTCACTGTTTTGTGTAAAATACCTAGCTTTAGGCATATCACAGCTTTAGAAATGCCTTCCTCACTAAGCTTAATCATTTCTAGCTGTTGATTAAAGTGAGGGAAGTGAATTTTTCTTTCACTTGAACACTTAGAGGGCACTGTAGATTTATTAATTGTCCTGATTTCAATATTGTGTCTTAGGAAANGGCATATCACAGCTTTAGAAATGCCTTCCTCACTAAGCTTAATCATTTCTAGCTGTTGATTAAAGTGAGGGAAGTGAATTTTTCTTTCACTTGAACACTTAGAGGGCACTGTAGATTTATTAATTGTCCTGATTTCAATATTGTGTCTTAGGAAAAAGGGAAGCCCAAGGATAGGAAGAGAGATGGAGAATTGCTGGTTGGTGGAGTAGTCAGAATACATACATCTATCACTATCTCATATGGGCACGGTTTGAGGTGTTCCCCAAAAAATTGCAATTGTAATATTAAAGATGACTGATCACAGATCATCATAAGAAATATGATAAAAATGCAAAAATTCAACATATTGTAAGAACTACCAAAATGTAACACAGAGACATGAAGTGAGCAAATGTTGTTGGAAGATGGCACTGATAGACCTGTCACAAACCTTCAACTTATAAAAACAAAAAGCAAGCAAGAAAGAAAGCAACCAAAACTCAATATCTACAAAGTGCAATAAAGCCAGGAGCAATAAAGAGAGGTATGTCTATACACAGTATCATGGCAGTGGTTAGTGGATTGTGAGGATCATCTTAAATTGAGGTCTCTGTTTCAGTGTCAGCAGTCGATAGTTGATACTAAGATAGGATCAAAGTATAAATATAATCATATTCTGTTTCTTCTCCATGTTCCTCTCATGAACACTTTTTTTGTTGTTGTTGTTCAGATTCTAATACCAGACAAAAAAGAAAGGTACAAGAGCAATAAAAGCCATGAAGTCTGGGGCTAGTGAGGAGTTTTTCTGAGTTATTAAAGAAGAAAAAAAAATAAGGTTTGGGAAGAAGAAAACAAGGATTTTTAAAATATAGTCTTATAATCTTAAGTGAAATACTTACAATTTTAGAATAAAAGGCAGATTCTCTTAGAGTAAAGAAAGTATTTCCATATATAAATATAAATGAAATATGAGAATACATATATGTATTTTAAACAAATAAAAACATATGTGTGCTACATAAAAATTTAAGAGTAAGTCATGGAAAGTAGTGAGAAGAGTAGAGATGGTAGAACTATAGCTATTTCTTTTAAAGAGTAAATTGGAACAAATATCAATGTATCTGAGAAATAAATGGCTGCTGTATTCTTCTTGGTACATTTACTATACTTTATAATTGAAAATGAATGTAATATGTCCACTTCATTCAACATTTATTAAAAGCTTACTGTATGCTGTCCTACCAGTACAATAATTAGTAATACTAATGTATTACTATTAAGACTGGGGCTGTACCTTTGAAAAGACAGATTGAACCCTTATTCCCAATCCTGGGAATTTACATTCTCAGGAATCATTAAAATTACTTTTGAAATTATCACACTCAGGAACATGAAAACAGAAAAATGACAGATTTTAAAAATAAAGTTAAATGTTCCTCAGTTGCTCACAGATTTTTATTGAGTACTGCACTATCTTTCAGACACTGATGTATGTATTGTGAACACAAAGGATACAAGAATAAAAGCATATTTTTAATTAATAAATATCCCTTGGCCTATAAAACTGACTACAAGAATCAGTTCCTATTGTTACGAAACACTTTCCTAAGAAAGATAAAACATTTAGAAAATAATAACTAAGCATTTGATCTTCTATGAGGGCATTGTTAGTAAGTCAGTATGAGCTTAGAGATGTGGGCTTGCAGATTTTAATTGCAGTGAAATAAGAATCCCTTTTAGAAAAGGGTGCTAGAAAGTAATGTGTTTCTTGGGATTGTTATGGCAGACATGTCTTTTCCAATTTTAATATTTGCCAGGTTTTAGTCATACTCCTTCAATTTTACTGTAATAAGAATCTTACTGGAAAACCATAATGATCCAGGCATGGGGATACTTAGAACTCATTTCTCCCTACTGTATTGACTTCGAGTAAGAACAACTAGAATTATGAAGTGCTCTTGTCTTCAAACCAGGGAATGAAGTACAGGAGACTAAAGAGAACGTGCTGCAGCTGTCCCTTGTTTGCTTTCTTTCCAGATGCCAG